>JABCMI010000003.1:4405000-4765000 GCA_026261945.1 Hirschfeldia incana
AACTTCCAGAAGCAGAACAGTCTCCAAAGAAGGCAAAGTCAGAAAACGAATCCGCTAACGGTTCCGGAGATGCTGCGTCGGAGTATAAGGAGTTTTGCAAAGCGGTTGAGGAGAACCTGTCGGTTGATCAGATTAAAGAAGTTCTTGAAACCAACGGTCAGGATTGTTCTGCTCCGGAAGAGACCTTGCTAGCTCAATGGTTAGACTCACAAATTATTGAAAACACTTATTTGTTTGTAAATGTTTTCCTGTTTTAAAGTTGATTTTTTTTTTTACTTGAGCAGCCAAGATTTGCTGTTTTATGGGGCTTTAGCTGAATGTCCTTTATGCGGAGGTACTCTGATATGTGACAATGAGAAGAGATTCGTATGTGGAGGTGAGATTAGTGAGTGGTGTAGTTGCGTGTTCAGCACGAAAAGTCCCCCTAGGAAAGATAAACCAATTAAACTTCCTGATTCCGTCTTGAACTCTGCTATATCTGATGTAAGCTCAATCTCTAAAGCTTCCCTTCACAGAACCTTTTTTCCGGTTGTCATATCTGTTGTTGTTTTGATGTAGCTACTCAAGAAACATCAGGACCTGAAAACTCGACCTAAAAGAGAGTTAAGCTCTGATAAACCATTCGCAGGAATGATGATCTCTCTCATGGGACGTCTCACGAGAACACATGTAACATAGCCTGACTAACTCTTTAGGGTTCTTTATTCCTTCTTAAACATTTGTTAACTCTCTGTTTTTGTTGTAGCAATATTGGAAAAATAAGATTGAGAAATGTGGTGGGAAAGTCTCAAACTCTGTTAAAGGGGTAACGTGTTTGGTGGTTTCACCGGCTGAAAGAGAACGAGGTGGTTCCTCAAAACTGGTGGAGGCAATGTACGGGTTTAACCGTTTGTGCAGAAACTTCTCTGGTTCTATTTTTTTTCAAGTCCTTTAACTTGGTGTTGTTACATTTTCCTTCCAGGGAACAAGGTCTACCGGTTGTGAGCGAGGCATGGTTGATGGATAGCATTGAAAAACAAGAAGCTCAGCCACTTGAAGCTTATGATGTGGTCAGTGATCTCTCAGTGGAAGGGAAAGGAATCCCATGGGACAAGCAAGATCCAAGCGAGGAAGCAATTGAATCTTTATCAGCCGAGGTATTTATCAGCCTATCTTAGAGAATCTGACAGTTTCAAATGGCATATCTTAGAGAAGCTGACAGTTTCTTGTTTTCAGCTGAAAATGTTTGGGAAGAGAGGAGTCTACAAGGACACAAAGCTCGAGGATAGTGGTGGAAAGATCTTTGAAAAAGACGGGCTCTTATACAACTGTGCATTCTCGCTGTGTGACTTGGGGAAAGGGCGCAATGAGTATTGTATTATGCAGCTAGTCACTGTACCTGATAGCAACTTGAACATGTACTTCAAGAGAGGAAAAGTAGGTGATGATCCTAACGCGGAAGAGCGGCTTGAGGAGTGGGAGGATGAAGAAGAGGCGATCAAAGAGTTTGCTAGGCTTTTCGAGGAGATAACAGGGAATGAGTTCGAGCCATGGGAACGTGAGAAGAAAATTCAAAAGAAACCTCATAAGTTCTTCCCTATCGATATGGTATGGCCCTTGTGCCTTGCACCTCAAGGTTACCTCTCTGGTAATGTGTTAGGTTAATGTTGTATGTTTTGGTTCCTGCAGGATGATGGAATCGATGTGAGAAGTGGAGCACTTGGACTAAGGCAACTCGGTGTTGCTTCAGCTCATTGCAAGCTCGATTCGTTTGTTGCCAACTTCCTTAAAGTTCTCTGTGGTCAAGAGATCTACAAGTAATGTTTCTTAGCTGAAACTGTCCACTCTACTTGTGAATGTTCTGACCTTTGGTCTTTTCTTTCAGATATGCATTGATGGAGCTTGGTTTGGATCCACCTGATCTGCCAATGGGAATGCTAACTGATATCCACTTGAAACGATGTATGGTTTGGTTGACCTAAATCTTGGGTATCATCATTAATATTAAAGCCATCATGTTTTGACTTGTGTGTTTTGTCTCTATTTGTTCTCCAGGCGAGGAGGTGTTACTGGATTTTATCGAGAAGCTGAAGACAACAAAGGAGACGGGTCAGAAAGCTGAAGCAATGTGGGCAGATTTTAGCTCACGGTGGTTCTCTTTGATGCACCGCACAAGGCCGATGCGCTTGCATGACTTTAATGAACTCGCAGACCATGTAAGTAGAAACTAATATTACGTCTTGGTTGCTTGTGTTGCACGTTTGTACAATGGAATTTCATAGTACTGGGTCTATGTGGTTGCAGGCTGCGTCTGCTTTTGAGACGGTGAGGGACATAAACACAGCCTCTCGTCTGATAGGGGACATGAGAGGAGACACACTTGATGACCCGTTGTCTGATCGGTACAACAAACTCGGCTGTAAAATCTCTGTGGTTGAGAAAGAGTCCGAGGATTATAAGATGATTGTGAAGTACCTGGAGACCACTTATGAGCCAGTGAAAGTCTCTGACGTTGTAAGCTCCTGCTTCCTACGAACGGACTTGAAAAAATAATGTTGCAGATAGTTTAACCTTCAATGTTGTTTTGTGGTGTGGTTTCAGGCGTATAGTGCTACAGTGGTGAATGTTTTTGCAGTCGAATCAAAAGCAATACCTTCCTTAGATGACATCAAGAAGCTACCAAACAAGGTCCTCTTATGGTGTGGTAAGGAATAAAAAAAATTGTGTTTGTTCCATTTTGTGGATCTGGCTAAACTCAAATGTTGGTGATTTTATACACGTCAGGGTCTAGAAGCTCGAATCTATTGCGACACATCTACAAAGGGTTCTTACCTGCGGTTTGTTCTCTTCCAGTCCCTGGTTACATGGTAATAAAAAGAAGCTTCTTCTTTGGCCTTTTAATTTTCTCCATGTACTTGGGTTTCCATAATCTTTTGTGGTACTTTTCTTTTCTTCAGTTTGGGAGAGCGATAGTGTGTTCAGATGCGGCTGCAGAAGCAGCTAGGTATGGTTTCACAGCTGTGGATAGACCAGAAGGGTTTCTTGTGTTGGCAGTTGCATCGCTTGGAGAAGAAGTTAAGGAGTTCACAAGCCCACCAGAGGACACAGAGACATTGGAAGAAAAGAAGGTTGGAGTAAAAGGTTTAGGAAGGAAGAAGACTGACGAATCAGAGCATTTCTTGTGGAGAGATGACATCAAAGTTCCTTGTGGAAAACTAGTTCCATCGGAACACAAGGACAGTCCTCTTGAGTACAACGAGTATGCAGTGTATGATCCGAAACAGGTAAAAAAGACAAAAACCAAGTTTGTTTATGCTTTTACTATACTAAACTATGTTGTGGCTTATTAACGTATTGTTTTTTCTTCCATGTCAGACGAGTATAAGGTTCTTGGTGGAAGTGAAATACGAGGAGAAGGGAACCGAGATAGTTGATGTGGAACCAGAGTAGTAGATTCAGATGGTTGTTGCGGTTTTTGGTGGCGACGTGAACGAGGCGGTTTTTGGTTTTTCATGTTTTCCATATTAGGTTTATCAGTGGCGAATGTAGTAGTTTTTTTTTCTTGGTTGTAAGGAAAATATTGACTATATGTAAACTCTGTTGTGCTGTGTAAAGCTTTTTGCTATGTATATAGAATTTACACGGTTACTACTTCACAGTGAGTATGTGCCTGGCTCATGACTTTCGAATTTGATATGGGATGCGCACATGTTAAAAGCTGTTTTGGTCATTTGGACAAAAAGGTGTATGCAGTATGCTGTGTAGAATCCAAAAATACGTAAATATGCCTTGAAGATTAATTTGTATAGACTGACATGTTCAAAACATTTAAGGTTCTTTGGGTCGCTAGCATAGGGTCTACATCGATTAGTCTGTTTGTTTTGCTTGACAGACAAAAGTATAATCTCCATGCTGATCCGCAGTAGATGCAGAGCTACTTTGGTGGCGAGAAGCCATGTTATTGCAGCGACGAACGCAAAACTGACTTATTTTCTTGGGTTGGAAGGAAACTGTTAAATAACTGCGCTGCCATGTGAAACCTTTTGCTACTGTATACTTACACCGTCATTAACTAATTTATACTGTTAAAATGGTCTTAGCTGTGTTTTTTTAGTTCACAATGAGGTTGCAAACGGTTGTTAACTTGCGCATTACATGTAGTTAATAATATCTAGCTAGAAGCGTATTGATTGTATTTGGATGTTTCTGTTTCCAGCTTCATTTTTGTTGACAATAACATACATTTCTGCTTTTCTTTTTCACATTTTAGTTTGGCTTATCAACGTATTGATTGTTTGGTCTGTTTCCTTATCTCGAACTATGTGTCTGATTTTGCCCTTCAAGATTGGAATCAGTGTGGTGAAACAATCAAGTGGGGGGTTATTTTTGAAATTGGTAACTTGGAGATTCAAGTTAAACCAAACTATGTTCTCAAGGATTGTTCATTACAGTCTGCTTGCATATTAAATTCTATCGTTTGACCCGATGTATTGAAGAAAACACGCTATGTAGACAGAGATTCATCCAAGTTTCCAACCAGTGTTATGTTTTTACTGGGGTCCACATACAGTACATGGTACAAGCCGCCTACTCTGTTTAGTAAAGTTTCTTTTTGTTTCTTTAATTTAAGTGTGTGTAAGAGATAAATAAAGTGTCCAACTACACATATGGTATCTCACAGAGCACTGTAGCTAAGTTGTAGTAGCAAATGTGCCTTAATACGCACTATGTCATGATCTAACGTATGCCATGCAATTTGTAACTGTTGAGATTCTTGAAGATGGTAAAGAGAACAATTACATAAAAGATAGCATATTAAAGAAGTAATAATTCATGAGTTTGGGATCCGACTCCATGTAAAAGACACTAGACGTTCACTGAGTGAAGGATAACTCACGCATGCATAGTTTACAAATAAACATGTACGTTCAAACAATATTCACACAAAGCTGTTAAGTCAGTGTGAATTTTTTAAAAAATTTAGCCATAAAATAATTGAACTTCTGAATTTATGATTGGGATACCTAGACACTGTTGTCCACATTTACTCTTGATCAACAACGGTCAAAAACAAAACAAGAAAATAAATTTATTTCTTCTCTTTATAAACTCTCTTACTTTGGTCTCACTTTTATAAAATCTCTCTCAACCGGATTTCCATACTCTACATTCTCTCAAGGTTGTGCTTCTTTCTCTTATTTTCTCATTTGTTTTAGGTTATCTTAATTATAAATACACAATGAACAAAGTATGCAAGTTTTGCAATGCAACTTCTGTAATTTTTTGATACATTTTTTCAGGAAAAATGGAAGAACATAGACGTGGAATTGGTGCTGGTTCAAATAAAAAGAAGGTTCGTAGCAAAACAACTCAAGAGCAACGACGTCAAAAACAAGAAGGTGCAAAAAAATCCAAAAACAGAGAGCAAGAAGAAAGGATCGGAGCGGTAACGTTTAACTATCTCATTTATAGGAACGAAGAAAACAAAATATAAATAAATTAACATTTTTATGTTCAAATTATTTCAGGATTTTGGCGATGGCAGCATAATAGAAAAAGATTGGAGTTTGGTGTATGGAATGGTCTGCAAGGTTATCAACCAAAAAGGAGGTATAGTTTAGTTCTGATTAAGAAAGACATCTACTTTTTCTCAAAAAAAAAAAAAAGACAGATACTTGTGATTTTTTTGGTTTATAATTGTTATTTCACTATGACCCCATTTGTTTTTGACTTGTATAACGAAAATTAGGAAGATATAATTAAAAGGGTTTATGAAATGAGTTTGATAATCATTTTTGTCTATATCACTTGTGATTCATGCGTGACCCATTGCATTTGAACTTAAGAATACTTTACCCCGTTACCCATAAGAAGAAACTAAGTTCTTTATCATCATTTCTAAATGTTGAGTAACTTGTCTTTGTATGTTGTGTGGCAGCTGTATGTTGGAGTCGTTGTCTAACATGTCTTTTAGAGGCAGCATTCAACAAAGGAAGATCTCCTGCAGATGTTTATTTTTTCTCACATGAAGAGCTTGTACAAGCTATAAAGACGGATACAACCACACATCTTGAAGTGGGTAGCATCAACACTGCGGTGAAGCGTATTGAAAAGAAAGGATTGGTGAAGATAAATTCCAAAAACGTAACTAGCTACCATCATTTGCATTGCAAATGATATTTTTTTCTAAATAAATTTTTTCTTTACCGACCAAGTGTTGATAAATGTGATGTGTGTGCAGTCATGGGATGAAGATGGGTACAGAGCAAGGTGGAAATTTGTAGTGAAGCCAAACGTGAACTCTGCATTTGTTAGACAACAAGTGCTATTGCAACCTGTTGGTATTATAATCGAAGTTGATTCTGAGTTTCTTGATGGAACAGGCAAGGTGAGAATATACAATATTACGTACAATTGCTCATTATATATATAAAATAATATATGTATATGGAAGAGAGATGAGAAAAAGTAACTAGTTATTGTTACAGGATTTTTACAGAGTAAGAGCTATCGGAAGAGGAGCTGAAAGACATTCGCTCATCCTCATTGGTTGTGGCCACACGAAAGATGGACAATTGTTCTTTATATGTCAGAATACTTGGGGAAAGAAATGGGGTTTCAATGGTTTGGGAAGACTCATCATCGATGACACTTGTCCTGCCTCCATCTTTTATCCCACGGGTGATCAACTACATGGATGATGATGATCATCTACTCTACTCTATTCTACATGCAAGTTGTTTAGTTTCCCTCGTACTATCTAGTTTGTTTGTTTGTGTCTTAATTATGTATTCAGGTTTCTTGAGACAGAAGTAATGTTATGAGATTATTTACTAAACTTATTACTATTATTAGAGTTCCACTACTGTTTGTCCACAAAAAAAAAAGAGTTCCACTACTTAAAATGATATTCTCAACAAAGAAGGTTTTGGGCTTTATTGTTTATTGGGCTAGAAAGGCCTTTCATCGTTTCAGAAAAAAAGTTAATTTTTTTGTAGAATTAGAAAAGAGAAAGCTTTCCTCTTTCTCCATGGAAAGTAACAAATTAAAGAACAAAGAATCGTTCGGTCGTTTTCTAGGGTTTGGTTTCGATCATGTTTCCCGAATCAAGCGATGTAGCAAAGGTCAAGCAAGATGTTACGACGGCGACGGAAATTGCTGACTCGTCCTGCCTCGGAAAGCGCAAGGATTGGGAGTCGAGAATGGAAGAGACGGACGATGGAGAAAGCAGCGACTCGAGTACGGAGGAGACGGACGATGGAGGAAGCGACTCGAGCATGGTGGAGAGCGAAGAAAGCGAACCCGAAACCGAACCGGTGTGGGGTTACGACAGCTTCGAAGACAGAGACTACTTCTCATTCTCCGAAGGCGAACTCGCTGAGGATTTCTCCGACCAAGAGTCTTTAAAGCCTTACCTTGACTACAGGCGCCAGATTCACTTGACCAGGGTAATAACCATATTATAAAAATAAAATAAAAAAATTTTGGATTTTTTTTTTAATATAGCACTACTTGTATGTAGGGTTTTGAGGTGGATCCGGAAAGCATACCTGATGACATGATTACAGGTTACTTTCCTATAGACTTGAACGATACACGCTTTGGCTGGCCCAAATCACCAGATGGAACAGCTCGTGGCTACATGGAGCGTATGGTCCAAATGTGTCTCGATAAGCACAACAAAACACAGGCTAGTTTGGTCTCCCTCTCTTGTTTTTGGGGGTCAGTGTCCATGTCTTTAAAAAAAAAACTGTTTATATTATTTTTGTGTGTTTTAGGTATTGGATGTGAAAATGGATCATGTTGTGAGGGCGATCGCAATGAAATCTGCAGGAATCAAGTGTTATATCACCTTTATGGCTCGTGAGATTCCAACTGGGCCTTTGGTTGAGTATCAAGCGAAAACCGAGTGGAAGATTCGTCAAGTTCACACTTATCCCATCTTTTGCAGACCCTCTCCTCCACCTGCCGATCTTAAGGACAAGGTACTGAAGAAGAATAAAAAATCGATCCTTTTTTTTAGTTTGGCTTCTCGCTTTAGCTATAGATTTGTGTTGCAAATATAGTAGCCACCAAAGAGATTCTTTCTCACCATGGTGTTTATTTGTTCCTTTTTTTTTTTCTAATTGCAGGCTCGCAAAAGCACCAGGGTCAGGCCAAGAAAATAATTAAATTAATTTAAATTTCGCTTTGAGATTCTGACATATATCATCAACTCTAGAAACAAAACGTTAATGTTATTATGTAAGTATGGTTGACTTCATATTGTATATGGATTATCTACTATTTTTAACATTTTGGCAATTATTTTGGTGATAATAATTAATCGATTTTGAATTTATGCATTCCTGTTAAAGTAGATTCTTTGTTGGGATCAGGGGGAACTTAGACATGTAAGTTGATTCAAAGAGTAGGGACGCATCATATGATTATATGAACAAAGAAGCCACTAGTGAATTGACCATAGAGATGTGTAGTGATCAAATGCCAAAATGTCAATAATTTGATTGATGTATAAGCTTACAATTCTGATGTTACCATAGATTGTGATCAGAACAACGTTTTAAAACGATGAGCAGCTTGATTCTTGGATTGTTTACTGTACAAGAAAAGACATACATGTCTCTATGGTCATCACCGCTGATCCCAAAATCAAGTTATCAAGACAACTTTATAGGTTTAAGGTAATTTAGCTGTCTCTGTAGATCCATAAGCAGCATCAGCCGAAGAAGTATCAATGTCGTTCAGATCCAACTCCTCATTTTGCTCCCACGACCTCTCGAACTCTTCATCTGTAGTTCCAAACATAACACATGTTATTCAAAGCACACTGTGTCCCGTCCGTCTTTAGTCGATTTCATAATGCTGTTTCCAAGACGGAAGTTAATTACTCATGTCTATTTTGATCCATAACAATGAACTTACGTGTGAGTTGATGATCATCTTTGATATCATCTGTTACTGGTGAGATAAATGAATTTGCTAATTCATCATCAAGGATCAAAGTCCATGGCTGTTCTAAGCTTAGGAGCTGCAACAAAAGGAAAAAAAAACGTTTTCCTATTAGAGATACCATGTGTATTCCTTTGTTTTTTCCTGCTCATCAAGAACATGACAAGGGTAATAATAAATAATTAAACAGAAATTCAATAAAAGATAACACCTTAGTTAGCCTGGATCCAAATTCTCTCCACTTGTTCTTCTTACTCTCATCTAGACTGTCCCCAAATGTGAATCCGTGAACTCTCGCTAGACCTGTGAGAAACCATCACTCGGATCATCAGTACCTAAGAGTAATAACCCATCCTTAACAATAACAAATCTCGAAAAGCTTCCGTTATCTAAGGAATGAAAGTGTTGCTCAAAAAAAAAAGAAAATCTAAGGAATGAAAGCTTTGCAATGCAGAATATAGGATACTTGGACTTCACGTGTTGACCTATGCTATTGTTTAGTATTATATGTTCTACAATACTTGGACCGACCACGTAAAAATGATTGAAGGCATGATGTGACTCGGACTTGAAAAGGACAAAAGGTAATGTTGAAAGATCAGTACTCACTTTCTCTGATCTGTGTGACCAACCCTTCCACTGTTGTTACCATTCCACCAAGTCCACCAGCTAGCTCCAGATCAAGTTCTGGGATTTTCACTCCTGCTGTGTCTGACTAATACATGCGATAAACAAAATTGGCTTTCAATAACATGCTAGAAAGTATAAACTATTTCTTCCTTGAGAATACAAATATAAAATCCATTTCCTAGCCTAAGTACTGGTCCATAAGTTTTTCTACTCAAATATTTACCATTTCCTAGCCTAAGTACTGGTCCATCAGTTTTTCTACTCAAATATTTACCATCAGAGGTGTTTTATATAGCTATACCTAAGGCTCATAAAGATCAAACAAGCCTTTTTCACATATGATTTGCCACTTATCTGTCACTTCTGTAAGACTGTAACATCTTCCACTATCTAAATATTTTTATTTTATACCAGGACATGATTGAGGATATACCATACACTGATACACTTGAATGAAAAGTATGATGATTTTGCATGGTACTATAAAAATCTAGCAGTGAGGCTGATTCATTGTCAAACCTTTACCCAACTAAAACTACATATTAAAGTTCAGTTTACAACTTTCTGGAAGGGCATATACTTCAACTTCACTCACCTACTTTAAGATATACTGGATTTTAATTCGTGGACCTGCACAGGTGTCTACTTTGTCTTTTATATAAATATATGTTTGTTTTAAGTAAACAGTTTCCCATTATTATTTTGTATTAACTGTTATTTTGTTTTTTCTCATAAGTATAATATAATATACATATATTATTTTTTTCAAAAATATGTTGCTATTTATTTTTCATGTCACTATTATATATATATCATACTAGGGCCGGCCCGGGCTACGCCCGGATTTTTTGTTTGAATTTTAATTTTTATTATATATTAGCATGTTTATTTTAATATATGAATTTTATAATCTATTATAAAAATATAAGTTGATACAGAAAAATATAAAATTATTTAAATTATTCAAATTTTGTGTTGTATCTTTATTTATATTGTAGTTGTTATGTCAGATGATTATGCACTAATTCAGAATATGTAACTGATTTTTTTTCTTAGAACGAAACAATATAGAGAACTATAAATAACTATTTAAATAAGTCTAGATCGTATTTCAGTTATGTTCATTGTTCTCACTTTTGTTCCTACATCTCACCTTCGAATCAAACATGGCCGACCTTGTGATATGAGATATTTGTATGCTTTCGGGATTTATAGTATTCAGTACTGGTGAATTTAATTTGGAAAAATAGTTTGAATTAGAGAAGAAGTGTTGGGCTAATATATTTTGAGAATTTAAAGGGGTTTCAATTTTAGTTGTGCTATGTGCATAAAGTTGTGTATTTTATTGAACTTGCGAATTTATTTGAAAGTGTTTGATTTTTATAATCGAATTCAATCTCGTTACGATAACCTAAACTTCATAATTCAACGTAACTGTTGAAATTGTCTTAACGAAACCATGTTCGATTTATTTGGTGGTATTATTCTCTTTTAGTTTTAGCGCATATGCTTTGTATTATCATGAAATAAGTTTTTTTTGTCGGCCTTTTCATTTTATGCTTTTTTTTTGTCAACTTTTTCATTTCATAATAATGAAATTTATACAATGACCATTGCTAGTACCAGGTGATTACATAGTGTTGTCTATTGCACCTGGCTTTTTTCACTAAGTAATCAGCAGACACAACAAGATTTCTAGGTACATGGTAAAAGGAGAAGCTATTCTGCCTAGCTATGTTTACTATATCTTTAACTATGGAAGTTGCTTCGTTTATGTGTACTTCATGATTCCTTCCATCCATAGTCTCCAATTTTAAACTCCTGAAGAGCTCCCCGCAATCACCTATAAATGTGACCTTGTTATATTGAAGTTTGTGTGCTTGTTGAACTGCTAACAGCATGGCCATTGCTTCTGCTACCAACGATGATGAGGTTGGCTCAATTGCAGAGCTTCCTTGGAGTCTAAGAGTGCCTTCTGTACTTAATAAGGACCACCCTATTCCAGCTTGTTCTTCTGGTGACTTCCAGGATGCATCTACAATGCAGAAATAGTCTGTTTGTTGGGGCAGAATATGGAGAAGGGAATTTAAGGTGAAGTTACTTTGAACCTGGTTTGCAGCGAAGTTTTGATGATTTGTGATTGGAGTATAGCTTTGCGCCTCCTCCCATAATTTCTTATCCATCATTGCTGCATTGATGACTTGAGTTATGTGATCCCTTCTGTTCTCATAAACAACCTTGTTACGCATTTTCCATATTCTCCACCCTAGATAAAATGGAAATGTATCCATTGGACTTTGTTGCACCTTCTCAAGCAGACTCTGTAAGAGATAAAGCTGTGTATCTTGTTGATTAAGCTGGGGACACATATTTAATAGTGACAGATTCCATATTTCTTTGGCAACTCTGCAGCTATATAGCATGTGCTTCACTGTTTCTATCTCTTCACCACATAATTGACAATACCTATAGACTTTACAACCTCTGATACTAAGATTTTCTGCAAATGGTATACCATTATGTATACACTTCCACCAAAAAAGTTTTATCTTAGGAGGAATTTTCAGGTTCCATAATTTATATAAGCATGTATTACGTTGAGCTACCAAAGTATTAGGAGGAACCTGAGTTTCAGCATTTTCCATGTCAAGAGCCCTCTGGATATGGTAACCTGTTTTAACTGTGTAAACTCCAGTTTTACTAAACCTCCAGTAGGCTGTGTCTTGTGCTCCTGTAACTGACGGTCGAATTCTCAAAATTTCAGGAACATATTCTGGGTTAAGCAGGGTTTCCATCATTGGAACGTTCCATCTCGCCTGAGCTGGAACAAAAAGATCTTTAACTAGTAAGTTTGGTAAGAGTGAAGAACCAGGTCCTTCAGGTGTTTGATTTGTTCCTGGGAGCCAATTATCAACTCATACTCTAGCTCTCTGACCATCTCCTATGATCCACTTCAAGCCTCGTTTTACTAGAGGAAGGGTTTGGACTATACTCCTCCAAGCATAGCTTGAAGTTTGATAGCTTCTAGAATCCAAGATGTCTGTTTTCCTATAATATTTGGCTTTATAAACCCTTGCTAGTAATGAGGAAAGTTGTGTGATTAAGCGCCAGGCTTGCTTTGCTAGTAAGGCCTTATTGAATGCCATCATGTCTCTTATACCCAATCCTCCTTCATTTTTTGTAGAAGTAATTTTGTCCCACGCTATCCAAGGGATTGAATGTTTATCCTTATTAGCCGACCACCAGAATTGCCTCATGGCTTTTGTAATTTCTTTAAGTATAATTTTAGGAAGTAAGAAACAGGACATCGTGTAAGCAGGGAGAGCTGTTATAACTGCTTTCAGCAATACTTCTTTACCAGCTGGGGACAGAAATTTTGAATACCAATTTTCCAGCTTGTTTTGAATCCTTTGGACTATGTACTGAAAGACCTCTTTCTTATTTCTACCTATGTACTCCGGCAGACCTAAGTAACGACCAAAACCTCCTATTTTTGTTACACCAAGTTGCTTAACTATTCTTTCCTGAAGGTTTTGGGGAGTACCTTTTCCAAAGGATATTGCTGATTTAGTGTAGTTGACCTCTTGTCCTGATGCTTCCTGGTAGACCTTACTTTTTGAAATCTATATTATTACTATGTATTTTCGTGGTTTCCCTCAATATATTGTAAGTTTTCTTCACATTGAGTTAAATGATTATTGAAAACAGTTAGAATCACTCTTATAAAAATTTTGGTGAGTTAAATAATAAATATGTTGTTGGATTTTATTATATTTTTGTTTTTAACTTATGTTTATGTTTATACTTTGTTACATTAAGTATTTTTGGTTATATTATGTATTTCAATACATTTAATTATGTAAATTTTAACAACATTTCGTTTTAATTATAAATTTTGTTTTCGTTGTGGTTTTCATAATTTTTCATTTCCTTGAGGTTTAATCTAAAATAGAGAGTAACATGCGTCTTGCTTGTCTTATAATTTGTTTCTATTTATTTTTAAAGTTTAACTATAATTAAGTTATATTACATATTTTAACTGAATTTTTATTTGTTGGAAATTTTTGCACCAATCTCAAAAATATAATTCTAAATTTTCTCAATCTCTTCTAATCAAGCATGCAAATAAGTTTTGACTACTGATTATGTTGACAATGTGACTACCCTAACATTAATCAGCTCACCGGTTGCAGAACTTGGTTCAACCTTTTTACACACCGATTTTAACTCCGCCAACTCATATCTCTCCACCTCATAATCAGAACCATCTTTTCCATCTAAGCCTTCCTCGCAAGTTTTCTTGCTTAACCTTATCCATTCCTTTCTTGCTACTCAATCTCTGCTTCTCCATCTCCACCACCTCCCACTCGTACCCAATTTTCCTCTCCTTCAGCTCCTATGTTTTCCTCCTCATCAACTCTTTCCTCTCACACACGAACTTCACTGGATCATACACACATGATGCTTCCTCTCTCATCTTCTTCTCCGCCGCTAGTCCTCCCCTCTCCTCTGCTTGGTCACTATTTCCATTAGGCATTTTTAGTGCTACATAATTCGGGAAGAAACTTGGCTAGGTGACGATTCACTCATGTAAATGCTTGTTGTCTCCCAACTCTAGTTCAGAACTCCATAGCTAACTTGAATGAGGAATCGACACTGGTCGAGTCCAAACTTTTTTCTTGATGAAACAAAGAGTTTTTTCACGGCTAAGAGTAACACCGCTACTGCCATGTAGTAGAGCGTGAGCTGACCAAAAGTTAGGTACTGACCTACTGTTGTTGAAGTGTCAGTATTACTCACAGCATGTTAAAGGACCTCATTTGGATTTCTCTTCCAGAGATTGTAATTGTTGAGTATCAAGAGAAATTTCATGTGCTCAAAGATGGACTGAGTGTGCTTTCAAAGAGTTTCTCGGTGGTCACATCTTGTTGTTGTTGTTTTCTGAAATCCGGTCATTAGTCGCTCATTGAATCAACAAACACAACTGTCCCAACATCTTCAAACGAATCACCAAATTTGTAGGTGCCAGAACCTCTAGAAGGTAATCTTATCATCTGGTAACTGTAAGCATTCATGAAAATATCTTCAAATATCATGGAATCAGAGGAAACATTATTAACACACGAAGCCAATCAGATTAGCCTTACCAAAGCAAAGCAAAGAAAAGACAATGGGTTGCCTAATACCATCAGAGTTTATAGTTATGTAACTCATGTTGGTTGATTAGGTTTTTGGCTACTCACTCCAAGTCTCAAGTAAAGCGTTTGTCTTGTAAGCAGTATTAGAATTAGATTTAGTTTTCTTTTGAATGAAATAGATTCAGATTTTTAATTTTGCAAGACTGATTCTATATAGAATACTTCATACATGAACAATTTCAATTCTACTTACCACAAGACAGTAACATTAAAAACGAAGGCTAGAGCAATCTTGATATGTAACAAAAACAACATCGTAAGGGTCAAAGAATTTATCTTTCATGAAGATTCATAACTCCCTGGAAATATGCAGTTTTGCCAGGGTATTGTGAATCTTCCTTTAATTGAGAAGTATACACACAACATCAAAACCTGAGTAACAGAATACACAGACTCATGGTGATAACACAAAACTTGTAAAGGGATCTGCAATAGAAAATGTAATTTCCTCATGAGATAGATTTTTATTATTTGAAGCAAATGGTGAATCAGAGAATGATGGCTTCATTACTTGCCTCAAATTGTTTCTGGAAATAGAATATGCTTGATAATCTCATTAAGCATGGCGGTTTTTCCAGTGACTTGGTTTTTTTTTACTGAATCTCAGTCTCTTCATCCTCTCCTTAGCTTTAAGCCTTTAGTCTCACAGATTAAGCTTCTTCATCTTCTCCTTAGCTTTAAGCCTTTAGTCTCACAGATTAAGCTTTGTTTTTTTTCACTTGTAATCTCCTCCTCTGATTTAACCTCCTTAGATTCTTCAGATTTGACTTAGTTTTCAGATCAATAATCTCTTTATCACCGTCGCTTTTAATCCCAGATTACTCCTCTATCCTCCTCGACTTTTTTTCAAACTAATCTGAAAGTAAAGGTTCCACAAAAACATATTTCAAAACCTCAATCGTGAAATATACTATAAGAACAGCAAACTGGAGTTACTGGACGAACATGTAACTGTTAATATAAAAAATAATGAATTGTAATGTTGAAGGTTTTGTAGATTGTTGAAGGTAAAGAGCCAAGAGCAGACGTTGCGCGAATCCGTCAATAGCAAAACTAATCTCACTGGAAACTAAATCAACAAACAAAATCACTCCCACAGACACACGCTTTGAAATAAAAAAAAAATTCAATAACCAATACATGAAGAATCTAAAACAAAATCAACAAACAAAATCGACTCATCTCCCTTAAACGAAAGCTGCTGAATGAAAGCTAAATTTTGGGGGAAAAATACAAACTGAAACAAAAATAACTATCAAATCTAAATCTAAATCATCGACATTTTCACTGGGATTTTTGAAAGATATGAAATCATAGAACTGATGAAATTCACAGCATAAGACTTGCCTTTTTATAGTCGCAGATTCTGAGAAAAAATGTAGAGAGCATTCAATGATAGATCGTGGGAGGAGTGGTTTGAGATTTGTTAATGAGCCCGTCGAAGGTGACGCTTCGACTAATTACACAACGTTTCAGTAACTGAATCATAAAGGAAACGACACTAACAAAGACGATGAACTTAAGTGAAGAATGACAGCTACTCGTGAAGATGACTGAAGCCCAATCCCACAATAAGCGAACAAAGCCCATCACCCCATTGATTAAATGAAACGGTGCGTATAGAAAGAGATGTCCACGTGTCACGCTGTCCACGTTTGGATTTCCACGCTGGATGTAGATGTGGCTTCATAGGAGAGATCCGAACATCTTTTTATATATAAAGATATGTCATCATATAATTGATCATATTTTAATCATATAATTAATAGTATTTTATACATACCATCATATAAATAATCATAATATTAGTTTTAAAAATATTAATGGGGAACATAAAACCATTTAAGTTGGTGTTGGCTTTGTCTTGTATTTTCTTTTATATATTTATAACACTTTTTATAATGGTTATTGGAAAATATTTTAGTGAAAATCAAATTTTGAATATATGTATACTTTTGAATCAAATTTTTAATATAAATCAACTTTAAATTAATATTTTGATATGAAATATGTATATAAAGTTGAAATAACTTTGTTTTAATAATTAATTTAGACAAAATATGTTTTTAGATAATTAGATTGGATTATTTTCAGATATTTTAAAACTGGCCCACCTATATATATATAGTTTCTCATAATATGATAGACTTTCAATTTTTCTTAATAATATAAGCTCATTTTCTTTTAATATATTACTATCTATGTTTTCAAACAATATATTTTTTTTACTATTATCCATATTTTCAAACATTTTTTAAAGGTAGTTCTACTTTAATAATAGGGAAATTGCGGTCTATAACGTAAAAACGAAATATATTTAGCTGAATGACCATAGTACTGTGTACTTTTGTTAATACCCATATTGACCCCGCCAACCCGGTCATATCTAAATTATTTGTCCCTGAATCTCGTGTCTCCTCTCTTTCTCTCTCTCGCCGGAAAGAAAACAGTAAGAAAATGTCTTCGACTGATGTTCAAGCAACCAACCACCACCTCAACCAATCAACAAATGGCACAAACCTCTGGTCAACAACCGAAGACTACGCGTCGGTGATGGAACCTGTAACATTCCTATCCCGAAGACCATTCTCAAAACGTAATCCACACAAACTTCATAAAAAATCCTTTATTAAAAACTCAAATAGTCTAACATGAAACCGTAGTTGAAAAGAGAAGTTGATCTTCTAACAAGAAAGTTGAAATGTAATCCAAAGTAAAACGATACGGAAAGAAAATAAAACTTGAAAACATAGCACCATACAGACTTCTACTCCTGCTCCCTCCTGGCCATACCTGAAAAGAAGAGGGGTGAGTACAACAGACTCAGTGAGGGCAGGTTCCAGGAACCCACTAACTCATCTCAAGCAAAGCAACCAGTCAACACAGTCATAAGTTAATAAGAACTATTCACAAACATTACTAAACTCGACTCGATCTTAAGGTTCGTTTTAACTTTTTATATCCCGCCTCTCGCGGTTGGGCCTACTTTTTCTATCCCGCCTCTCGCGGTTGGGCCTACTTTACACCCACGGATACCTCGTGTTAGGCTACTGTCCCGTGGGTCCCCTGCGGGTACCTCGTGTTAGGCTACTGTCCCGCAGGCATACTACAATCACAAGCAAGATCTAGACGCCCACCCGTTCTCGGTGGTCCAAGCAAGACTTTCACAATCATCACACAAACATTCACTTTCATCATTCATTTCCCTACACGTTCTCATTCTCATTTCCTTTACCTTACTCGTTCATCATTCCTTAACCTTACTCGTTCATCATTTCCTTTAACCTTACTCGTTCATCATTTCCTTTTAACTCATCATACTCATTTTCATTTCCATTTCCTTACTCCACTCTTAACTCTAACTTTAACCTTCGCTAACAACCTAGACACTTCATTCCTTTTACTTATCTTTCCATATCTTTCATCAACCTCATTGCTCAACTTAGACTACATATAACTCATCATCACATCATCACAGCATCACAGCATCACATCATCACATCATCATATCACCATATCATCACATCATCACATCACATAACTCATTAACAACTACAAGATCTAGATCCGATTAACAAAGGACTATATCCTCACGGATTACTCAACATGAGATAAGTTCACAACCAAGTCCTCACCTTAGCTTGTCGAAGTCGTAAATCTGGATCTAGGGAAGAAGGGAATAGGTCACCACTTTGGATCTGGTTCATAAGGATCCACAAGAGTGAGAAAGGGGGTTTAAGTTTCAGATCTGTCATTCCCCATGACATAGAGTTATAGATCTAGGTTTACCTTAAGGTTTAGATCTGAGATGGCTACAAGAAAAAGAATCAAGGAGTCGGCGGCTGGGAACTCGGGATCGGCGGCTCGGGCTCCGCGTGGCGCGGTCGGCGGGTGGCGGTGGCGAGCGGTCGACGGCGGCAGGCGGCTCGGCGGCTGAGGTTGGCGGCGGCGGGGCTTCAGTTGGGCAGAGCTTCGCTTGCTGTTCCTCTTCTGCTGGAAACCCTTGTGAGCTGCTCCTTTTATAAGGGGGAGGGGGTGTTAGGCTTAGGGTTTCCTCTTCTTGGGCTTCATTTTGGGCCGGGCCCGGGATGTTACAGAACCTTTCATCAGCTCCGAACACTCTTCTCTCTGGCCTCAACAACCTCCTCCTCCTCACGTCACCACCAAAGACACTCTCCAGCAACACCTCCAAGTATTAATCGAAGGAGCAAGAGAGAGCTGGACCTATGCCGTGTTCTGGCAACTCTCCCACGACGACTTCGCCGGAGAAGACAGGTTGCTAAGCTGGGGCGACAGTTACTACAAAGGCGAAGAAGACAAGAAGAGGAAGCCGAATCCCGTCAGCACGGCGGAGCAGGAGCACCGGAAGAGAGTGATCCGAGAACTCAACTCTCTGATCACCGGCGGCGGAAGAGTCAGCAGCGGCGGCGGTTCCTCCTCCGACAAAGCGGCGGGAGACGGAGACGTGAAGGATGCTGAATGGTTCTTCTTGGTCTCGATGACGCAGAGCTTCTTGGTCCATTAATTGTAGTTTTGTACTATTGTAAACCATAAAAATCGTTTTCAAAAAAACATATTTAGTTTCAGCAGTAAAGACAGAATAATCGGCTATCGGACGAGTCGTTTAGTATCTAACTTCATGTTGAGGTTATCCGCGTCATTTTACCTTTCTGTTGCACACGGATCGCTAATATATTTCAAACATGGCATGTTTTCCCGATAACTTGTCAAACTTTGTATATTCAGCTAATTAACCCTTAATAATATAGAAGATAGAATGATGCAAACATACAGTATATACAAATAAACTAACCTTGATAACATCTCGGCTAAGGTCAGAGATGTTCTTCATAGAGAAAGAGTAATATTCTTTCCCTTTTCAGGAATAGCACCACCAGGCTTCAACTGCTCACGATTATCCCCAAAAATTTAATAACTTTCAAGACCAGACATGTGTCTACAACATATCTGTAACAAGATTAAAACCAAACAGAACCCAGTCTCAGAATTGCGATAGCCACAATCTTCACATGTGGATGCCATGACAATGACCTCCTCAAAGTAGGGAATTTCTATTTTCTGTCAAGTGCTAAACAACATATATGAGTTCACCATGATTCAAGTATAATAGGAAACTTGTTGCAGAAAAACAACTAATAGACATCCAAAATTTAAAAGGATACTAATCACAAACATCCGTGTCTCACACAGCTTCATACCTATTTTCTGTCAAGTGCTAAACAACATATATGAGTTCACGATGATTCAAGTATAATAGGAAACTTGTTGCAGAAAAACAACTAATAGACATCCAAAATTTAAAAGGATACTAATCACAAATATTCGTGTCTCACACAGCGTCTTACATGCTCCACAGGTTGAAGGGAAATTCATCAGCTGTTAGAACAATTGCAACCTGATATGAAATATCTACACACAACAACATTCAACATAACTATTCAAAAAGTTTTTATAGAATCACAGAAATTAACCTTCGAAGTTAGCATCGTCGACAATCTCTCCATTCTCGACATCGATTTGGTCGTGCCCGATAGCCAACCTCCGTCGGAATAAGAGATGATATTCCTCAATATCCATCTCGCTGCTGTCGACGGCCCACCGGTTGTCATCAAAGTTGCGCAGATTGTCTACCCTCCATAGGCCTTCAGTGTTAGGCGGTATGAGATGTGGGTTGACTGGGGTGCCAAAGAGTTCAACGTTTTGGAACAGGATGAGCCATTCATCCAGCTCAAGATGACGCTCACGTGAAGCACCTAGAGTCGCCTGGACGTCCGCGGGAAACGTTGTTATGCTCCCTACGAGTTGGTGTTGGTAAGCCATTTTTACCTGAATCAATAAAGAGAGGGGAGAGAGAGGGAGATAACATATCTGATTTGAGTATTGAATGTCTAAACAGGAGAAAACAAATCTGTAAATCAAGAGAATTGAATGTCTAATACAGATCTATGTCTAAGGCTTATCAATTCGATATAGTTCTAAGATGATATACTAAGGCTTATCAGTAGCGATACCTCTCCATTCTCTCAAGGTTGTGTTAGTTTTCTTTTGTTTTTCCTTTTTTGCAATCATATATACAACGAAAAAGTGTACAAGTTTTGCTTTGCAGTTTATTGTAATGTTATTGACACGTTGTTTCAGGGAAATGGAAGAACATCAATATGGAAATAGTGATGGGTCAAAAAAAATGTTATTAGCATAACAACTCAAAGCAACGACGACAAAAACAGTCAAACACAATAAAGTGCTAAAAATCTAAAAACAAAAAGCAAGAAGAAAGGATAGAAGCGGTATTTATATATTAACGTACTTTTCTGTAAGCATGAAAAAAACAAAGTATATGAATTTCTTAGCATCTTTATGTTCATTCACGATTTTGGTGATGGTAGCTCAATAGAAAAAGAATGGAGTTTGGTGTAATGAGTTACCTGCAAAGTTATCAACCAAAAAGAAGGCATGACTTAGTTTTTGTAGTTTTTAATAGACTGATAAGGTTCTTTTTGGTTTGTAATTGTGATTTCATTGTGATCCATTGAGTTGTATTGAAAAAGTTAGAAAGATATAATTAAACATGTTTATGAAATGGATCCATTGAGTTGTATTGAAAAAGTTATAAAGATATTAGATATAACTAAACATGTTTATGAAATGGGCTCGATAATCATTTTGTCTGATCAATTGCATTCGGACTTTGAGAATATTTTACCATACAAGAAACTAAGTTCTTATTCATCATTTCTAAATTTAAACAACCGTTCATTTGATATCAATCCAGACTTTATTTGTAATTTGTTTGTAACTTTTGGCAGCTGTATGGATGCAACCAAACAAATTCAAGTGGGTAGAGCATCAACACTGCGGTGAAGCGTATAGAAAAGAAAGGATTGTTGAAGATAAAAATAAAAACGTAACTAGCTATACCATCTTTCGCATTGGAAATGATTTTTTTTTTGTTAATAAAAAATATTTGCTGACCGAAAGTTGATAAATGTGATATGCGTGTATTGTGTATTGTGCAGTCATGGGATGAATATGGGTACATAGCAAAGCGGAAATTTGAAGTGAAACCAAACGTGAACTCTGGCATTTGTTAGACAACAAGTGCTATACAACATGTTAATCGATGTTAATTCTGAGGTTCCTGATGGAACAGGCAAGGTGAGAATATACCATAAGTTGCTTCAAAGTGTAGAATGACATAACCATAGAGATATGTAGCGACCAGAGAGTCAACATTACCAAAGTATCTTTTTGTCACCTAGTTCAACATTACCAAAGTATCTTTTTGTCACCTAGTTTGATTGATGTAAGCAGATAATTTAGATGTTCACCATAGATTTGTGAGCAGAACAAACGTTTGAAAAAAGATGAGCAGTTTGCTGGTTGATTCTTGGATTGTTTAACCATACAACAAAAGACATACATATCCATCTCTCTGATAATCACCATTGATCCCAAAATCAAATGATCCAGCCAACTTTCTAGGTTTAAGTTAATTTAGCTGTCTCTGTAGATCCATAAGCAGCATCAGCCGAGGAAGTATCTATGTCGTTGAGACCCAACTCCTCATTTTGCTCCCACGACCTCTCGAATTCTTCATCTGTAGTTTAAACATAACAACACACATACACACAGCACATTGTGAGTCCTGTCTTTAGTCAATTTCATAATACTATTCACAGAATTCAACAAAACTTCATATCCATCTTTCCAAAACAGAAGTTGCTCATGTCTAATTTTGATCTATAAGGAATGAAATTTAAGCGCTTGTGAGTGAATACGATACTTAAGGCTGTAGTCAGGGAAAACGAGGAACTTACATGTGAGTTGATGATCATCTTTGATATCATCTGTTACTGGTGAAATAAAAGAATTTGCTAGTTCATCATCAAGGATCAAAGTCCATGGCTGTTCTAAGCTTAGGAGCTGCAACAAAGGAAAAAAAAACACATCTTGTTATATAATCCATGTGTCTTATTCCTTCGGTTTTTCCTGCTCATCAAAATCAAGACAAGGGAGTTAAATAATTAAACAGAACTTCAAAAAGAAGATGCTACCTTGGTTAGCCTGGATCCAAATTCTCTCCACTTGTTCTTCTTACTCTCATCTAGACTGTCCCCAAATGTGAACCCGTGAACTCTCGCTAGACCTGTGAGAAACCATACCACACTTGGATCATCAGTACCTAAGAGTAATAACCCATCCTTGACAATAACAAATCTCGAAAAGCTTCCGTTATCTAAGGAATGAAAGCTTTGCAATGCAGAATATAGGATACTTGGACTTCACGTATTGACCTATGCTATGTTCTACAATACTTGGATTAATAATAAGGCATGATGTGACTCAGACTTGTAAACGACAAAAGGCAATGTTGAAAGATCATTACTCACTTTCTCTGATCTGAGTGACCAACCCTTCAACTGTTGTTACCATTCCACCAAGTGTACCACCAGCTAGCTCCAGATCAAGTTCTGGGATCTTCACTCCTGCTGTGTCTGACTAATACATGCGATAAACAAAATTCACCATTAATAACATGCTACAAGGTCTTTCTCCTTGAGCATTCAAAATATTATAATCCATTTCCTAGCCTAAGTACTTGTCCATAAGTTTGTCTACTCCAGTATTTACCATCAGCGGTGTTATATAGCTATACCAAGGCTCATAAAGATCAAACAAGCATGTTTCACATAAGATTTGCAAAACTACAGAATACAGACAAATTGAAATAAGAAACCTAACCTTGATAACATCTCGGCTAAGGTCAGAGATGTTCTTCACAGAGAGAGTAATTTTCTTTCCCTTTTCAGGAATAGCACCACCAGGCTTCAACTGCCCAAAGATCACCCCCACAAAAGAAATGTTAAATAATCTTCAAGACCAAGCATGTGTCTCTAAACAAGATCAAACCAAAGGGAAACTAACCTCAGAATTGCGATAGCCACAATCCTCACACGTGGATGCCATGACAATAACCTCCTGAAAGTAGGGGATTTCTATTCTCTGTCAAGTGGTAAACAACATCTAGTAGTTCACCAACAAACAAACAAGTATAACAGGAAACTTGTTTTAGAAAGGATACTAGTCACGAACATCCGTGTCTCACACGGCTTCGTACACGCTCCACAGGTTGAAGGGAAAGTCATCACCTGTTAGAACAATTGTAACGTGATATGAAATATCTACTCATCACAACATTCAACAAAAGTTATTGCAAAAACTTATTATATAATCAGAAGTTAACCTCTTCAGGTGCAGAGTATCTGAACAAGTTATCAGAAATATCAGTGCTGTTACTCTGAGCAATTGCTCGATGACCACCTGTTGCTCCAATAGCACCATGAGGTGTAGAAGTAGTTGTTGCAGCAGCAGAAGGCGCGCCGAGGCCTCCTCCTGATACTGATTGACCAGCCTGCGAGTATCCAAGTGTTGCTTGTTGCTCTGGGGTTCGCTCATAGAATTTGATGGTTAAGGAGGGATCTGGTGATGGACCGTGTCTGTCATGTTGCAAAACTTATCATAAGCAAATATAAGAACACACAACTGAAACTGTTTATTGGATACTCTTACGGGTTCTCAATGAAACTGTTTCCAGCAGGATCGTCCAAAACGAAGGTGAAGGATGCCTCTGCTTTAGCACAAGCTCTCAGTTTGGACAAGAATTGGTCTATCGCTTCAGCAGTTTTTGGATCAACTTTCTGCGTCCAGCAAGATTAGATATATAGATGAAGATTGCTTATAATCTAAAACAATTAATGTGAAAACTTTACCTTGCGTTCTTCTTGAAGGGCACTTAGTTCATCAGCAGCCCGTGCTAATATCCCTTCCACCTGTAAATTAAAAACACAAAAACAAGGAATTGGATATTTGTGAATTATAAATCATGACAAGATGAATAAGTCATTAAGGACATACAGTAGACAAGCTTCCGCGTTGGGCCTCTGGTGGAATCTCAAAATCCAGTTGAGGAATCTGAATGCATTATGCAAACTATTATCAGTTTTTTTCATAATTTAAGAAGCAGGCTAAGCCACAGCTTTCAGAAAGATTAGGGGAAGCAGTTTCTTATAAATACAAAGGAAGGAAGCGGCACGCGTTTGCAAAATAAGAGAGTACTTTGATTCCAGAGAAACACACTCACCTTAATAGTGGCTGATTCAGATTTCACAACTTGCCGGTCAAATATCTGCATTCACACAGAAACAAGAGGGTAAAAAAATAGCTTTTAAGGAGGGAGACAATTAAAATAACAAAAAGATATTCATGGTTCTTGTAATAAGCATGGATTGCTACATTCTATTTCTACTACATGGTAGATGCATCTCCAAATGAATAAAAAAATCGAAAATGAATAGAAAATAACAGATATATAGAATTGAATCAATGGATCAACCTTTGAATCACCAGCTGGAACATCTAGGTGGTAACAGCATCCTCGGGGTTGAATCTCGCCCGCAAACTGAACTTCATTATTCCTATGAAAATGGACAAGTGATTAAAAAAAAATGGAACGCTTTATCTTTTTCGATTGCGAAAAACAGAAAACATTTTGTGATTCTATTTGCTCATATCGAAAAGTTGAAAGCATCTAAAATATCGTTAAAGTTGTACCTTTCTCCGCAATGAGGACATTCAAATGCAGATATTAAGACCTGTAAGAAATAGTAGTTTAGGAGTACGATCTGAAAAGGTATAAAATAGAACGTACAGGTTTCTTTAAACCAAAATAATAAAACGTTTATGCATTTTTAGCACTTGAGATGTATTGTGGTCAATTCACAGTAAGTATATAAGTTTAGAAAATTTGATGAATCTACAAAACAGAGTTACAACATACCTTTCTGAAGTGAGGAATTAGCGTTAGCAGAAATCTACTTGTTCCCTGGAAAACGAATAAAAAGCTATCTTATTCACAGAACCAAGTATACTCATTACACCTTGAAGAAGTAAATAATTCCGTTATAACACACTAGTAGCTAGCTCAAAGTTCAAATTGTCATTTTTATCTCTCGCCTCAAGTTTCTCAGTCTGTCTATCACCAAAATATAGCCAACAAGTAGTATTCATCCCAGCTAGCTACATTCCATTAACTATCTCAAAAACCATTTGGATTGCAGAAAAAAAAAACTAATGATATCGCTAAAGTACATTACATCTATGTGCAACTACGGTAAATAAACTATTGGAAACAAGCTGAAAAGGGTTTCATCAAAGTATATAACACTATGTCCCTGTGACAAGGGATACTACATAAACCAACATCATGAATCTCAAAGAAGAGTATGAAAGTATGCGTGTGTAAGAGAGAGAGGGAGAGAGATATACATTTTCACTGCAGCGCATGCACATGCTCTCAACCACATAGAGAGGAGCACCAAAGGAGTGATCCGCGGAAACAGCTTCAACCACCGATCTAACATCAATCTGCTCATCTTCTCCGTTGTCCATTATCTATGAAGTTTTCTTCTAACAATCCCAACAAGGAAAACAGATTAGCTAAGAGCAATTATACCATTACCACTATGTCTCCATCAAAAGCTAAATAATTTTTTTTTTAAAAGGAATATGATTATCAGAAGGTTCCAAGAAACCAATTCATACGCTAACAATCTATAAAAGGGTCTCTACAGAGTTCGTTTTTGAAGTTGAAGAAGATGTAGTCATTAGCAAAGTTTCGATTTTTTTTTCTTTGTTTTTGAAATTTGCTGGGAAAGGAAGTGACTTTATCACAATATTGGAAAGGTTTCAGATATACATAACGGCTAGGAAATAAGACAGAAGAGTGATAAGCGAGACACGGAAACAGAGAGCTTTGTTACCTCGACTAGGTTCGGGAAAGAACAGAGAGAGAGAGAGGCGCCGGGAGAGTAACGATTTTAGGGTTCGTTTCTTTTCTTCGCGACGACGTCGTTTCTGATGTTTCCAATAGTTTGAAACGTCGTACAGTGTTTTTGGGCTCGAACCTACAGACCCATTAGCCCAGCTAGTCCCAACATAAGGAAGTGTACTATAATTAAAGTTGTGTATTAATATGGGATTTTCCCTAAACTAAACAACATGATTGTATAGTTTTTTTTAAATGGAATAAAAGTCAACACAAGGTAAAAGTTTAGGGCACTTTTCTGATACAAAGTATCTAATAAGTTCAAATTGATCTGAGATGAGATATATTACAATAAATAATAGTAGTTCTCAAGGCCGTGTAAATTCGAGTTTGATCACTAAATGTAGCTTTGCCAAAGAAGTTAACAGACGAATGGGCGTCAAACATCATTAAAGTTGTTGTGCGACTTCTCCCGTCTGCACTTACAATCCTAGCTAACTCTTATGGGTTTGAGACTTTTGACCAGGAATTGAAGCATCTAATGCATTGTTATTTAATACTGGTATATAATAAGCTGAACAATGGGTCGTGTAAGGTCAGTTTCTAATAAGTCAGCTATAGATGAACTATATTATAGTCATAGAATGTATCCGCGTAACGGTGGGGATATTGGGTATGGGTTCAGAAGTTTTAAGGGTGTTCACTTAAATTCACATTCCACATGACACCCATATCGAAACTTACAATAAAGGGATAAAATGCATGAACTTTACATCGTTCATGTGCTATACAGTTAGCAAGTGTCTTAATCTCTCCATGATACGTCTCCGCACTGCACTGGTCCCCTACCTATCTATTTATTTTTGAATTTTTTTTCTTTGGGAGGACAAAGATATGTAGCCTAATAGTTTGAGCGGATGTTGATAATGTGATATTATATCAAAATTCAAATACCATATAATTCACATTGCTTAACAAAAGAAAATTCAATTCATGTATTATCGAGAAGGTGTAGACAAAATATGTCGTAGTATATGTTTGTGTCGATTAGCAATAAGGTAGTGAAAGTTTTGTCTTTGTGCTCTAAATAATTTTAAATATAACTTCAGTTTTAGTTAACATGTTACAAACATGCTATTCATTTGTGCAAATAATCTAGTGACAGTTTTGTCTTTGTGCTCTAAATAATTTGTTTAAATAACCTTTTAGTTAACATGTTATAAACATGGCATTCTTTTGTGCAATTAATTTAATGAAAGTTTTGTCTTTGTGCTTTTTTTGAGCAACAATTTTGTCTTTGTGCTTAGAAATATAATTGTATATAACTTCAATTTTTTTTTGATAAACCCTATCGGCTGATTCGGTCTGCCCCGGAAGGAACACACTTAGTTTTACAGAGTGGACTGGCTATCACACTGCCTGGCTGAGATTAGAATACTTTCCAACTAATGTCAGAGGATGAACCGATCATCTGTTACGATCTACTATGTAAACCACTTGGGTCAAAGCCCAAGCCCATACTGGCCAAGTAATGATAATTTGGCTCTCGGAAAAAATCGAATCCAAAACTAATGTAGGTACACACCAAACCCCAAAAGATTGTCACCAGACTACCACCACTTGGTTATAACTTCAATTTTTACATGTTATAAGCATGCCATTCATTTATACTTAGAACTTCAAGTAGTTGGTAACAATTATAAGTATAAATGAATGCCATACAATTTTTCAAAAATAAAAATGAATGGCATACAATTAGAGAGGAAATTCGGTTATGCTACGCGGTAGTCTTTGTTTCTTCTTTGCCTGTTTATAATTTGCTCTAATAGAGTTGTGATGTGAATTTTTAATTTGTGTTATAAATAATTTAGCTATATGATTTAGTCTTATAATATCAGTTACAATAAGTTTTTTTTTGAAGTAACCATAGGTGCCTAAAAATATAACAACCTTGTTTCGAGTTCTCATAAGGTTTCTAACCATAGGAGCTAAAAACCACAATAATAACCTTGTTTTCGCGTTTACATGAATTTGAATTCAATAGGTATTTTATGAGAAGTGAATTTTACACAATAGGTCTAATAAAACTATAAGTAGTTTGTTAAAGGGAATACATGCTGAGTTTTGTTGAGAATTGCAAGATCGATTGTTGTAAACCCATCTCTTATGCAGATTAATATGAAGTTAATCTTAGAACTCTCAAGAGATGAAATTAAGATTTGCGTAACCAAATGCTGAGCCATGCCGCACATTGGTGGGGACTGGAACAAACAGATTATTGTATATCAAAGGCACTCACTCTCTTTCTAATGAGGATCAAATCTCTAGAAACACAAGAATTAAAGAACAATTTTTCTTATTAGCTTTAGAAACTATTCAAAACTAAAGCTCACAATATGTTTCTCTTAGATCATATGGAACACCTCTTCATTAGACCTATATTTATAGTAAAGACAATTCCCTTTAACATGTGGGATATGGAAAACACAAACTAACCTAAATAGAAAACTTCTTTTTTTCTATCCTAGATTTTCTTTTGTGTTATCTTAACATAATTGAACACTTATCAATATGTTAAGTTTCCACAAGCTTGGAATTATCCAATATTCACCCTCTTAATTCCAACTTGAACTAGAGAGGTCAATTTCTTGAACTCCAATTAAGCTCCTCATTTGCTTGAACTTAATCCTTGCTAATGGCTTGGTAAGGATGTCGGCCTTCTGCTCAACACTCGGCACATGCTCCACCTCGATTTGTCCATTCTCCACGCACTCACGAATGAAATGATACTTCTTGAGTACATGCTTACTCCTTCCATGGAAAACTAGATTCTTCGTTAGAGCAATGGCTGATTTGTTGTCGATCCTTAGCGTGACCCTCTTGCCTTCTTCGCTTAGTATCTCACTCAACAAATCCTTGATCCATATAGCTTGCTTCGCTGCTTTTGTTGCCGCCATGAACTCTGCTTCACATGATGACAATGCAATCGTCTGCTGCTTCTGCGACGTCCAAGTGAACAATGATGAACCATAGTAGAATGCATGACCTGACGTGCTCCTCCCGTCATCGAGATCAATGTTGTGACTGCTGTCACTATAACCAACGACACTCCTTGACCCATCTTTCTTGAAGAACAGACCGAAGTTTGTTGTTCCTTTCACATATCGCAGTATGTGTTTGATGGCTTGTCCATAAGAGTCTCTTGGATTGTGCATGTATCTGCTTAGAACACCTACTGCGTAACACAAGTCGGGTCGTGTGTGAAGCAGATACCTCAAACATCCTATGATTCTTCTGAACTCCGTAGCATCTATCTCTTGTTCATCCTCAGCTTTTGAAATCTTCAAGTTTGGCTCCATTGGAACTTGAGTTGCGTTACACGTCTCCATCTTCGTGTCACACATGATTCCTTGAGCATACCTCTCTTGTTTGATTCTGATTCCGTCTGCTCCTTGAATCACCTCAATGCCAAGGTAATACCTTAGCTTACCTAGATCTGACATCTCAAACTTCTTGGACATCTCTTCCTTGAATTGCTTAATCACCTTAAGCGAAGTTCCTGTCACAAATAGATCATCGACGTAGATGGCTATAATCAAGACGTCTCCTCCTTGAGTCTTGCGGTACACTGATGGTTCCTTCGTGCACTTCTCAAATCTCATCTCTTTTAGAACCTGATCGAGTTTAGTATTCCGAGCTCTTGGTGCCTGGCGTAACCCATACAACGGTGTAACACATAAACTCGATCTTCTTCTCCTCTCTTCTTGAAATCTTCGGGTTGAGTTACATACACTAACTCCTTTAGATCTCCATTCAAGAAAGCAGTTTTCACGTCCATGTGATGTATCTCCCAACCATTGGTTGCTGCGAGGGCTATCAGGAGCCTAATAGTTTCGAGACGCGCCACATGTGCAAACACTTCATCGAAATCTATTCCTTGTCTTTGAACATAGCCTTTTGCCACAAACCTCGCCTTATACTTGCTCACTGTACCATCTGCCTTTCTTTTTATCTTGTAGATCCACTTCAACCCTATAGGCTTCACTCCAGCCGGTTTATCCACAAGCTCCCATGTCTTATTTCTTGTGATAGACTCCATCTCGGCAACCATTGCTTCAACTCATTCTCTCACGTGTTCAGCTTCAAAATAGTTCTCTGGCTCTCCATCTACTATGAGTAACAGCATTGCACTTTCTTGATCAGCAAGCAACACATAATCGTCGAGATACCTTGGTTTTGTTATGGTGCGGCCGTGTCTAGTCACCAACGGTTGAACCCCACCGTCTTCTTCGTTATCATTGTGATCAGTACCTTCTTCTTCTTCCTCCTCATCTTGGTTTATAGCTTCTTGTACGTGATCATCACCTTGATCATTAACTTCTTCTATATCACCCACATGTGGAAGCTTAAGCATACTTGGTTCACAATCTGCTTGAATTGTTGTAGATGACCAATCCCAAGCTTTCTTCTCATCAAAAATCACATCTCTACTCACCACCACCCTTCCTGTGACTGGATCATAGAGTCTATAGGCCTTGGAACCCGGCTCAGTTCCAAGATTGACCAAACACTTCAATCTCTCATCTAACTTCTTCCGATGAGTCACACGTACCTTCGCGTGTGCTACACAACAGAATATCCTCAAGTGCTTGATATTTGGTTTACGCGATGTGAATCACTCATATGGCGTCTGATCCTTCAAGGCTTTTGTAGGAACTCTGTTGATGAGGTAAGTTGAATGACGTACAGCTTCCCCCCACAAGTAGTTCGACATCTTCATTGCCTTCAGCATACTCCTTGTCATCCCCATTAAATTTCGGTTTCTCCTCTCTACAACACCGTTTTGCTGAGGTGTGTAAGGCGCGGTTAGGTGCCTTTTGATTCCATTCTTTTTGCAGAATAAATTGAACTCGGCTGAAGTAAACTCTCCTCCTCTATCGGTGCGAAAGATTTTAATGGATGACCCTGTTTGCTTCTCTACACTCTCCTTAAACCTTTTGAATCGATCGAATGCCTCACTCTTCTCCTTCATAAGTATAATCCACATATACCTAGAGAAGTCATCAATCAAGACAAAGACATACTTGTTATCTGCAAGATTTGGTGGTGTGATCAGTCCACACAAATCTCCATGCAATAACTCTAATGGCTTCGTCGCACTAAACATGGCTTTGGTCGGGAATGAATGTCTAATCTGTTTCCCTGCTAGACATGCGTCACACACGCTCTCTTCGTGTGTTACACTCGGCATTCCTATTACCATCCCCTTTCTTACCATGTTGTTCATCACTCCATAACTTATATGTCCTAGTCGAGCATGCCACCTCCATGTAGCATCTTGATCTCTGACATGTAAGCACTCCGGATAGCTAATCTCCATGGGTGTCTTGTAGAGACGGTTTGGAGATCTTGAGACACGTACAAGCAACCTTCCACTCGAATCTGTGAGTGTTAAGTAGACATCTTTCATGTTAACCTCACATTCATTCTCTGTTGCTTGTTCAAAACTCAATATATTGTGCTTCAGGTCGGGTATGTAGTAGATGTCTTTGAGTGCCTTCTTGTCTCCAGTCTTGCACACAAAGGTAATCACACCCTTTCCAACAATATCAACACACGATCCATCACCAAACTTCACCTTGCCTTTGGTGTTAAGACTCAAACTCGAAAAGAACTCCTTGTTTCACGTCATGTGATTGCTTGCTCCATTATCTAAGTACCAAACACTTGCATTACCTTTGTTGATGCCTAGATTCTTCGAAATCACCTTCTCCTCGTTCAAGAACACCACCTCGTGTACATAGAGTGCATCGGCCTCTTCTATCTCGTTTAGGTTGGTTTCTTGACTCTTCTCTGACTTCTCGGGACATGCAGTTGCGTAGTGACCAGGCTTGTCACATCTCCAACATATCAGCTTGGAACGATCCTTCTTCGAGTTTCTGTCGTCGGTGTGTGACACATGATTTTGGTTGTGTGACCTACCACGACCTCTGCCTCCACCATTACGTCCTCTACCTCTACCACGGGAATTTTCATAGCCCCTATGACTATGATGTTCGTTGTTGGAGAACATAAGCTTCCCTTGGTCTACTTTCTTGGCTTACTTGTTTACACGATCCTCGTACGCCTTAAGCCTTCCAACAATGTCCTCAAAACCGATTGAATTTAGGTTTAGGACCTGCTCAAGCGACGCCACGATCTGTATGTACTTTTGACTCGGAAGACTCATCAAGAACTTCTTGACCATCTTGGATTCTTCTATGGTTTCTCCCAACGAGGCTGCTTCGGATGATAAGCCTGATATCTTCCCCGCAAAGTTATCAATCGTCTCGTCATCATCCATCATCAACTTGTCAAACTCCGCCATCAACGTCTGAAGTCTCGCCTCCCTTACACGATCAGCTCCACAGTGTCGTGACTTGATGGCGTTCCAGAGGTTCTTCGCTGTGGTTTGTTCTCCCACCTGGAGAATCAATGTCTCGGGAATGGATTGATACAAAAGAGTAGTCGCCATATCGTTCTTCTTTTGATCATCCGAACCAGGTTCGATCGTGTCCCACACTTCATGAACACGAAGTAGAACTTTGATTCTCATCGACCAAACTGTGTAGTTTGTCGATGTCAACATCGGACATTGGATGGAAGTGGATCCAAAGTCCTTCGTTCGTGGAGGCCTAGTCACGTCTGCCATCTTGCGTTCGCGAACTCTTCTTCACAAGCACCAGGATCGAAGCTACAACTTTACCTTTGATCGAGTCTCCAACCTGAGGTTCTGATACCAATTCAAATCTCTAGAAACACAAGAATTAATAAGAACAACTTTTCTTATTAGCTTTAGAAACTATTCAAAACTAAAGCTCACAATATGTTTCTCTTAGATCATATGGAACACCTCTCCATTAGACATATATTTATAGTAAAGACAATTCTCTTTAACATGTGGGATATGGAAAACACAAACTAACTTAAATAGAAAACTTCATTTTTCCTATCCTAGATTTCATTTTGTGTTATCTTAACATAATTGAACACTTATCAATATGTTAAATTTTCACAAGCTTGGAATTATCCAACAGAGGAAACCTCAATTATTAGTTTCATACTAAGTATTCTAATAGTGAGCTAGCTATCTCAGAGGTACGTATACATTATTGGTCGATGTTATCTTACATGTTATCTTTTAAATCTTACATTATTGATTTCCTTGATATATATATATATATATATATATTTATTTATATATATTTCGTCGTTGTGTTTCTGGATTATGTTTGTTAACCGGCTCTTCTTTGATCTATTTTCTTTATGTGAAACTTATAGATAAGGTTGAATGGTTGATGTGTATGTTAATGAACTTGGAGACCAGTTGAGAGGGGATCATCCGTGTGGCACACTGTTAAAAATAATAATGGTGAGTTAAGAAGAGATGATCAGATATAGCCAAATACTCTGTGCATTAATAATCTTATATATCAAAAGAGAAATCATGAATTCTCATTCATGTGTGATTTCTAACTAAATGAACTCTTACATAGAAATTATAACTTTAAATATTTATGTGTATTATTTATTCATTTATATATTTTATTTTAAGCTAGCAAAAATAATTAATTAAAATCAGTAGCTTCTCATTATTTTAGGGGTTTTATAAATAGATATAACAATATATTGAATATTTAAACTATTTTAATTATATTTAATATATATAATAATATTTCGAAAAATCTGTTTAAAATATGTTAACAAGAACTTAATTTTCAAAAATTATATGTAAATATTTTAATTAATTTCATAATTAGTTTTGATATATTATTATACCCTAATATATTTAGTTATCGTATAAAAATGAAAATAAATATTCTATCTTATTTTTATCAATTATATAATCAGAACCAAGCATATTAAAAAGAAGATTATTATGTTGATCTAAATATTTTAACAAAATATAAATTTTCAAAAAATAGTTTAAATAATTTCTTAATTATAAATGAAATATAAATATGCATTAATATATACAGAGAGTTATTATATATAATTTAAAATAAAAATTCAAACATACTTATTCGTAATCAATCATATTAAAATAAAATCCAGTTTTTAAAGGGCAGATAAAAATTCAACAGAAATTAAATACAAAATATTTATTAATATCATGTTTTTTTCATGAATATTAATTTAATAGTTAAATATAAATACAATAAGATAAATATATAATAAGAAGAAACAAATACATGTTATGATTTAAGTAATTTATTATTTACAACATGTAACTATGAATTATGATATTTGAAATCTCAACTTTAAATATATGATTAACATTAAATAATAATCTAAACAAATATATACATATAAATTTGAAAATAACACTCGCACGGTTGCGCGGATCGAAATCTAGTTGCTACAGTAAAACATCTTATTCGTTACGGAGATCGACCCCTTGTATAGAGAGGTTGATTACTTATCCTTCGATAAATCGAAAGAAAAAAAAATGTACAAACCCCTAGGTAGGATTTTTTTAAAAAAAATATTAATATTATTATAAATTTTAAACCCCAATTAACGGAAAATCTTGATTACATACTGATTTCAACCAAAAGCTTATATATAGAACCAAATATTATTTTGAAAGTAATAAAAAAATCACTTTTTAGAAAACTTATACTTAAATTTTTAATGAAACACCCTTTAACAAAAATTAAAATACCTCAAATAACTAGATATGTATCTATACTGTTATTTATGAAGTGATTTTGCTTATTTGTCATGTTTTCCATGATTTTAGCTAATTTTGCTTATTTGTTATGTTTTTATTAGGTTTTAGATAAATCATTGATTTATTATTTGTTTTTTTACTAAATAACTAATTTATTAATTTAAAAATAAACTTCATAAATCTTATATATATTAAAAACGAATTTTAGTTTTAAATATTAAATTTATATATTATATTAAAATTTAGTTAGTTTTCTTATTTTTCAAATTTTGATTAGGTTTTAGACTTTATCTAGGTTATTGATTCATTATTATAGAGATTCTCACTGATTCAAAAATTTATTAATTTAAAAAATATTTTAATAATATAAAATTATATGTTAATTAAATATTAAATAATTGATTTTAAAATAATATAATCAAATTATTAGAATTTTAAAACATAAGGTAACTCTTATATATAAATATATATATATATATATATTGCATTGCTATTTAAAATAATATTTTTATTATAAAAGTTAAAACAATTAAGATACAAAAAGTATAATTAAGTATTAGTAAAAAACATTTATATAAAGTTATTTTCTAAACTATTTCCAAAGATATGAGTGTTTTAAAAAAATTAACATGATAGTAAGTATAGATTTTGGTTAAAAGTATTTGAAATATATAAATACTTTGATGCTTGATTTAACTATTAGAAAACTAATAAGTATTGACAAGAAACTTATGCCCGCACATGCGGGAAAAACACCTAGTTTATTGTTATTTAAAAGTTAAGATGGTATTTGATGTTTTTTCATCTGGGTGTTCTTGATCTACATTACATACTCAAATTTGAAAAAGGTACAAAACGTTATGGCAAGATATATGTAGTGGCGGAGCCATGTGGTGGTGGGGGGAGAGGAGGGGGGTCAGTTGGCCCACATGACTTCTACAAATAAATGAGATTAGCTTACGTACAACTGATTTTGGCCGGAACATTTGGTAAAAAAAAAATTATATTGACTCCCAGAACACTAGTTCGAACCATTACTTTGACCCATCTTAATTTTTTTCAGTAATATTACATAATTATTTTAATAAATGACCCCTATGAGAGGCGATGCTGGCTCCGCCACTGGATATATGTACACGATTACGTGAAAACTTTTGTGTATATTTACGTAAATCTAAAGAAATTATAAACTAAATTTTATAAAGTTTGGTGACAATGTAAGGGCAAAGTTACTCAGTAATATACACAAAAACCACTCTACAGACTTTTCTGACAATTTTAACTTTCATGGACATTTATATACCAAATCAACCCGAACTCGTTATTTTTGTCATCACTAAAATGTACACTAACTTTTAACAACATCAGCATTCGATCTATGACGATTTAGGATGTCAAGCCCTTGTCAAAAGTATAAGACTGGTCCATCCCCATCTATATTATTGTAACTCAGCTATGTAAAAAGTTTATAATCAAATGAATGAAAAATATAAATATATTATGCATAGACGAAAGTCAAATGAGAAGATTTTACATAAAAATAAACCTTAAACCTAATGATTATTTGTTCACTTTGTAATGGAAGATAGAACGAACGGCTCACAACTCAAAATGTGAAACCTCTTTGGAAATGTCAAAGACACGCAAATGGGTTGCCTTTCAAACTAGGGCTGGGCAAATAAATCGAACCCGAAAATCCGAACCGAATCTGATCCGATAAAAATGAATCCGAACCGATCCGAACTCGATATAAATACCGAATGGATCTTGTTTTTTGGTATAATGAGTTATGGGTATTATCCGAACCGAACCCTAACCTAAATGGATATCCGATAGAATCCGAAACATTTAAAATTACAAAAAGATTTTCTACTAAATATGATCTTAATTCCTAATATGTATCCAAAATACTTTAAAATATTATTCAACTTTTAAATAATTATTTATTATATGAAAGTTGATGATTGAAGGTGGTCGTTGAAGCTTGATGCTTTTAGATTGTTGGTTTTGTTTTTATTAAATAATGTTTATCATTTCATGAGAACTTAATTTTTGTTTTATGCTTTCATTTATTTGGTTTTCTTTCTATAAATGCCTATATTTATCTTTCGTTTGATTTTGAATGATCTCGTTGATGTTTTTTTTTATTTGTGAATCTAGTTTACTTATGTTTTGGCTATTAAAATATGTATAAATCATGTATTTTAAATCCAAAGAACTTATTTCATTTATGTTTTGGTTACAAAATAAATACAAATCATGTATTTTTAAACCGAAGAACCGATTGGGACCCGAACCCGAAAGTATAACGGATTATACCGGTTCTTTGATGATTTACTAACTCCGGTCCGAACCCGATAGAATCCGAACCGATCCCGAACCGAAATTTCATATAATCCGAATGGGGCTGATTTTGATAAACCCGAAGAACCGTAATCCGATTGGATAAAACCGAAACCCGATTGGGACCCCGAATGCCCAGACCTATTTCAAACTTACCAAACTTTTGTTTTCTTTTTATATGTAGTAAATTGCCAAGTTTATTCTAGATATACAATATCTATCAAAATTATTAAATGGATTGTTGACAAAAAAGTATGTATTTTGATACAACAGCTGACCCGACCGGAGCGATAAAATTCCCAACTGTTTGGAGAAACATGTAGAATGTAAATCCGTGTTTATATACCATGGACGTAATGTAAATTACTGAGCAGGAAAAATAATTCAAAGACAATGGAAATCAATTGCATCAATGTAGGGTACGTCCAAAAATAGAGGTACTTGCGTGAAAAACATGCCTCTTTAGTTTCTACTACCAAACTTAGGGCCGGACTTGATCATAAGTGAGGAACAATATATGTAACTAACTAATTGCAAACCTTTATAAATTGACGGCAAAGGAAGAATAATTATCGGCAGCTTTCCAGCTTCCAACTTCTAATTGCATAGTATATGTTAGGTGTCGTCCATATGTTTTTTTTTTGAAACTGTGTCGTCCACATGTTCCACAAGATTAATCATTAGGTTAACTTAAACGAGTTGATTTTTGTTAACTGAAAGCTATATGAACATTTAGTGTTTTGAAAATAATTTGTTACCTACCAAAATAACCTAAGGACCTATTGTTATGTTTCCAAAAGTTGTGGCCATAGAAAACCAGCAAATAAAATTTAGCAGATGGAATTCCAGTGGTTCAGTGTATACGCTGATCAATAAAATGATTAGAAAACATTATTGATCGGAACATTAGGACAAAAATGAAAAACTGCACTGTGAACACAGTAAATACGATTAGTATCAACTGTAGCACATGGACCATAAAATCTCTTCATAATTATAGTCATAGTAGCTCTAATAAAAATAAGGCTCATCGAATGGTTAATGCTGTTTGAGCGAATGCGAAACAAACGGTTTAACTACGGTGCAGTTTTTACAGTTATAAAAATATATAGATACATAGTATATGTAAAGATTTTTGTTATTGTTAACCAGAGGCAAAGCTACACTGTTAACAAATGGTGCATGTGAACCCACAATAATAATAAAATCTACATTTTAAGCTTAAAATTAATAGAATTTACTAGCTAAATTGATAAAAAAAAAATTGTGCACCCACAATTTTCAAGTTCTAAGCCCTCCAGTGTTATTTTTATTAAATGATGCACTCATAGAGTAAATTTTCTGGCTTCGTTCCTGTTGTTAACTGCGGTGCGAACCGAGGCAGATCGTAACATTCAAAGCCTAAATATCAAATTATCTATTGTAGCATTAATAATTATTTTATTTTATCTAACAATTATGTATCTGACCTTGCATCGCTCTACCATCAACTGTCACAAACTCACAATAGTTTAATCGGTTAAATACTTTTTCGAGCTAGTATGAATTTGCGGGAAAGATTTTCCCTTTTTAAATGATGCGGCTTAAGACACAATCATAAACATAGTTTTATTGTGAAAATCTATTTTGGGTATGTTGTTGACCTGATCTCTAAACGTCCGATATAACGTTAACGTTGTACGTACATGTCTCACGTTTATGAATTATGAGAAACCTTATCTATAATTCTAGGCATAGTTTTTGTAATGAAATCTATTAGTCGTAGGTGTTATGTCATTGTACACCTATGCTCATTACCAGAAGTAATAAATGATTTCAAAGGGAGGACTGAGATAGTGAGATGATGCCATGATGGGTCGGCATGTAGTTACGTTTCTTAAATGGTGAGATATGTGATATTTATTATTCTGAAAAATATTTATTTAGTAATTAAGATTACATCCAATATTTTCTGTAATTAATGGGTAGGTTGGTAGATGAAGAAATTGTAAATACGATAGGCAACAATAAGGATCTCAAGGTTTACGAGTCTATATATAGTAACCTTCACTCAGAAAGCTTGAAGTCACCAAATAGGCAAATACAATCAAGTTTTGTCTGTTTGTCGTAAGTTGATTGAGTATAATTTGTTTCAATATGGAATCCAACTGTGTTCAATTTCTTGGGAACAAGACGATTCTCATCACCGGTGCTCCTGGTTTTCTTGCCAAGGGTACGTTCTCTCTATATCTCGCTGCACTTCGAGTCTGGTTTTTTATACCATAAGATTTTATCATTTCATAACTTGACGAGAATCTCATAAACGATTATATGCTTCATATTGTCTTTGAGAGAATGCTACAGTAATACGCCTCATATATCTTTGTAGTTGCAGAGATTCTTACTGTTTTAATTTTCTTCCGCTGGAGTTGGCTATTTTATTGTATGATTGCCATAAATATAACCCACTCGTAGTGTGTACAGATGAATTTTTCATGATTAAATACCCACTTCATTTATTATTATGCAACTAATAGATTTATGTGGTCCATTCATATTACATTTATCTTCAACGTATTCAACGTCTTTATATGTATATGTAATATATTTTAATTTTTAGTACTTTTTATATTATAGAATTTGTTTTTTTTAAGTATATTATAGAATTTGTTGCGACGGTGAAATGTATGCTTCATAGATTCTGCGTTTCCGATTTAAAAACCATCTTCCTACGCAAATTATATATACACACAATTAATACCTTAATCATTATGTCTAATTTGATGAAGATTAAGTTTATAAATCTTCACATATATTTTCGGAAATCTGGAAATGTATGTATGAGAGTTGTAGACGAATAGTATTTAAATTTTACATTACGTTGATTTTAGTTATTAGTACATCGAAAAGGAAAATATATTTTCTTAAAACATCAACTTTGGAAAAAGAAACCTCATTCAACTAGCTTAAAAATCAGTGTTCATGAACTGGAGTCTTTAAGATACTTTTTGGAAGTTATAATTTTAGGTGCAAGAATTACTTAAAGTGTCGTGTGTGTTTTTCTTTTCTTAGTTCTAGTAGAGAAAATTTTGAGGTTGCAACCAAATGTGAAGAAGATGTACCTTCTATTGAGAGCTTCCGACGACAAAGCAGCCATGCAACGCTTACGTACTGAGGTATTACATAGATTAATTAAATCCCATAACCCAAACACTCCTTTACGTAAATAATTACACTAGAGGTCCATTACTTAACTCAGGTGATATTGATAATATATTTGCTCTGTTTACAATGATACAACAGGTTGTGGAGATAGACCTTTTTAAGGTGTTGAGGAAAGATCTAGGTGAAGAGAATCTGAATACATTAGTGCGTGAAAAAATCGTGCCGGTTCCCGGTGATATATCGGTCCATAATCTGGGATTGAAAGACTCTGATCTCTTACAACGTATGTGGAGTGAGATTGATATCATCATCAATATCGCAGCCACAACGAATTTCGATGAAAGGTATTACCGTATTACCCAAAAAAATCGTGATAATTATATATACTTTATATAATGGTTAAGCGTTATAACATGTGATTCTTGATGGCAACTTTATAGATATGATATTGGTCTTGGCATCAATACATTCGGAGCTCTCAATGTTCTCAATTTCGCCAGAAAGTGTGTTAAAGCACAATTGCTTCTCCATGTCTCAACCGGTGAGTTCAATGTTTCTCAAAAAACCCACCATATATATTCCAACTACAAACCGGGGCTTACGTTCATTTGAATTTGTTTTAGCATATGTTTGCGGGGAACACACAGGATTATTCCTGGAGAAACCATTCAAGATGGGGGATACTCTCAGCGGGAATAAGAAACTAGACATCAATGTAGAATTCGAGTTGATGAAACAGAAATTGAAAGAGCTCCAGCATCAAGATTGTTCTGAAGAAGAGATCTCACAGTCGATGAAAGATCTTGGAATGACAAGGTAATGCGGCCTAATCGCACCCTATATGTTCTTAAATGTTACTTTCGTCATACGTTTTATTCTCATAACCAAACAATTTTCATATAGGGCGAAGCTTCATGGATGGCCAAATACATATGTATTTACTAAAGCAATGGGGGAGATGCTAATTGGAAACTCTAGAGAAAATTTGCCACTTGTTATCATTCGTCCGACAATGATTACTAGTACCATCGCCGAGCCATTTCCCGGTTGGATCGAAGGTTTGAGGTGAGTACGTACTGGCTAATATCACAATTCTTATTTTTAATTAAACTCAAATTAATGTCTATATCACAAGTAATATATAACGTGTTAACTCAAGATTCATATAAATATATATTTAATTTATATCTATACGTGCAGAACAATAGATAGTGTTATTGTTGCATATGGCAAAGGAAGGCTTAAGTGCTTTCTTGCGGATTCAAACTCAGTCTTTGACCTCGTAAGTCAACACGTAATTCAATTTACAGCATACTACTAAGTAAAACATAGATAGACTCCTCTTATAACATATACTATATACAAAAAGTTAAATACATATTAATCTTTTTTTGTGAAATGGAACGTACCATTATTTTCAGATACCAGCAGACATGGTGGTAAACGCGATGATAGCAGCCGCGACAGCTCACTCTGGAGAGACGGGGATCCAGAACATATACCATGTCGGTTCTTCTTTTCAGAATCCAGTCACGTTTGGACAACTCCATGAGATCACGGCTCGTTACTTCACTAAGAAGCCTCTGGTTGCTCGCAATGGCTCACCAATCATAGTATCAAAAGGAACGATTCTACCCACCCTTGTTCAATTCAGCCTCTACATGACCCTTCGTTACAAGCTTCCTCTGCAGGTACTTTAAGCTCAGCTATATATGATTTAGTTTTTGGAGTTTAGATGAAAACCCCATAAATTATTTTTTCTTATTTTAACATAAGTATGTTAAAGCGAACATAAGCCTTTTAACAAAAAAAATAAATAAAGCTAAATGTTTTGTATATATTAAGTTCAAAGGATAAGTTTGTTTTCACACCATAGTTTCTCATTGGTTTTTGTTTTCCATTGCAGATACTTCGATTGATTAATATAATTTACCCATGGAGTGAAGGAGATAAATACACTGACCTTAGCCGCAAAATCAAGCTGGCTATGCGACTCGTTGAGCTTTACGAGCCTTACTTACTCTTCAAGGGCATGTATGTATTTTACTCAAAAGACTTTCACCAAACTTAAGATTAAGACACTAATTAACACCTTCGCCTTTAAGTATGGAGAACAAAGAATGATCATTAATTATACTACGAATGAGCTTTTATCATTATGTCGCAATCCAGCTTAATTAAGTCTTGGCATTATAATAAATTCTTGTTATGTGCAGATTTGATGATTTAAACACCGAAAGACTGAGAATGAGAAGAAAAGAGAACATCAAAGAGTTGGATGCATCGTTCGAATTTGATCCTAAGACCATCAACTGGGACGATTATATCACAAACATACACATTCCTGGCCTCATCACCTACGTTCTCAAACAATAAATTATGTGCTTGTATACTAGTAAAATCGTATTGTGAAGTATTGCAATTATTTCGGATCTCGTGTGTAATATCATTATATATCAACGCATTGTATGAATATGATTTTATATATGTCACTATAAATGAATGGCTTCATTAAATATCAATGACACCTATAAATATACAACATTCGTTGTCGTGTATGTGTTAATCAACTATTCCACGAAAGATGAGTGAGAGTCATGACACTTCATTGTCGTGCTAGATGTCTTTTTTCCACCATCTTTAATTTTGTATCATGGTAGCATGCCCCACTTACGAGAAAATAAATTCGAATATAATATATTTCTTTGGGGAGTGGGGGGTCAAGAGAAAAATCGAACCCAAGAACATGTTGCGAATAAATGACAAATAGTACAACACTCTGAGTCCCTACCGACAAACTGTAATTTTGTTTATCGACTTTATTTCTGTCAACTTGCTAAGTTGCTGTCGAATTTATTTTGCTAATGTTTCACCTACTGTAAAATGGATAAGTTTGCCAAATGACTTACTGTTCCAACTGTTTGGACTATAATATATATGAATAATTGACAAAGTTATAATAAGTGCATCGCTTATAGTCATACTAAGTGCATCGCTTATTTGGACTGTTTGATCATAATCTTCTTATAAAAAAATTAATTTGTTGCTATTTAACTGTCTTTATAATATATCTTATGCAGAAACATGAAGTGTTGTGTGAGTCTAATCCTATTAGACCAACCTTCTGCAGTAACCAGTGTCTTTGACTCACTTGGTCTAATAAATCCGACACTCATTCACTTGAGAGTATTGTTTTGAATAAATAAAGACACATTTGGCTCCCATTAATCATGTTCTAACTTACTGTGAAGTCACATAACTTTATCAATACTATTAAAACAGAAGGCCATTTTTTTAGGTACCCTTCAAGTTTTAAAGTATTTACCATGAATTGCCATTGGTTTTATTTTTAGTCTATGCTTTGGATTAAATGTTTTTATTTTTTATTTTTAAAATCGCAACAAACCATCCCTAAATCCTTGAATTTTTTTATTAGTTATTTAGTTAATTAAACATGTGTAATTATAGTATATATGAAATGACACTCATTAAAATCGTTGGAGGTGACGTATTATTATGTAAGATTTGATAAAACATTTCAAAAGGCATATTCCTTTGTTTTCATCGAAGCTTTTTTTTTGACAAATTGTTTTCATCGAAGCATTCCTTAAAACTATATAATTAATTCATATAGCCACCGAGAGAAGGGATTTCATATTTTTATAGGTATAAACTTATGTGATCAGTATCATTTGATAAAGAGTTTATAATCCAAAAAAAAACATTCGTCTATATATAATAATTTAGAAGTCTAAACAATATAATATCATTTCTATAATCATTGCTTTTTTTTCTCTTAAAAAATCATGTTCAGCTACGTGATTCTTGGTATGAGTTTGGATTTCAAAATTGTTCGAGATATAATAATCCCGATCAATCTATTCATTTTTGATAATTCTTCGTTAAATATATACAAATAAAATCTAAGAAACAAAATATTTTCCGTTGCATCAGTACTATTAAAACAAAATATCATTTTTGAGATTCCCTTTTGTTTTAACAAAATTTACATACCATGTCATTTCATTAATTAAAATTTTAGGTATATTAATTATTACAAAAATACTTTAATTCCAATAAACAACATATTTTTTTTTTTAATTTTTCTTTCCCAACTAAATCACTAAGCTTTAAGAAAACTATATATATATATATATATATATATTATTTGAATCTGTAAATATAGCTAACAAAACCGAAAATCTTCTTGATTTGAAAATATTAATAACTCAAAATAAAGAGAAAAAAATCGAAAAGCAACAATATCAATACTATTAAAACACAAGAGATTTTTTTTGATACCACCTTGAAGTTTTAAACTATTTACCATCATATGCCACTGATATATTTTTAATCTATGCTTTTTATTTAAATCCTAACTAAATCAATTTAATCCAACAATAGAATCTCATTTGAACTAACCCTTAATTTCAGAATGATTTTTTTTTGCTGTATAATTGTTTTGTTCTATTTTGTAAAATAAAAAATATTTCAATATATTGTTATATACGAATTTAAATTATTATTAAAAATTTGAAATATTTTCAATTTCTTAAAATATTTATGTGTTGCAAGTATCATTTAAAATGACCACATAAATGTTAATTCTTAATTTTAAACAAAAAAACTACAAAGATGACATTTTCTAAATAAATTTGTAAAATTTAAACAAACTATATATTTATTTAAAACACAAGTATTTTCAATTAATAAAAGGTTGTGTCCAACTAATTATTTACATATTTTACTCTTTCAAAAAATAAAAATAACTTCTTAATTTATGTAGCATATAATATTATAGTTTTAAAAGTTAAAAACATAATTACCTTTTTAATGTAGGAAAACGTATCTCCCTATTTCTTTGGATAGTTTTAAAATCAACAGTAATCATTATTAAAACTGTTTTTAGTTTTTGGTATTTAAATACGAGAATAGTTATAATGATATATATAATTTATATTAAACAATTTAAAGCTGATTTTTTATCTTATGTGACTATATTCAAATTTGTCTATGTATGATTTAAATCTGTTTACATCGATATAAAAACATTTCAATTTAAGGTTTGTAATCATATTTAACATATATATTCAACAACAATACATGAACATCTTTAGCAAAAAAAAAATACAATTGAACACCTTTTTTTTCAAAAAATCATTATCACACTACAACAACATAACTTACATCTCAGCTTAAAAATGTGGGATTTATTCAACCAGACATTAACTTATTTAAATTTACATTTTATATAAAAATTATTTTATCAATTAACAACACACATGATGTTTAAATATGGTTTAATGAGAATGGGGGGTCTAAGTGGAATTTTAATAGAAATAAATATTCTTATAAATTTATTTAGTTTAACGGATTTTCGATAGATTATTCGATTAAAAACTATTTATTAAATGTTCTACAGGTGGGTGTTCGGGCCTCCATTGAGCTCGGTTTGGTTCTATTTAGATTTTGAATTTTCGGGTTCAAAGATTTCAGCCCCATTAAGTATTTCTAAATTTTGGTTCGGGTTCGGTTCAGATCTTTGCGGGTTCGGTTTGGATTCAGATAACCCATTTAAATAATTTTTAAAATTTTTAAATTCCTGATATATTTAAATTTTCGCAAAATCTATAAACAAAAATAGATATTACATATAAATTTGAATATCACAGGTAAAAATACCTAAAATTAACATATAAATTAGTTTGATTTGAATATCTGGATTGAGAATCAATAGATATTTTAAGTATTTTTAGTGTCTTGAGTATACTTTAGCTATTTTAGACATGTACTTTTGACTATTCATATATATTTTCAAGTATTTTGAACAACTAAAAAGTATCTTACATATTTTGAATGTTTTTAATATACATTAAATCTAAAAATAATTAATATATATAGCTATATTAATATATTTCAGATATATTCGGCAACCCAAAATACTTCGGTTCAGGCCGGGTTCGGTTTCTTTAAATACCAAAAACTTGAACTCATTCGGATATTTAATCAATTTCAGTTTGGTTTGGTACTAACTTCTTTGGATCGGGTTCGGATCAGTTCTTTGTATCTACGTTTTTTGCCCATCACTAAAATGCCCTATTGATAAACGTGATATCTAATTTTTTTATAATTGCATCAAACTATATAATAACTCTAACCACTTTAAACACAAAGATGATTACAGATAACAAAATATAAAAATTAAAATTATATATATATATATATATATGCCCTTTTAAATGAATCTACTAATATAGATTTAGTCTAACTTATTTAATAAAATAAATTAAAGTCTTTTACTCAACATTTTAGAAAAAAATATTTTACATAAATATGATTACAAAGAAAAAAAGTAATTAAAAATATAAATATGAAAATTATTATTTTTAAATAAAATACAAAACAAAAGGTATGTCCGTCCTCCAGAGAGGACGGGTCAGAATCTAGTATGTTCTTAAGATTAAAATTTAAAATGCATGCATCTGCCACGCGCCAATGTCGCAGATATGAACCAACCAGATGTCATAGGCCAAAACATAGCCTTGTCAGTTGAATTTAGTTCGATGCGACGAAACGCAAGTGGTAATGAAAATAATAATTAGATGATAATAAGGGTATTCAATTTTGTAGGACTACTGCAACAAAATCAAAGCACTCACTACTTACTTGGTATATGATAAAACACTATTATCTTTTATGATAAGTTTCTAAGAGAAACTATTTACACAAGAATTTTGTATCAATTCTGTTGAAGGGACAGAACAGCGGAGGAGGACATAGTAGTCCATGGCTCTCACATTGAAAAAAAAGATTTGTGAGCTTTTCATACAATAAACGGTTGCTGAGTCTTCTTGCGTCCTCGTGTCCTTCTCGGGTTGGCGCTGATCATGCAAGAGAAGGCGTTTCTCAAATCAGAATCCTCTTCACTGGTGAGGAACTTTGCTGCAGATGGATTCGCCAAGAGGAGCTTGGCCACGAGGTAGCCTGCGATGGACCAAGTCTGGTAAAGCCGCGCCTGTTTGCCTATGAATCTTGCTCTTTTGGTATCATAGTACTCAGGCCATTTGTCTAGAGCAATCCTTCTCTCGGCTAACTCAACCGCCTTCTCTGCAATCTCTGGTCTACCCATTTTGATGCTTGCTACCGTCAGCTGAAAAAAAACACCAACAAGGGACCAAGATTTCAAAACCAACACAAAAGAGCTTTTAAATTTCACACTGATGAGCTGAAAATGATAAATGCAGTATTCAGGATAGCGGATCTGGGCAGCCCAAATGTAACATTGGCCTTGTACTCAATTCTTTTAGGAGTTTTTTCACATATATTTTTGAAGTTTTTCACAGTCATAAATCCCCAAATTGTGAAAAGAAAATTTCTTATTAATTTTCTTAAAATGTTGTGTCAAACCCCTAAAATCTCAAGTCCGGCCTAATAGTATCTAACATTTTGTTCGAGATAAGGAAAAGAGAAAAGTCTGAACGAACCTGCCATAAGAGAGTTGGCCAGGAACCTCCATTGTGATAAGACCAAGGACTGCAACAAAACCAATATGCTCAGCATGAAAATTTATATAAAAAAAGAACATGTATTGAAAAAAACATATGGGAAGAGATAACTTTACGTGTTCTTTGGATCACTTCCGGTTATAATCCTCCACTCTTCACCTTCCATAGCAGGGTAACATATCTTAAACGGCATGTCCGCCACAAGTTCTGCCCATTTTGCTTCCACGAAATCAAGAATTGCGTGCGACTGATCATTAGTAGCCAAACTGCTCACAATAGACCAAAGGTTCCCCAAGGAAAAGAATCTGAAATCCATGTGAGCTGGCTGAAGGTTTCCAATCAAATAACCTCCCCTGTTAGGCATAAAGTCGACCAACCACGAAGGGATCTGATCTGGATAGATGTTGAACTTGTTAACCGCGTCGTAAGAGTACTCCTCTGTCTGGTACCGGTAAATCTCGTTTATCTTCTTCATGTCCAGCCAGTAGTACTCCCTGATGTGGAAAGATAATGCAACGAGGCGGTTGTTGAGAGCTCGGATTAGATCAGCTGATCCGTCCTCTGGGGTAAGCATCTCACGTGCACAGACCAGAGCTGAGTAGAACAGTGCCTGAATCTCCAGGGGGTGACCATGGATACCCATTCGACGGTCTATCATGCAGGATCCATCAGTGACTAATAGAGTAGGGAACATATCGAAACCATCAGCGAGACAGAGCTTTAAGATCATCTTGATTCCTGTCTGGACATCAACTCTCTCCTGCACGGACACATCTCCTGTGCATTTTCCATATGCTCTCAGCAATATAATCCACCACAAGCCTGGAGTTCCAAAACAAATGAAAAGCAAATGCAGTAGTTAACATGATATCCTTTTCCACATGGTTGGTTGTAAGATAGAAACTTAGATTCTCTTACCAGAATCAACCGGAGCAACACGTCCAATCGCTGCTTCTCCAAAATCAGGATCTAAAACTTCCTCTGTCATTGAATCATCGCCATCAAGAGGAACAGTTTTCACCTTGAAGCTAGCAGGCATCAATCCTTGTCCTGGACTATGACAATCCATGGTTTTCTCCCAGCTCTGGTCAAAGAATAAATCATTACATCACCAACTCATCACAAAAGCATCTTACAATATTATGCTTGGGATATGTACTAATCATAACAAAAGATTCTGTCACCTGTAACTGGAGGGTGTAAAGGATGAAATTGCGGACAATGTCATACTCTCCTTTAAGAAGAAAGGCGATCCCGGAAGTTATGAAGTCACGAATGAAGACCTGATCATAGTTCAGTACACTGGTGGAGTTGGGGTCATTAGCAGCGATAGTTCCAATAGGACTACCACAGTAGTAAACAATGGACTGCCTCAGCAGATCCCAAGCTTCATCCTCTATAGAGTTCGTTCCAGCTGCTGATTGTGCATTCCCATTAGATGAAAGACTTCCATTTACAGGTAGAGGCATCTCGTCCAAGTCGCTTTTCAACCCGTCGGAAGGAAGTAGCGTGGACCTGATGTCCTCCTCAACATCGTTTCTTTGGCATTTGCATCTCGTGTTCTTACCCTTGAAACTGTGAAACGTGTTTCCTCTGGCCATAGAGTTGGTGGTAAACTTTAGGCCTCTCCGTTTTCTACTAGAGGAGGGTTTAAAGGAGAGGAGGGGAGTGGAGGTAAGGAAGGAAGAAGAGAGATGAGAAGATGGAGATAAAGATCCCAATGGAAGACGTAGAACTGTTTCTGAAGCCGCCATTTTTGATTCACTCTTTATACTCAAGAGAAAATAGCTAGAAGAAGTGAATAAACCTACACCTGCAAAAGAAAGATGAATAAGACTAACATGAGAATCTAGCAAAAAAGAACTAAACTTCACACCGAGAGAGTTCAACATGAACATCTTCAAAGGAACAAACTTTACAAGGAGAGTTAACATGGGCATCTTCAAAACTGAAACTTTCTTAATACCCATATAATAACCAAATAACAGGATTACAATAGACTCAATAAATGAGCTGGCTTTACCTGAAACACACATTCATTCATTACCTAAGCCTCAAATCTAAACTTATCAAAGTTTCTGTAATAGCTTGAATCAAAAATAATGTAATGAAAACATTAAAAAGCAAAGCATAACGAAATGAATCAGAGACACCGTAATCAACAGAAAACCTTTCTAAATGAAATCAATTTCAATTGCTTTCGTCTGTGAATCCGAATTTCAATTACATATAATAACATCCGTCGTAAAGAAGAGATAGACGATATGAGCTTACCTTGGTGATTCAGATTCAGCTTTCCGGAGAATCAGATGAATTTTTTGAAGGGAAAGAGATGAAAACTCAAATCCTCGAGAGAGAGAAGAAAAAAAAATATGCTTAGGTCACACGTGTTAACACGAACGATTATCTCCATCAACCACGAGTTTACACGTGTGAAACGATGACGTGTCTAAACTCCATTCACAATTTATCTATTTTTTCTTAATTGGTTTAGTTACTAAAATATAATGTATTTAAATATCTTTCTTGTTGACAAAAAAAAATAATATCTTTTTTTTATCAATAAAATAATATATTTCTTTCTTTTTTTCTTTTTTTGTCACGGAAATTTAAATATCTTTCTCATATGCTATTTTGTTAAAAACAATCAGGACTAATTAAATTCAAACATGCAAATAGTTGACACCTTTACAATAACCATGGATGTCCGTACTAGCTCGACGATGGTAAATGAATGGCAATCTGTTTGGCACACACTAGTCCGTACGTAGTAACCAACCTGCACTCCACTAGTTCGTCAACTGTAGGAGCAAAGACACGAACCATCCTCATAACAGTTAGCTCCAACGACACGCGCGCCAGTGTTTCGCTGCACACCTCGCTTCGCAGTCTCCCGCATGGTCCTCCTATTTTGATCTATCTGGCATATCCAATCTGTTATCCCGCGTAATAGCGTAATACAATCCATATATTAGTGTCTTCCTAGCACTTCTACTTATACTTCAAATTTCAGTGTAAGAGTTGGTAATCACTTATATATTAAAATAGAAGCATTTTGCATTAAATGCATTCACATTAATAGTGACACGTGGCGGCTTTAGAAAGTTTTTAAAACAAAGACGGTGACGTGGCGATGTCAGAGAGCTTCTCAAATTTTTTATTGTGTTTGAAACAGAAAGTTTCCTTATTTACGTTTACTAATCATCGGACACAAATTTTTCAGAAGCAGATCGATTACGAGTTGTTCATAACGGGTTCATGAGTTGATGAGTATCTAAGGAGAGCAGCTAAAATTAGATATTTATTGTCAACTGTTGAGAAAGAAAATGAAACTAAGACTCTTAAACAAGATACGAAGAGGATGGACTGTTAAGCAAGACGTTTATTAGTTGCTACGACTTCTAAATGAGATGTCGTTGCTAAGAATCCTAAACCAGACACGAAAAGGATCGGTTATTGAGCAAGAAGTTGATGACTTGCAAGGTTTATAATCTATCAATGGAACATAGAACATCGTAAGCATGTCGGTATCAACTATCAAGTTGATATCGCTTATTATTCTAGAGTTCTTTGTACTTTGTGTTGTACTCTGTTTTATGTTTCTCTGTTTCTTTGTACTCTGTTTATTTTTTCCTCTGTTTCCGTAATCTTAATTTAAATTTACGTTTAACCTGTACTTGACGAAACCGAAAAACTCATTGACTGGATTCGTGTTCAGACACACAATTGAACTTGTGTTATGATATAAAAATGTTCCGTTTTGTAGATTGTGTTGTTTCCTCGAAGAACGTGGCTTATATGAACCAATGTAAAAGTATATATTCTAATTTACAAAATATTTTTCTACGGACAGTGTGATACTCGTGTGTTTTTTTAGTAGTCTCAAATAATCTGTCAAAACATTTTCGCAAGGACGTTAATAATGTTCATAAAGGCTTCATGACTTGACGAGTAGTTTAGGATGATGAGTTTGGTCTGTTTCATGCACGTACAATACATTTTATGAGTTTGGTCTGTTTCAATTACTAAAAAGCTCATGCACGTACATTTTGTTAATTGATGCGTTTGGTCTGTTTTACCAAAAAGCTCATGAACGCACTTAAGTAAATTAGGAATTGCAGAGCCTTTTACAGAGGCTTTGGTTTTCACTTGGTGTAATTTTTTTTACCATATTGCAATTGTCTTTTACAATCATTTTGAGTTATGGTTTATAACCGATTAAACTGCACAAAACCGAACAAAAGTAAAAGCACTTAAATATGTATATATTTATAATGATACATGAATATCTATTTGTTATATAAGTTGAACTATAATTATAGTTTGCAAATCACTTGAATCACTTGAACTATAATTAAATAACAATTCACTGCAACCGAGACTTTTTATTCTCATAGTCTTTTTTATCTTTTTGTTTTATTTTAACATTGGCTAAATGGAAGTAGAGAATATAAAATTTGATGGACAACAATTAGTTGAAATTCTTTACAATTTTTTTTATCTTTAAACAAACTGAATTGTGTTCAGTCGAATACATATTAGTTCGATGAACACTAAATATGAAAGAATATAAAAACTTTTCTTTCGTGCTTCTATTTTGTTTTTTTTTTATTTTTAATTTCAAAATTTAGAGCTTTGATACTAATTTTGGATTTTATTATTTTATTAGATGATAGAAGCATTTTTTGTTTTTTATTCTTTTATTTAAATATGATTTTTTGACAGCGTAACTCTAAAATTCGTATAATATAATATAATATGATCTCAAAATAAATAATTATGTTTTTCATATAAAACCGAAGAAATTGAAAACCGACAGTATATAAACCAAATTGAGCCGAAATAAATATGAATTTAGAATAGTAGTTATATTTTACTAACCTAAAAAGCCAAACCAAACCGAAACCAACCTGATATCTGAATTGAATATCCCTAATCTAAATGAAACCAAACTATAGTTTCATTCTCCAAAACATAATGAAAATAACAACTTCATTCTATCCTAGTAATGGAATTATTTGATTATACGATTTCGTCAATGTTGTGGTCCCGTGATTTAGGATTTGCTTGGTAGAACCGAACAGGATTAGTATGTCACATAAGTTGTATGCTGCTGAAATTGTGTAGGCTGGTTAATATTCATTTTTTTATTTGATTTTTTTTCTAACGCATATTTATTTGATTGATAGAGATATTAGTAATATATATCTATATAAAATAATTTTATAATATTATTTTTAAGCTTCCCTTAACATAATCAATAGGGGAAACATGTCCAGTAGCATGCTTAACTGAATCACTGTAAGTATTTTCACCTTGAAACTAGCAGGCATTATCAAATATCGACCTTACATAATTGAGGTAAGATAAATCGAAGATCTAGGGTTTGCGTTTGTAATTTTGTATGTATTGAGTTCATTTTTCATTTTTCTTCTTCTTTTGTTTTTGGTAATTTCTTAGCAAGTGAGTGGTGGAAGATAGGAAGCTGCGTGGAGTCAACTTAAGGCAGCTTTTCTGCGTGGAGTCAACTTAAGGCAGCTTTTCCTCTCTGAATGATCTGAACTTCTTCAATAAACCAAAGACGCAAGCATATTGTTTTTTTTAAAAAAAAATCATTCATCTACCACTTCACTCTTCACAGAAAAAATGTCTATAGGATGTCTTAGTTTTCTGAAAGTCATATGTTTCAAGAAGAAACATAGCAAGAAGGAAGAGAACCCCCTGAAAGCGGAAGGTTTGACAAAGGTTAAAGAAAAAGATGCAGAAAACAGCGTGGAGGAGAAGAAGAAGACGAAGCCAGAGACAATCACTTACCACCCAACAGACTGGAGGTTCTTATCACTTGTAGGTAGTAGCAACGTGAGCGAGTCCGATTCTGGAGGTTCTTATGCAGGTGCCTCTTCTTCACCGATGACTAATGATTTCAACAAAGTGAAGACCTTTGATTTACGTGAAGTCGCAAAAGCCACGGCAAAATGAAGAAAAAGTGTTTGGGAGATAAATGTTCTGTATTTGATTACATGTCCGTATGTAACACCAATGCAAAAGTATGCAACAATCTCTCTATTAAGATCAAAGATCAAAATTTTAAAGAAAACAACAGAGGATTTTATCAGACTAAAAGAATCAGAACAAGTAAATTACAAGCATCTCTCACTTATCTTTTGGTGGTTGGAAATAACTATAAGCTGCAAAGAAGACTTGTAAAGCCGCAAACATAAGAAGCAACAAAGCTGCAAATGACGATGCAAATGTCCATGGACTATCAAAATGCGTGTGAACAAACTCTGCGCAGTGAACATGAAACCCTTTGGAACTGTACTCATTAACTCCTTCAAACACCTTAGCTAAGTAACTCCTCTCCAAGTCCAGTGCAACATCTTTGCCAATGCTTTTATAAAACCTAGACACTTCTTCCTCTGTTCCAAAGTAGTTCTCAAGAATCCTTCTCTCGCTAAGGAACGCTGCATCGCTCTCTTCGTTTATTAGACATGCCATGAACGCTACGTAGCTCGTTATGTGGTTTGATGAATCTGCATATAACTGCTCAAACGCCACACAGTTTAAGAACACCGTAGCTTTGAAATCATCCATGACCACAGGAGGAATATGAAGCACACCGTTACAAAACCTTATGTCTAAGATTGAATCTGTGTTCATCCTCGGTTTGAATTTGATTCCTCGAAGATGAAGCTTCTTGGCTGATAAAACAAATCCAAGAAAACCACTATCATTCAGTGAAGCCTCTTTGTTTCTTCTGTGACAAGGAACAGGGATAAAAGTCTTGCGTATCAAGTCAAGAAGGTGGTTAGCTTGAAGACTGTAATGTTTTGCCCAAAACGCTTCCGGTTTTTGTAACGAGTAGTCGAAGAACTCAAACGCTAGCTCGTTTAGACAGCTAGAAGTAACTAACTTGGATGTTTCGAAAAGCTTTTGAAGAAGAACAAAAGGAACCTGGTTCTCCAAAAGGAGAAGATCGGCTCGAATCGACGGCAATATCCATGGCATTCTGAAGATTGGATCGTCAAGATTAGTGTAAACAACTTTGCCAGAAACTACAAAGAACAACGCGAGGATAAAGCAACCATCAAGAACCATCATCTCAACCAACTTTTCAGAATCTAAACCTAGGTCCTCTGAGTAAGAACCTCTTATATCTCCTTCCAAGCTTGACACAGCGTTGACTAATTCCTGAGGATCGGTTCCATTTTCTTGCATTTTAGCCACCAAGAACTTCAAGAACCTGCGTTTATGCTGCTGGGCCATTTTGAGATGTTCTTTGCCGTGATGGTAAGGACCAATAGAGACGATCTTGGGCTCGTAAGCTTTGATGTTGATCCGGGCGAGGCTGTGTGGGATTCTCACGATGCAGCATGACTCTGAACCAGCTGTTTCTCTCAGAAGCTTTAGATCATTATCTTCTGAAGCTAACCGATGTATGTCTACTACGACTGATATCGGAATGGGGCTATGACTGTTCTGTCCGGTGCCCGGTTGTGTCTGTGGATCCATTAAACCAAAAAGTACAAACCCACCTTAGATCCTCTTCTGGTTAGGTACTTTTTCTTTCTTTTCTTGATTAAGTCTTCGTATAATTTTTTGTGATTTTTTTTTTTGAAGTAAAAAAAAAAACATTTCGAAGGAGGTGGGAAGTTTCACAGTTGCAAAAAATGTTGACAAGTCTCCACGTTAGGTCGGCAAAGGAAGAAAACTGTTACAAAAGTATCTTGCCATCCAAAAGACTTTTTCCTCCTTGCAAGAGATGACCACACCACTTTTATAAATTTAAAGAGCTTTTTTTTTTTGATCAAGTACGTCACTGGATCAAATATAATAACAGGTCAAGTAGTCTATCAAAATTCACAATGCAGGATGCAAATTTGTCTTTAAAAGTATAAAAAATGCTCTGTTCATACTCTTGATGAAGTTCAAATAGTCTGAAGCGAGACGCTACACAACTTAATTGTTAGGGAAACTGTGTTGTATACCCATGGGTTATAAAAGTCCAACTTTTAATGATAAAATTTGAATTCTTCAAACTAACCAGAATTATTATTGATGTCAAAAAAAACCAGAATTATTTTTATTGTGACGCATTAATGAACACCCTATAATCTCCACATTCGATTTTATGAAACTTTTAAGTGGTTAATGGTGAAAGTGTCACCATGAAAAAAAACGTATTAGCGATGGCTATGTGAGACAAAATATGCTAAGTTTATGGATTTGGATCCCACGGAGACAGAGCTGATAAGTTACGTTAAGAAGTGAAAAAAAAAAGTGAAAACAAATTTGCATTATTATGTTACATAATTGATAATAGCAAACAGCGACAAGAAAATGTAAAGATGAGATGAAAGCTTCGTACAATTGGAGACGAAGCCAAACGTGCGACACTAGTGAGAGCCAAGCTAATAGTATGTTTATGAAGCCAGAGTTAGAAGCAAGCACTTAACTCGTCCTTTACTTGGGAGGACGAAAATAAGGATAGGCTGTGAAGAAAGCTTGAAGCATGGTAAGCATAAGAAGTATCAAAGCAGCACAAGATGATAGAAATGCCCATGGACTGTTGAAATGCGTGTACTTGAATGCTGCCCATTGTACGTGGTATCCTTGTGAAGTGTACTCGTTCACCCCCTCGAACACACTTGACAAAAAACTCTTTGATATGGAAAACGCAACGTTTTTGCCAGTGTTCTTGAAGAACAAAGATACTTGTTCTCCAGTTCCGAAGTAGTTTTCTATGATACCTTTCTCGCTTAAAAATGTTGCATCCTCGTCGGTGTTTATGAGGCAGCCCATGAAAGTAACATAGCTTGTCATTTCGGTTGAGCATTTCATATTAAACTGCTCAAAAGCGACACAGTTGATCAAAAGAGAGCTGAAAAAGTCATCAAATGTTAGTTTTGGTATTTCAAGCACACCGCTCTTTAAAGTTATGTCAAGAGGTGTCTCAAATTTTTCTTTTTGCTTAAATTGTATTCCTCTGAGCTGAAGTTTTCTAGCTGAGCCAATCAAACTTGGTGGCTCCGCTTGAACATTCTTTTTGGTACGACTCAATATATTGAACCATGTGTTTTCGCTGGAACAACAAAATACATTGGTGCATATTTTTTCTTGTGTTTTCTGCGTTACGTAAGGTACGTAAGTTTTGCGGATGAGATCTAGAAGATGATTTGCATCCAGATTCTTTCTTTCTTCCCAAACTTTTTTTGGTCTTCTCATTGAGTAGCTAAAGAATGCAAAGATCATCTCGTTTAGGCTAGAAGAAGGAAATAACCTTGACGCCTTAAGGAGATCTTGAAGAACAAAAAATGGAACCTGATTTTCAAGGAGGAGTAGATCACTTCGAAGAGTTGGTAGAATCCACCTCAACGTGAAAATAGGGTCGTCAGCATAATTTATACGCCAAGTACTCTTCTTTGAAACTACAATTAGCAATGTGAGGATGAAGCAACCGTCAAGAATCATCATATCAATCAGCTTTTCTCGATCAAACTTTAGATCCTCGGAATATGAATCTCTGATCCTCTCTTCCATCCCCGAGACCACTTTGCGCAAATCCGTCATGTACACATCCTTTGGATTTATCTTGGACAAAAAGAAAGCAAGATATTTTTGTTTGTGTTCCTGGATCATCTGAAGATGATCTTTATCAACTTCACCATCACAATGGTGGTAAGGACCGATTGAGACAACCTTCGGTTTGTAGGCTGTTTCATTGGCTTGGAAGAGAGTTGGAGGGATTCTGAAAATGCAACATGATTGACCACCGGCTGATTTCTTCAGACGTTTGGGGGAATATATAGGGTTTTCGATTTGTATGATGCAGCAAGAGGAGTCGTCTTCTGTCGCCGAGATTGCTGTGCTTCTTCCAGTGGCTTGGCTAGAAGAATTCATGTTTATCTAGTTCTTGATTTTTTGTTTCTCTTGACAAGAAAATGTAATGTTTTTTTAACACAAATAAAATGTAATGTTATATGGTATATTTGAACATTTGAACGAAAGTGTAATCATTATCGTTAGGCCATATAAGACCTACTTTTTTGTTTGACATCGACGTAATGTCAAGACAGCATGCAAAGTAACGTTCAAATTAAAAAAGAGGGTTGTAAAATTCTAACATTGGTTGCGATTAAAAGGTTACATTTATGGTAAGTTCGGAACGAATTATGCATCTCTATTGTAAAATTGTAATTGAATATTAGTTTTAATAAATAAAACTTTGAATTGTTAGCTTTAAGCATTTTAGTGATTATTTGACAAATATTTTCATTATATTTAATTAGTGATAATTATTGTTAAGGAATATTATCAAATATTAGTAATATTTTTATAGTTTTTAATGCTATATTTACTTTAGTAATATTAAACCGTTTAATATTTTTATTTATTATTTTAAGAAGAAAGCTTGCTTATCTTTCATGTCACTGAATTATTTTATTAATAAAAAAATATGAGTCTAAAGAATACAATCTCTCGCAATAAAAAAGACATATATAATTTATTATTTTTCGTTTATAAGATTTTAATTAAATAAAAATGTAGTTAAGACTTTGATGAAAAATGATTTGATTTTATAGATTTAACTGATAATTAGAAATTATGATTTAATTTGTAGATTGATTTTATGTTATATTAGAGTATTAATAAAAATTTATCAAGATGTTATGCTAATGATATTTTTTACATGTATAATTTGGTGTTAGAACAGATAAAATATTATACAAGTACCAAATGTCACTGTGACATTTTCTTTTTGTGCACAAAGAGTATCGTTTCCGGAATTCAATAGAATTATTTTAACATATTGCCTATTCTAACCTCAAATCAAATTGATTAAACAATAAGATGTGATGAAATTCCAAAAGCCATTTTAGACTCATTACTAACTTGATTCTCGTAAATCTCACAGCAAATTTAAGTTGACTCTCGTAAATCTACTATTTGGATAACAAAATCATCACTTTCCACGGGTAAAGTATTAAAATCAAATAAATAATTATCTTCATTTGTTGTGGGTGAAAAGTTCAAATCAAAAGCCATGGATACTTGGATAGATGAAGAATTTGTTAGTTTCGTAATGAAATATATCGACAGCCAAATTTATAAAACTTTTGTTTGTTTGCCTCCACTACAAAATTTGGCTCCATTTTTTTTGTATGTCATCGACTAACGTAAACGTAAAAAAAAAATTGACTCCATGAATAAATGCCACCCGTAAATATAAGTGCTTTGATTCTCAAAATGCATTAAATTATTTCTAAGAATATTGACCAAACTAAATACAACATAAATTTTAATGATAAATAGTTACATAATTACATTAATCAATTGTGATTATTAAGGGTATAAATGATTTTTTATCAATTTTCTTAATTAGTGTGTAAAAGGATAAATTGACACTTATATTAAACAGAGAGACTACGTAAGAAACTTTATTTTGGCGTAGTTTTAGTTAATGACATACTATAAAATACAGATGCAAAAAAAAAATACAGATGCATAACCCAAAACCAGTTCCAGAGTTATCACATCTTCGTCCAACGGTTTTTGCGTTCTTTAAACTCGTCGGAAACATTTATTTAGAAAATTGCTACGACGTGATGAACTCATCTAGGGTGTTTTAGCTCTCAATTCTTTTTATTTTAGTTAGTACTTAGTAGAGGCTTCTTCTTCAAAAAATTTCTAGTAAAAATATGTAGTAGGATATGAAGATGTATATTCTGAAGGAGTTCGCGAAGTACTACAGGGAAGTAGTACATGTGTGTGTCATAAAGATGGGTTGAGTTGGAATTCGTGTTTTGTGAAGTCGGTTGGCTTGCTAAACTTGGAGAATAGGTAATATATTTATTAGGAAGTTTACATTAAGTGTAAACGATATTTTAATTGAAGAAGAAAATGCAAAAGAGTTGTTCCTTAGAAGAAAATGGAAAGTTGCTTAAGTTGCTTTTGGAAGAACTTGGAGGACAAGTTCTGACTATCTATATAAGGATGATGTGCCTCTGTGGAGAAAGGTGTCTCTGCTAAAAGAAAAAAGAGTTGAGAGATCGTTTGGTGTGTGCTTGTGTGATCAAGTTTTTGGTGTCATTGTTCTGCGTTAGGTGCTGACATAGTTGGTGAAGTACTTCCGTGAATTGGGAAGATTGAATCCTATACTCAGGGAGAGTTTAGTTCGGGGTTTGGAGGATCCTGATAAACAGAAGTGTTGACTCTAGGGTGAGTAATAGAAAATATTGGTGTAAGACGTTCTTGTTCTAGTGAATTCGAAAAGAGAAACTTGTGTCTTTTACTTTCTGCAACTATTTCTCTGTCCTCACTACATTAACAAGTGGTATCAGAGCGGGACTCGATAGAGTTAACGACTTAATTTCGAGTAGATTAAGGTAAGTGACAGAGACTGCGTCAGGAAGTACGACATAGTTTGGAATCCGGTCTTGATGGAGGCATATCGAGAAGGGACGTCTATGACAAAGCCACCTAGGTTTGATTCATCCAATTATGGATATTGGAAGGTTTATATGCAAGCTTTTATCAGTGGGCTTGATGAGGATTGTTGGAGTTCTATTGAAGCTGGTTGGAGTCCTCCGGTGATGCTTAATGATGAGAAAGTTGAAGTTCTTAAGCCAAGAGATAAGTGGACTGCTGCAAAGAAGAAGGCTTCAAGTTGCAACTCTAAGGCCAAGACTGCAATTTACAATGCTATTGATGCGAGCTACTTCAAGTTGACTTCTCAATGTGCTTCAGCTCAGAAAGCATGGAAGACTTTGGAGAATATGTTTGAAGGTACTACAAGTGTCAAGCGTACCAAGGTGGATATGTTAGCATCAAGTTTTGAGAATCTGAAGATGAAACCGTGGCTCAGTTTAGTGATAAGTTGTGTGATATTTCCAATGAATGTTTTGCACTTGGAAAGCAGCACAAGGATAAGAAGCTGGTGAAGAAGCTGAAGAGATTGTTGCCATCCAAGTTTGAGTCAAAGATCTCTACTGTAGAATAAGCTCACAATCTGGATGAGATGCCTTTTGATGAGTTTGTTGAGATTCTTTAAGCTTTTGAGCTGAGTAGATTACATGGAGGAAATGTGAAAAGCAAAAAGATCCACATGGAATTGCTTTGAAGAGTTCATCTTCTGAAGATCCTATGGTGATGTTGTCAAGAGACTTTGCTGGATATCTGAAGCGAAGAGAAGAGAAGATGAAGAATGCAAGGAGAAGTGATTCAGGAAGATCATCATCAAAGGTACAATGCTATGAGTGCAATGGATTTGGCCATGTTCGCAAGGATTGTGGAAATTTACTGAAGCCAAAGAAGAAGGATGACGTCAAGTATTAATCTGGTACATATTCAGATGATGGTGAGGAGTTGAAGAACATGGTGGCGTTCACAACTTTGAATACTAGTTCTAAGACAAAATCTACGACGGGATCTGCAACAACGTCTGTGTCAGGAGGTTCATGTAGAAGTGATGATGTTGTTGTAGGTGATGACGATGATGGAGACTTTGATCTTGCTGGGAATTATGAGAGGCTATATGAGAATTGGCTCAAGCAAGTTGAGGCTAATTCACAGTTTGCTAAAGAGAAAGTTAAGCTAGAAGCTGAAGTTGCTGAAGCACTTTAGTCTGCCTCAGAGAAAGAAAAAGAAGCACGACTGGCTGGTGCTCATTCAACTTGCAGAAACTCAGAAGGGTTTGAAGATGCTGCATAGTAGGACGAAGCAACTAGATAATCTGCTCAGTATTGGAAAGAGTGATCGATGTGGCCTTGGATATCAAAGAGAATGTTCTAAAGCTGAAGGAGTTTTTGTATCAGATGAAGAAACTGAGGTTTTAGCTACGTCTGCTACAAAGCCAGAGGTTGAGGTGTTTGCTGGGAATGCAACAAAGGGAAAGACTGCAGTGAAGGCAGTAACTGATGTGAGGAATGCGAGTGTTACGCGTACTACTACGACAACTACTATGGTGACTGCTCTAGAGAGAGTTTCTGGATTGAAGAGTGCACCTCGACGAAAGTTTCGGCATGTATGTCATCATTGTGGTGTTGTTGGACACTTTAAGCCAAAATGTTTCAAGTTATTGAGGGAGAAGAATCAGATAAAGTAAGCTTATGGTACCTATGGTATGAAGTGTTATGGTCCAATATGTTATTCTTGTGGAGTTCAAGGGCATATGCGACTTGACTGTTTCAAGTTTGTTCAAGGAGCTAATCAGGGAGGATTTGGGCTCATGAATATGTGGTCTATGCGATTTTATCACTACTAGGAATGGAACCCCTGCGCTGTCGCAGGGGAATCTATATTAATAAAGATTAAATTTATCAAAATCAATCAAAACTTGTGGATCATTGATAATCTTAATTTTTGATTGATAATTAATTTGTAATTGAAACTGATGACTCGTTATTTTATAATTTTCTTACGATTTTCAAACTTCAAAATCAGTGATCAAGAAAATATTTCCCTCATCTAGATACTCTTCATATTATTGGATATATTTACTATTAATAGAACCAACAATCGTATCATTCTGCGACAAAATAAAACATATAATTATACAACTATCTACTCCTCAAAATATAAAAAAGACATAAAATCAAACCTTTTCATCTAGTAGAAGAAAATTAAGGCTAATAATTTCATTGTTTCGTTTAGGATTTTTGGCCATCCAAACACGTAAAACTCTTCCTAATATTTTTTGTTGACAACGTTTCATTTGAACATCTTCAAAAAATTTGTAACCAAGTAACTTCGTAAAACTATTTTTTTCACCATTTTACTAACAATTAGAGTAGCGAAAAATTTTAGTGTCAGAAGTGTATAAACATATACTATTTATAGATTTTGAAAAGCTCTATTTGAAAAGTCACATATTTTCAATTTAAGTACTCGCATCTTTTCATAAAGAAGAGACGCAACTTTTTAACGAAAAGTCGCAATTTTTCACAACATTAAAGCTACTCGCATCTTTTCATAAAGAAGAGACGCAACTTTTTAACGAACAGTCGCAATTTTTCGCAACATTTAAGCTAGTCGCATCTTTTCATAAAGAAGAGACGCAACTTTTTAACGAACAGTCGCAATTTTTCGCAACATTTAAGCTACACAAAAAAACACACACCATTTCAATTTAAACAGTCGCAACTTTTAACGATGAAGAGACACAACTATTTAAGTAGTCGTGTCTTTTCGTAAAGAAGTGTCTTTTCGTAAAGAAAAGACACAACTGTTTAACGAACAGTCACAACTTTTCACAAGATCCGAGATACCTATAAAAACACAAACCCTTTGGAGTTAATCAGGATTCCTATTATTAATAGATGGATATGGTGGAATAGCACTTCCTCCTTACTTTGGAGGATATATATCTTCATATTAGTTTTTGACCATGATGTGACTCATAGGGGGAGATTGAAGACGTGACTTTCTGTCTAGAGGTGATGAGTTCACATGCATAGTCAAAAAGGGGGAGATTGAAGATGTATATTCTGAAAGAGTTTGTGAAGTACTACAGGAGGTAGTACATGTGTGTGTCATGAAGATAGGCCGAGTTGGAGTTCGTGTTTTGTGAAGTCGGTTGGCTTGCTAAACTTGGGAAGAGCTAATATATTTATTGGAAAGTTTACATTAAGTGTAAACAATATTACTTGAAGAAGAAAAAGCAAGAAAGTTATTCCTTAGAAGAAAAAGAAAAGTTGCTTAAGTTGCTTTGGGAAGAACTTGAAGGACAAGTTCTGACTATCTATATAAGGAGGATGTGCTTCTGTGGAGAAATGTGTCTCTGCTAAAAGAAAGAGGAGTTGAGATATCGTTTGGTGTGTGCTTGTGTGATCAAGCCTTTGGTGTCATTGTTCTGTGTTGGGTACTGACGTAGTTGGTGAAGTACTTCTGTGAAGTGGAAAGATTGAAGCCTAAACTCAGGGGAAGTTTAGCTCGGAGATTAGAGGATCCTAATAAACAGAAGTCTAGACTCTAGGGTGGGTTTTAGCTTAGGATTGAGGCTAATCCTAAAAGATTTTTCTAATAGAAAAGATTGGTGTGAGACTTTCTTGTTCTAGTGAATTCGAAAAGAGAAACTTGTGTGTTTTACTTTCTGTAATTATTTCTCTGCCCTCGTTACATTAACATTAACAGGATAATCATCATGTACGTATCTGAATAAGTGGCAGGATCTTAATAAATGAATCATATGACCAAGAACATTTTGGTTTCATAAACAAGATACCCTATGTTTTAAACATATTATTTTAAAGGGCAAACTACTTAATTAATTGTGTTCCTTTATTAGGGTTTCGTAAACTAATACAGTTAGGTTTAATATAAACATGTTGAGTCACATACACGACCGGATTTGAGAATTCGAAAGCTTGAAACATTTCTTAAAAATTCAAAAAAAAAATTGAGGACATGAGCTAATGTTTAAGAACTTAAATCTATGTAAAAAACTCTCTAAAAATTTGGGAGCCGATACTAATGTTTCACTCGATTGTTCCCAAATCTAGCTCTGGTCACATGCATGCACAAGTTAAAACACAATAATATAACTATGTCTATCTAGTTCTTGTTTTTTCCTCAACAAGAAGGTGTCATATGGTATGTCGGATATATCAAAATCTGGTGAGACGGATCCGGATATCCGAGATATTCGGGGTATCCGGATCCGGATCCGTATCCGTCAGATCCGTGATTTCAGTATCCGGATCCGGATTCGTGTTTTCCGGATATCCGGATTTCGGATATCCATCTAGATATCATGATATCCGCGAGTATCCGGATTCATATCCGGATCCTTCAAAACAATTAAAAAAATAAAAATATTATTTAAAATGCAAATTAAATACAAAAATCTATAAATATTACATGAATTAAATATTTTTTACAAAATTTATTAATGTATCTTATGCATATAATATTATTAAAATTAAATGTAATATTATAAGACTAATTTTACGTATAAACATTAATAAATCATATAAATTTTATTAATAAATTAAAAATTTAATATATTTTAAAAAAATCGGATCCGAATCCGGATATCCGGACCTAAAAATCTAGATATCCGGATCCGGATCCGGATTCGACGGATCCGACATTTCACTATCTGGATTCGGTTCCGACCGCTCTAACCTATTTTCGGAGCGGATCCGGATCGGATCTCGGATCGGATCCGGATCTCGAATAATAATTCTCAGCCCGATCAAAATCTACTAAAATTTAACTTTGTTTTATAGATGGATAACAATCTTGCATATTTAATATTTCTTTTTGAATCTGTTTTTTATGTAATAAATGATCTTTATCGAATGCGTTTACCACTGATACTTTGATTTTAGTAACGGCATGAAAAATGGCGTTAGGTAACTTAGAGCATCATTATTGCTATTACCAAATTGGTGGTCCTTAGATTATTTTAGTATTAATGTGGTGTTAAAGACAAATGTTAGGGACAAATTAAAAAGTTGAGATTATTGCTAGGACTTTTAGTAGTCTCTAAGAAAAATTAATTTTTTTTTAATATAATTAGTGACATAAAAAGATAAGATTATGAATTGAAGAAAAGAGAAAGAGTTAAGGGGGAGGGGGAGTATTATTAACCTCAAAGAGCAGGAACAAGAGTTCAGCGGTAGCAAGGTTTGGAGAGTTTTCATATCTTTCAACCCATATCTTCACAGCTTTTGGAATTAGATCCTGTAAGTTCGAGATACAGCAAGAACAGAAGGCACAAAATAACTCCAAGAACAATTATCTCTTTATTAAGAATCACTGAAACAATCTTTTACAAAGACTTGTCAAATCCGAATTACTCAACGCCACACACGGCTTGACACGGATCAATTCTTAATCTACCCTTATGAGGAACCAACCCCTGTTGATCACCTCTACAAATCACTCACTGTCTGAAACCCCAAAGCTGCTGCTGTGTTTCTGTGAGAATTACAACGTCAAAAGCTCTAACCCTAATTCTAGGAAAAAGCCAAAATATATATTAAATAATATTTTCCTATTATCGAATATACTATTTCCTATATTTTAGCATCACCAAATATTATAATTTGTGATCTAATCACGCTCCTTTAATGAATATTTCGTCAACCAAGTATATGGAAATATTCCACATCATCGCATCTTGATGTTTCCTTTTTACTCTCTGAAGCGTGTGTCACACACCATCCTCCGTGTGTAACACATGTACACGAACCAAAGCTCCACCACTGCAGTAATACATCAAGCTCCAAGTTCTTGAGCTTACATTCTCCCCCTTTTTCACTTAGTTTTACAACTCAAGCTCACTCACTTCTAAGACCAATATGCATCATACATACCACCGAAGTACTAACTTAAACTCCCCCTGAATCAAGTATCATCTCCCCCTGCTTGAGTGAAAAACTCTGTGAAAAACTCTCAGTACCTTCTAAGCCATCGAACTGGTTCTTCAAGCTTAGTATATTGATCCCCCATTCGATTGTATGACACACTAGTATGTTCGCGTGACACACCTTTCGTAAACTTAGGATACAAATCCTTCTTAGCTATCCATACATGTTCATACCTTCTGGGTTCCACATAACAAAGGTTCATCCTCCAAACTCGTTCAGTCTGGTTTCTCCTAGAATAACAGAAAGCAACACTATGCCCTGTCTTACCACAAAAGAGACAGCCATTCATTCGCTTAGCAACAACTTTTCTGTCTTCTATCTTTGGAACCACAGTCTTTGCTTGAGTTTCATCCTTGCGTTCATCTGAAACAACTGGGATTGAAGGTTTTACAAACTTGATTCCTTCATTCTTGTCAACCTCCTGTGAAGTCGTCCCTTGATAACCCAAACCCCAATTGATTTTTGGAGACTGCCCAACTGACAAGATATGATCCAAACTTGTTGATCCACTGTTCAACATTCTCACTTTCTTGTAGTTCTCAGCAAGTTGTTTTTCCAGAAGCTGACTCTTCTCAAATTCTTGATTCAGCAGTTGTTTCATCTGATGAAACTTTATATCAGACTCCTGTTGAACTTGGTTCTGCTCTGCAATAACTCTCTGAAGTGACTGAAGCTCATCTTCATTATCATTCTCTCTCACCCTACACTTTGATTTACCCATCGTATCAGTCTGTTCCATCTTTAGGGTGTTGACTTGATCTTTTAAGACAGTGTTATCCTTGATGAGCTGTATGTTTTCGTGACTGAGTTTTTCAAATTTACCAAAGAGAACCTTATACTCGGCTAAAAGATCTGCATCTATATCACTTTCTGTATCACTGTGTGACGCATCTGAATTGGTGTGTGACACACCTGACATACGAATTTCATCCTTGGTGATGTCTTTTCCAGATCCTATAACACCATGAAGAGCCACGAAATTGAGAGGATCGTCTTTTCTTTCTGGATTTTTATCGATGCAACTTCTCTTCATCTTCATCTTTTTGGTGTTCACACAATCTGATTTTATGTGCCCATAACCATTACATCCATTACACTTGATTTCTTTTCTCTTGAATGATGGACAATCTGTTCTGACATGTCCAATGCCATGACAATTAAAACACACCACTGCCTGCCATTTATGTCTTTCTTCTTCTCTAGGCAGCTTGTCACTGGACATCTTATTCAAAAGATTCATGGTTTCTTCAAGTTTCTGAGTCATCAAGTGAATAGATTCTTCAAGCTTCTTAACTTTCTGGATGTCTTCATCAACTGTAACTCGAGATTCTTGAGCAGGATTTGAACATTTAGATTCTGATTCCATCTCCTCAGCCTTTAATATCCCTACTACCTCAGCGAACTTCAGTTCATCACTGTTCATTGTCAATGTTATCGCTGCTTTATGTGCTTCAAACTTACTAGGCAAACATCTCAAAAACTTCTTCACCAATTTTGCATCTTCATATTTTTTACCTAAAACTTGTGCTTCATTGGCTATGGAGCTGAGCTTCGCACTAAAATCTCCTATCTTCTCATCATCACTCATCTTTATGTTTTCAAACTGTGATGCAAGCAGGTCCAATCTTATCCTCCTAACATTCGCAGTACCCTCAAACGCATTTTGTAGAATATCCCAAGCCTCCTTAGCTGATTCACAGCCCTGTATAAGCTCAAATTGCTTTCCATCTACAAAACTGAAGATTGTATCCAGTGCTCTTGCATTAAACCTTGAAAGCTTTTTCTCTGTTGCTGTCCACTTTGTCTTCAGTTTAGGTATCTTCAAGCCATCTTCTTGCAGCACATACGGTTCTTCCCATCCAGATTGAACAACTGTCCATATATCTTCATCAGCTCCACGTAAGTTTGCTCTCATTCTCACTTTCCAATACCCATAATTCACATCATTCAGGAGCAACATATTTTGTGCCAAAATCGCCATAATCTCTTCTCAGGATCTCACCTTGGTTCGAAGATCTCTTCTTCGTTTAGGTGTCCGGCTCTGATACCAATTGTAAGTTCGAGATACAGCAAGAACAGAAGGCACAAAATAACTCCAAGAACAATTATCTCTTTATTAAGAATCACTGAAACAATCTTTTACAAAGACTTGTCAAATCCGAATTACTCAACGCCACACACGGCTTGACACGGATCAATTCTTAATCTACCCTTATGAGGAACCAACCCCTGTTGATCACCTCTACAAATCACTCACTGTCTGAAACCCCAAAGCTGCTGCTGTGTTTCTGTGAGAATTACAACGTCAAAAGCTCTAACCCTAATTCTAGGAAAAAGCCAAAATATATATTAAATAATATTTTCCTATTATCGAATATACTATTTCCTATATTTTAGCATCACCAAATATTATAATTTGTGATCTAATCACGCTCCTTTAATGAATATTTCGTCAACCAAGTATATGGAAATATTTCACATCATCGCATCTTGATGTTTCCTTTTTACTCTCTGAAGCGTGTGTCACACACCATCCTCCGTGTGTAACACATGTACACGAACCAAAGCTCCACCACTGCAGTAATACATCAAGCTCCAAGTTCTTGAGCTTACAGATCCACCTTTCCTTCCACAACCCCTGTTTAAAATCAAAAAGCGAGGAAATGAAAGGCACGATCTTTTTTTTTTTAACTCTTGTCAATGAAAAAGATTCTTACAATTCCAGACCAAACTGGCCAGCAACTAAACCTCAAAAAACACCAGTAGGCATCCATAGACTAATCCCATATAAATGTGGGTAAGAAGTAAATTCAAAAACCTAAAAATGCCATGAGATTGCGAGACTGAGAGAGATAGAGTCAGACTCCCAAAGCAAGAACAACATAGATGCTTTTAAACCTCTCTCACTGTGATGAGAAACCAACTTCCCCGGACAGGCAACCTCTCCATCACAAAGAAGCCATGGCTTGATAATCCGGCAAGCTAAGACACATTGATCTTCATAAAACTTCCGAATGCGGCGAAGTCATACAACATATGACACGACATATAAACGCCTAGACAGAAACCACCATGAAACAAGTAGCAAGGCCTGACCATCCACAACAAGACCTGAACATTGGTGAATGGCGACAAAGAACCTAAGCCGAACATTGGTGAATGGCCATTGACAATATCTCAACACAGAAGTTCAAACTTACCAACGTGAAAGGAGAAACAGATTAACATCTGCTTTGTAGGAGCTATCAACAATACAACGCAGAAGAGAACTATGGTCGACAGAGACCACCACCAAGAAAATAACCCAACTCAAAATTCAGAATCAAACAAATATATCTGAAAACAACCAGAGACCTTCCCAAAAGATTCCAAGTACCAATTTAGAACCATCATTCATTTCGCTGGAGCCAACCAGAGAATAAACAGGGAAAGGCGCCAACACACCTTAATTTCTCTAACCTCCGCGACGAACACAGAAACTGCATCTCCAAAACCGTCAACACCGCAAACAGAGGACACCAGAAGGAGAGAAGAGGAGAAGAAGACGATATCAGAGAGGATAGAAGGAGACACTACATGACAGAGAGGAGGGAGAGGAGTGCATTTTGATACGGTTTTTGAAAAAAAAAACGAAGTGAAATTGAGCAAATAGCAGTGGTTGGTGGATAAATCAAATGAAAAATCACCGTCATCGGCATCGTCGAGCTCAGGGCTCTGGGCTTGGCTTGCGCTCCGCTCCTAATTCTCTCCTCCGCCGCTGTCGTTAAACCGACACGAAAGGAACGACGGACTCAACAAGATTTTCCCCTTTCCATCATCGCCCATTCCCAGCGTGACACGTGCCTCATAAGGACCATGGCCAACACCTCTTAGCTAAAGAACGTCCCACGTTTTATATTTTCTTTTTGATTTTCTTTTCGACAAAATAAAGATAAGGACGCGGTTGTATTACCGCGATAATGATGCCCTTAGGTTGGTTCAAACAACGACGTCATCATTAAGTGGCATCCTCCTCCTCCTTGTGGAATCTTACATGGGTTTTGACATTTTTGTAAACCTAAATTAAAGATCTTATAATATTCCATCTATTTTTTTTTCAAACACAGAGAAGGATTCTAAAAAGCAAAAGAAGCGTGAGTCAAATTAATTGGGGGTGATAGTGGAAAAGTTGACAGATGTGGGAAATTGACTGGTATTCAATCAATTAGGTAACTCTTACTTAAATGCTGATTCGGCCGGTAAAAAATACTATATGTAAAATGAAGCATGTCTGAGCGATCCTACTCACATTGGACCTACTCACCTAATATGGACTCAGAGGCCAAGAGTTCCGACTATCGAATATCGAGATTTTTCAAATACAAAGGATTTACTTGTTACTAATGAAGAGAAGCAAATGAAAGGCTTTTTTCAAAATCCCGTGGATAGGAACTAATATCAAAGTAATTCTTATGATTATTCATATGGTTTCCTGATCGTTCGGACCTTTCAATTCATAGATGTGGATCTCAGACCTATATAGAATATAGAAAGAATTGCTTAAATAACTCAGCGATCTAAAATCCGGGACTAATTCCTGAGACATCGATCAGGTCAGAGATCTTAGGAGTAGTCTGGTGATGCAGAGATACATCAACCGGCCAACTAAACCAAAAAATTATAGGTTTCGATTTGCATATATGATAGATAATAAAAGGGAATCTATCAATTGAAAGGATAGGGGCTTTGCCGCCTCTCCCAGCAACAGCCTTCGATGGTCTTCCTCCGCAAAGGTAATAGCTATGAATAGTCATCGACTCCCTGGAAAGGCACACAGACCAATTAATCGTATCTATTTTATAAATATCACTCTTTTGAATTTTACATATTTCGTTCATAATAATTTGCAGTAGAAATTAAATGCAATGCATTTTTGCTATATTTATATTTGATGTACTTAAATAAAACTTCACGTCCAAAAGCTAATACTATATTAATGCATTCTGCATATTATTAAATATAACTTCAGGTCCAAAAGCTAATAGAGCTAAATTAAGCAAAAATAAAACATTAAGAAAGATAATGCATAGGATTGTTAAAGTTGAAGACACAAGACAAAGCAAAATAGAGAACTCATATCATTTCAATAAGATTATTTTGGATAATATAATTTATTATATTACATTTAATTCATATTTAGTTATATTTATTCAATTTTATCTAGGTCAAATTTTATTTTATATTAAATAATAAAATAATTAATTTTATTTATTAATTTTAAAAAGAAATTTTAAAATATAAACATATTTCAATATTATTAAATAAATCAAGTTAATTATATAGTTAAAGAAAACAATTTAGATATCTTAAAAGTTTTTTTACCAAAATGTCAAATGTACATAAAACATATAGGAATGAATATTTAAAAGATCATCCTCATTTAAAAAAAACATAAACAATTATTAATTGAATACTCCCCCGGTTTCGATTTAATTTTCGTTTTAGCGAAAAAATTTTGTTTCAAAATAATTGTTTTTTTATGATTTCAATGCAAAATTATTGATTTTTTATTTCTGTCTATTTTTCTATTGGTTGAAATGTGGTTAGGTGTATTGATAATGATGTTTTTATTTAGTAAATATATAAAATTAAATGTTTATTTAACATGTGTGCCGAAGTCTAAACGACAAGTAATATGAAACGTAAGGAGTAATACTTATCCGTTGTAGAGTAAAATTTTTGTTTCAAAATAAATATCATTTTATAATTTTATTGTGAAATTTATTTACAAGATTTTCCTGTTATTTTTTATATTGGTTGAAATATGGTTAAATGTATAGGTAGTTGTTTTTTATTTTGAAAATATACAAAATCATATGTTTTATTAATATGTGTGCATAAATTTAGAACCACAATTAAAATGAAACAGATGAAATATAATTTAATGTTCTTTAATAGGTCTTACTATCAAGAATTAACATTGCTCGAAACAAAGATAAACAGATTTTAGCCCAATTGTATTGATTTGTTAGAAAACTCTTGTTAAGAGAAAATATACCTCGTCATTACCACTAGTTTAGGCGTAAGCTTGGTTCATTACTTCATTTGTTAAAATGTAAAAGTCTAGGCCTAGTTAGCTTTCTTTGAAGGCCAGCTCTATCTGTATTACCAATTGCCAGTTGGTAGTAACTGTATTGTTTTTTTTTTGTGTGTTTTTTGAAACTCTATTGTTTGGTCCTTGCGAAGCAAATTAAATTAGATCTTCCCAGTCTAGTCTAGGTACGCCAAACGTTCTCTCGCGAATTAATTACTCCATTGTGCTCGGACCCTATTGAATGTATTCATATTAATTTAAATACATATGCAGAGCCGGCCCTGAACCAAACCTACCGAAATATTCGCCTCAAGTCTCCGAAATTTTTGAAAAAAATTATATGGAAATAAGCCTTTAAATATTTTTTTTTTTTAATTTCGACCCCCAAATTATTAATTTCCTTCTTAACTCGTTTACAGCTCCCAAATTTTCAGGACCGGCCTTGTACATATGTACGCTGTACCTCGATATATAAACTACTCCTATTATGTACACGTATAAGAGCCTATATACATCATATCTACGTTACCGTATCCAGTTGACCATTAATCTGATGCTGACCTCGCTAGTTCACCCTGGATTACGAAAAAAGGTTTTATAACTAAATGCATTTATTGTGTATATCATGACTAAATTTCTAGATAACGTCCTAAATAAAATCTAAACTTTTAAATAAAACTATTTCTATGTTTAGAGAGTTTAAACATTAGTTCTTAGGGTTTAGTTATGCACATTTAATGCGTCTGCAAAACCAAATTAAGAAAATACAAAGTAGAATTCCATGACACGATTGACTCGCCCGATATTAAATTTAGTCCATTTTTGCGTATGTAGTATTCTAGTTCTTTTTTTTGAACAAACCTTCTTTTAATTTAAGTAGTATTCTAGTTCATTTATGTATAACTCAATATTTCTGTGCAGATCGTGCCATAGTTAGCATTGAGCAACCCTGTAGTATTCTAGTCCAGTACTACCTGCATTGGTTACGATTTTATGTGTTACTTTCATTGTGCCGACAGACAAATGTAGGGGAAGAGTGGTTGGAAAGAGAAGTGGACGTGACTATCTTTTGACTGATAACAAGAGCTCCACTATATCCACTTATTTCCCCATCTGTCTCCTCTAGGGGTGAGCAAAATATCCGTAAATTTTGATTCGTTTCGATTCAATCCGAAAATTTTGAATATCCGCAACTTAACGAATCAAAGCAAATACTAAAATCTAATATCCGTCAATAACGAAGCAAATAAAAAATACTAATATTTTTAGAAATAGATATCTGATCCGATCCGTTATATACATATATATATATACATATGTTTATAAAATTATATAATATATATACTTTCATATCTCTATATAATTTTTATAATGTTTTTATTCAATAAATTAATTATTTAGTTATTAAAATTTTTGAAAGTATGTAATTTTTTTAAAAAAATGTAATGAAATATTATTAACTTATATTAAATTTTCTTCTTTTCTTTTCTTTTTATTTCTTTTTATTATTTTTTATGAATCAAATCGGATATATGGGAAAAAATCGAATATTTTCGGATACCCGGAACATCATATATCCGGTATATCCGAAAAGCTACGGATCGAATCGAATCGAAAAATTGATTATTCGTATAGAACGGATCGGATCACTGATATCCTTAAAACTCCGGATTGTCGTTCCATGTCACCCCTAGTCTCCTCTGCCTTCGTTATTAGTACTCACTAGTCGCCTTTTTTAGAAACCAAGAGAAACCTAGCTAGACGCAAATCTGAGAAAATACTATTCATCTTGTTCCACCAAACGGGGCGTTGTTTGAAATCACACCGTAGATATAGTCATAAAGGCCTGGCTTGTCGGCCGAGGAATGAAGTCTGGCTAACGTTCCTTCTTAGACTGTAAACCACAGCATGGAGGTGATTTTGCAAAGTGCGGATTGTTGTCTATCTAAAAATGATATTATGTGACCGGGTGATTGTGATCGAGTGGTAAAGAGACGGGGCTGGGACACCAACATGTTTCAAGTTTTATTCCATCTGCTGCGCGAAACTAAGTCATAATTATCCTGGTCACCTAACACATATATGGGTCTATGCTTTAGGGCCCATTTGAATACCCGAAGAAATTGTTTATCCGTAGACTGCACCTCTCTTTGGGATTAGTCTGGGCCTTTCCATAGGTCTGGGATACCCCCAGGTTAATCAAAAAAAATGATATTATGTTGACTAAAAAATAAAACTTGATAAGACTATCTAGCGTTGGAATGGAGAATTCACACTACTACATCACACCTTTTCATTTTGGATACATTCGTTTTTATGCTTGGCTTTTATTTATCTGATTTTCAAATTGTATTACGTGGTCATGCAGCTAGTCTAATTTTCCTTTACGTATTTGGCTGCAGAAGTTAAAAAAAAAACGCAAAAAGATAAATGACAGGATGACGATGAAGGAAATTTCTTTTGATCGAGTAAGGCAGCCAAAAACTAACGTTGACTTACACTCCAAAGTTGGCTGAATTTGTTTTATTATTATTTCCTGGTTTGGTGGATATATGTATTACATTTTGTCTCAAGCAGAGTAGCAGATGATTTTGTTACAACAACCCACTTCAAGTATTCTAGTTATGCTCGACAAGATGGTAGAAACTAGAAACTATTCAATAACATACATACGCGTAAAAGGAAATTCTTTAGCTGAAAAAATTCTACTGAACTCCAAAGTCAAACAAACCATAACGATCCCACGAGTCTAAGTTGTTCAATAGCAGATCTGAATCAAACATGTCAGTTTCACTGACAGAAGACGACGGAGGAGTATAAGAACTTGATAGAGATGACTTATTCTCTTCCATCACATGTTGACAATCTTTATCATCACTGGTTATCTCACGGTACTGGTCCGTGGTTTCCTCTTTGATGATTGATTCTTCATGCTTAACCGATATAATAAAACCGGTCAAGTGACTTCCCTTCTCCTGATCGAGTTCTTTCCCGAATCGTATAATCCGCGAACTTCCCACATCATCGACCTGATCTCGAACCGCAGTGAAAACAGCATCATGATTATGGTTAATCTTGCAAGTGTGTTGGCCAAAGTAAGTGGTTCGGTAAACCGGAGGGTTGTCTTTGATCTGCTGTTCATGCTTTCTTGCTCCACAGGCATGATCTATGTTGTAAGAACATCTATAGTAGCTCCTGTATTAACATCAATGCATACTCCGATTAGTATCACTGATCAAATATGATCACAGTTGATAAAATATGATGATTATACTTAATTTTCTGATATTACGTACCTTTCGTAATCAGAGTTTTTAATAGCCTTTTGGCCGTATTTCCTCCAAAGAAACCCGTCGTAGTAGGGATCCGGTGAATCGTCCCTCCCGTTCTTAGTTGAGTTTGTCATGTTAATCTTTCTGAAAATTTAAAGGTATCAAAATATTAGCGTACAAATTCACACATCCCATTGATTAGCTAGTCAGTAGTCACACATTATTCTATGCGTTTACATTGTGTTTATTATAATAAAACAAAATTTTAACAAAATACTTTTTTAAAATAGTTTTGAACTCATTTTTTGAAGCAAGGAAATATCGAGGGCTAAATGTTAATCATCAATACCTTCTCTTGGAGTGGCTTGTCTGGAGAAGAGGAGGAGGAGAATCCATTGGCGATAAATCAGAAACCTGATCGTCCTCGGATATTGGTTCATCAGATAAGATCGAGATGGCACTGGCAAAACAATGTACGATCGATTTAGCAAGATCATAGCTTGAGATCGATCTGTCATCAGCCATTGGATCCTCTAGCCGACGCTTCAACCGCTTGGCACAGTTATGGCCATAAAGGATAGCTTGCACCGCTTTCTCGTGGGGAGAATTCATTTTCCAAAGAGTAGAGTGTGCTTTGTGTGTATGTTTCTGAGCCGTTTTCTTCTTTCAAGTCTCTTCTCTATGCTGCTAATTTTTTATGGATAGGGAGGTGATACACACACATATATAGGCAAGTGCAAAGTGGTGCAAACCCATAAGCAGATGAGGGCAGGATAAATAAATTATTGATAAGAAAGTATTAGGAAAGTACAATCATATGTAAACGCAAAAAAAAATCCACATTTACGTATATTTTACACACACTGGGGTGTATTTTAGTACAAAATAGTAAAATAAAAAATTGGGATTTAGGACATGTGCTCGGCTCCACCAGGTAGTTGCTTTTTTGTTCTTTAGCAGACACCAAATTTGGGAGTACTAGATTAGGGGAAATAGAAAGGAAACTTAGGTGTTGACTTTAACATATGATCTGTCATGTAATAGAAACCAACGTTTCGTTTTATATAATCATCCATTCTATTATAATAATGTACGCGGTTCAGTTATCATTAAAAAATATTGTTTTCTTGGTTAGGTTTATGAGAAAACTTAATGGTTAGTCATGTGAAAGACAGAAGGAATCTACCAGAAAAATGTGTGTTTACGGGTCTGATAGATAGAGAGACTCAAGAGTTATGATTTTCCCTGAAATTATGGTTTTAAAACAATATTATTTTATTTTTTTATAATTTTTATGTCAAATTTTAATCATCTAAATCCCACAATTTTCATATCATCATCTAACTTTGTATTGATATTACAAAATCTTCTCTCTCTCTTTTTTTATCAACTATATTACAATATCTTTAAAAAAAAACGTTGTGTGAATTATTTATGAAAACAGGTTAAAATTTAAAGGAAACCATATGGATGCTACAATGGAGATTATTTATGAATAGTCGTGGTTGAAAGTGGCGCAACAAACTTTTGAGATAGGATTCCCTCCATATATCATTTGCATCCGGGAAAGAGAATCCAACTTTACATGAATAGTTTAGTCAGTTTATTTATATTGTGAGCTACTGTACATACAGTGCGTTTCTTGTGTTGTTTCCAAATGTAAATAGTATAGACTGTAGCCATAGTATGAGAAATCTTATATTATTTGTATCATCAGTTAACGAATTCATTGGCTAGTCGCAAATTACTTTCACAAATTTCACATAGTGTGATCAGAGACGTGTTTTCCGTATATTGAAAAAGTATTCGCCTCAGACTCCCGATTAATATAACATTCTTTAGGACCTCAATTTTTTTTTTAAAAATTATAAATAGTGATTTAGACTTGTTTTAAAAACCTCTTTCCACGAAAACTCGACTAACTCACTTTCTGAGTTCCTATATTTTTTTCCGATATTTTTTACGTAGTAAACTTATTGTTTTACAGTGTTAGACTTGTGTATTTGGTGAAGGTTATATTTATATTAGAGAATTGCTTTATTATTATCGCAAATAAGTTTATTTTTAAAACTTGTCTTAGGCCCTAAAACCTTTCTCGCGGCGCTGAATGTCATTTACATAGTTATGATATTTTCTTATTGGTAACATGGCTTAAATCTTTTAACATAGAAATATGTCTGTCATTAACTTAAGGGTTTCTAGAAACACAACACATAAATGATTTGGTACGTTTAACAAAAAAAATGATTTGGTACGATATTTAGTTCTTTATACATTAAAAGAGATTAATAATTGCCAAGTAGCTGGCACTTGGCGACCAATGCACTGACGAAAACGCCATTAATTCCGATCCACATCGACGTTAGCACACATGACGTAGTCTCTATCGAAGGTGCTGACTTCAGGAAGATGACGTCAGAAACAACAACTACTAGTCAACTGTGATGTGTGAATCATTGGTTGGCTGCTCAGTCGATATTTTTACTGTTTTAATATTCTAATTATTTTAATTACTAATTAATAATCATAGTAGTAAGGACTGAGTAAGGATTAAACAGGTAGTACTAAAAAGTGTACTGAGGACTTCGATGGTAAATACCAACCATAATTGTACAGGTTTATTTTGGTTACCATGGTCGCCGAGATCTGAAGATCCGAAAAAGATCTTTCTACATATGTGCAGTTTATCTAGATGGTAAATTTCTAATCTGGGATTCTTAGCACTTTTTCGCTGAATTGCCAAACCATTATATGTCTTCACACTGGTTATTCTAAACAAAACTGAATAAAAAGTTTGGAAAATGTTTAAATTATAGGTGATGAAGTAACATTAACTTATAAAAGTATCAGGTAACCATAATTATTAAGAATTTTAATTTTTTTTTACTACCAATTATAACGACAAGCCTAATTTCTTGCAATAAAAATATCTATAAACGTTTAAGCAGCTTGAACTTGAACTATGTGTGAATATAAAGATATTTGAAGAAGAAGCTCTGTTTTATTAATGTTCAACTTGAAGGTTTACAAAGAGAAAGCGTAAGCTTATATAACAAGAGATGAAAGCCCTAAGGTGCTATGCACGAGCCGACTAATGACACGTCACAGCTCGAGATCCAAGAGCTCCAAATTTGTTGTGTAGCTGGATTTGATTCCTCATCTTTACCGTACCTTGACCACCAGCTGTTGTTACTATCCTGTTACCGTTAGCACAAGAAGACAAGACACATGAGCTTGTAATGGGTTTGAGCTGGGCCTGAGACACTAAGGCCTCATCATGATGAATGGGCTTTGCACCACTGATACACCCCCTCAAACTTGCGGGAGGAGGAAGCTCAACGCCAAGTTTGAACCGGAGATCAAAGTAAGATTTCTGAGGCAGAGACTTAGTAAAAATATCTGCAATCTGAGCTGCTGCTGGAATTTTCTTCACAACCAAGGCACCAAGTGCAACTCTTTCGCGGACATAGTGAAAGTCGTTGTCGAAGTGTTTGGTTCTGTTGTGTAGCGTTGGATTCGCAGTGAGGTAGCAAGCAGACAGATTGTCGCAGTAAAGCTCCGGAGGAACTGCCTGTGAGATTCCCATTTCACCGAGCAAACAAGATAACCACTTCAGTTCTTCAGCTGCATAGGACATCGTTCGATACTCAGCTTCAGTAGAGGAGCGTGAGACCGTGGGATGCTTCTTTGCGGACCAAGAGATGATGTTCTTGCCAAGAAATGTGCAAAAACCGCCTGTAGATCGACTTGTGTCTTTACAGCCAGACCAGTCGCTGTCTGAGTATGCTCTCAACGTGAAGTCTGTATCACCCGTGAGATTGATTCCATATTGCACCGTACCCTTAACATATCGAAGTATACGTTTCAAATTCATGAAGTCTGCAGTCGTGGGAGAATGCATCTTCTGACACACAAAGTTTACAGCGAACTGCAGATCAGGACGTGTCAGAGTCATGTACTGCAGCTTCCCGGCGAGGCAACGATAGTGAGAGGGATCAGAGAATATTTGATCTTGACCAAGGACTTTGTTGGGTCGGAGAGGCAACGGCGTAGCAATTGGACTGCAGTCCTGCATGCCAGCAGTGATAAGAAGATCGGTTGCATACTTTTCCTGACACAAGAACACTCCTTTGTCATGAAAGTGTGCTTGAATGCCAAGAAAGTATTGCAGGCCTCCCATATCTTTCATACGAAAATCTCTGTTGAGGCTTTCGAGAAGACGTTGAATGAGTTGATCGTTGTTACCAGTCAAAAGCATGTCGTCGACGTACAAAAGTAAGTACATAGTATCTTTACCACGTAAGTAGACGAACAGAGAAGGATCCCTTGTGGTGCATTTGAAGCCAAACTCAAGTAAGAACGAGCTGAATTTGTCAAACCAGGCACGAGGCGCCTGTTTGAGACCATAAATAGCTTTACGAAGCTTGCAAACATAATCAGGATGCGAGGGATCTTCGTGACCTGGAGGCTGTTTCATATAGACCGTCTCTTTTAAGTCACCGTGGAGGAAAGCATGTTGAACATCTAGTTGCTTGATTGACCACTTCCTGACTGTTGCAACATGAAGAACTGTGCGTATAGTTGCTACACGCACCACAGGACTGAACGTCTCGAGATAATCGATGCCTTCTTCTTGTTCGTTGCCACGAGCCACCAGTCTGGATTTTAGTTTATCTAACGAACCATCAGAGCATAACTTGACTCTGTGAACCCATCCACAACCGAGGGGTTGAATATCTGAAGGTGGAGAGACCAAATCCCAAGTATGAGCAGTTTTGTGATTCTCCATTTCCGTTCCCATTGCATCAGTCCAACCCTTGTCTTGGAGTGCTTGTTTCACTGTGCGAGGAACTGGATAGTTGGACTTGACAGTGAACAAGACATATTTAGGATTGGGTTTTCTGATACCATCCTTTGCTCGTGTTGTCATCGAGTGAGTAGGAAGAGGTTCAACAGGAGCTATCGGAGCAACAGCAGGAGGTGGACTGGGGGGAAGCGGAGGGAAGTCGTCTTCAGAGAACAGAGAGTCATCAGTATCAGAAGACGCACCAGTTGTTGGAATGGATGTTGATGAAGACCGGACTGGTGGATCAGGTGGAGGAAAACAATCCTCAACAATCTGCGGTTGGTCTTGAGAGAGAAAGCTTGACCTCCAAGCAGAGAGTAGAGGACTTGAAGATTCACCTTGAAAACGCTGATAAACATCCTCATACGGAAAGGACTTTTCGTCAAACAAGACATGTCGAGATATATAGATTGTCCTGGTAGGAGGATGATAGCAGCGGTATCCTTTATACTTGTCGTTATAACCAAGAAAGACACACAGCAAGGACTTTGGATCAAGCTTGTTGCTTGCGTAAGGTTTGAGATGAGGAAAGCACTTACACCCAAACACGCGAAGAGCTGTATACAGAGGATCACGCTTCATCAGAACCTCGTATGGACTTTTGTTGTCTTGCAGAACAGAGGACGGTAGAAGATTGATGAGGTAGTTTGCAGTAAAGAATGCTTCAAGCCAGAGAGACTGAGGGACTTTGCTTTGAAACATGAGAGTTAACCCCAACTCTGTGATGCTACGGTGCTTTCGTTCGGCAAGACCGTTCTGTTGAGGGGTATGGGGACAGGACAGTAGCTGACGAATACCACAGCTCGCGAGATGAGCAATGAAGGCTTTACTGATAAATTCTCCACCACCGTCACATTGAAAACTCTGTATTTTACTGCTGAACTGATTCTCAACCATTGTTTGAAAGCCAAGGAAGACAGAAAGAAAGTCGGATTTAAGCTTTAACGGATAGAACCAAGTGAAGCGAGAGTGATTGTCAACAAAAATCACATAATAACGAAAACCTTGAGTCGAAATTACAGGAGATGGTCCCCACAAATCGCAGTGAATGCGTTCTAAACACTTATTTGCGACAAACTCAGAAGAAATAAAAGGCAATCTAGTAGACTTTCCCAATCTGCAGGCATCACACGACGACTGGGAGCTTGATTTATTGATGGTAATAGCTTTATTTGCAGAGAGCTGCTGGAGAATTTCCTTGTGAGGATGACCAAGCCTCATATGCCACACCTCATCACTTGTAACTTGCTGCCTCGTGGAGTAGTAAGCTAGAAACTTCGCATTCTCCAGCATGTAAAGATCCTTATGTCTGCTTCCTCTGGTGAGGAGCTGTTGTGTCCGCTTGTCCTTCACAATGACACCATCACAATCAAACTCAACAGCACAAGGAAAATCAGCTGTGAGCTTAGAAACCGACAACAACGACTTAGTAATACCAGGACAAACAAGCACATCAAGCAGTGGTATTGTACCTTTGTCACTGGACAGAGCAGCAGAGCCTATGTGAGTAATAGGAAGAAACTCACCGTTGCCAACAATTACAGAGTCATCACCAAGATAGGGTTGTGCCGACTGCAGGTGAGTTGAAGAGTTGGAGATGTGAGCTGTAGCTCCAGAGTCTGCGTACCACTCCTGACCCGACTGAACACCGTTGTCGGAGATCCTGATTGCAGCGAGAGCATTCGCGTAATCTTCAGGCTGGTAGTTCTGATCAAAGCGCTTGTAGCACTTGTATGCGGAATGACCGAACTTGTTGCAAATCTGGCATGTGGGACGAGAGTTGGTGTTATCAGAAGAGGATCCATTGTTGATTTGCTGATGGAAACCTCTTCCTCGAGTAGAGTATCCACGTCCACGGGAATGACCAGATCTGCCTTGACCACGTCCACGATTGTTGTAACCGCGCCCAGCGTTGAACGCCAGATTCGGAGCCACAGATGCAGTAGACGCGTAAGCTTGAAGCTTTTCATCAAAGTTTGTGAGCTTGATCTCCACATCGTCGAGCGTCACACCAGAATCGGAATCAAGAGAGTTCTCTATGACAGCAACAATAGCTGCATACTCTTGACCGAGACCGTTCAAAACACCAAAGATCTTCTCATTTTCAGGAACAGAGCAGCCGATGGAATCGAGCTGATCACAGATGAGCTTTACACCACTGAGATACTCAGAAAGAGTCTTCCCTTGTTTCGACACCGACTGAAGACGACGCTGAAGATCGCACTTGCGAGACGCAGAGATACGATTGTACCTTTTTCCCAAAGAGAACCAGACCTCCTGCGCTGTTTGAAGACCGTACACGGAACGAAGGGCCTCTTCTGTGAGTGAACCGAAGAACCAAGCCATAACCTTTTGGTCATCACGAACCCATTTGAGGAGATCAGGGTTTGGAGCTTCATCAACGACATCACCGGTGCGGACTTGAATCGTGGGAGACGGACGCGGAGTAGCTCCAGTGACGTGACCCATCAGAGATTGACTGTTGAGCCATGTTTCAAACTGCAACTTCCACAAAAGGTAGTTCGTGGAGTTGAGTTTGAACGTGACACAGTGATTGATAGTAAGAGGGGAATCGGAATCATTTGAGCCAGCCATGAATCGACTGAAGCTCTGATACCATGTGAATATAAAGATATTTGAAGAAGAAGCTCTGTTTTATTAATGTTCAACTTGAAGGTTTACAAAGAGAAAGCGTAAGCTTATATAACAAGAGATGAAAGCCCTAAGGTGCTATGCACGAGCCGACTAATGACACGTCACAGCTCGAGATCCAAGAGCTCCAAATCTGTTGTGTAGCTGGATTTGATTCCTCATCTTTACCGTACCTTGACCACCAGCTGTTGTTACTATCCTGTTACCGTTAGCACAAGAAGACAAGACACATGAGCTTGTAATGGGTTTGAGCTGGGCCTGAGACACTAAGGCCTCATCATGATGAATGGGCTTTGCACCACTGATACTATGCATGAGAGGATTTAACTTCTTCTGCGGGAGGATGATGTTTAATTAATTTATCCATTGGATAGTTATTTAGATACGTTCTCTTGTGACTGTAATATGATCTGGGAAACCCGCTGCTCACATGTGGTTTAAGCATGTTATAAGCGATTTGTCTACCGGATCTTGATTTGCTATTTTATTTACTATTAAAATTATACTATTTTTATAGCAACTACAGAACTGATATACTCCCTCTGTTTTTTTATGTAGATAGCTTTGGTTGAATGCATAAAGATTAAAAAATTTGTTAGTTGTTTTTAAAATAATATTTGATATATAAATTAAATATAAATAAACCAATAATAAATGAGTTGATATTATTTGAATTGTCACACTATACCCAATAAAATTAAAGTTGCATAGGATAATGAAAACTACTTATATTGTGAAACAAACAAAATTCTCTTAAACTACTTACAATATAAATCATAGGGAGTATAAGATACATATAGGGCATTACTTCAGAATCGGATTTGAGAGTTTAGAGGTTATAAATTTTTCATTAAAATCTTCATAACTCTTTTCATAATTTGCAGATAGAACTATGTGAAAAACCCTTAAAAAATTGTGAAACTAATATCAATGTTTCATAAAGGAGCTATGCTAAGAACTGGCCAAGCATCAAGCCAAATTATGGGTCAAACCGCATATTGTGAACGTGTGTGAAACGTGTGTGAATGTGAATACGAATGTGAACACGACTTCGTTGACAGTTATTGAGACAACATTTTTCAATATATAAAACCTTAGCATTAAACTAAGTGGTTGGAACGTAGCTTACAATCATGTCTTCTTTGTCTTGACGACGACTTCAACCACATTTTTCCAATTTCAGTGATCCTTAAATTAAAACTGTTTTGGACTTTATTTATTAAGATACTTATCTTTGGATTAGTATTTCCAGCTTCAATCAAATGAATACCTCTGACGTCCTGATTATTCCTATTAAGGAGAGAAGACAAATCGTGGTGGCTCGCAATTCTTTCATCAACCTAGGCGTTTTTTTTGGGTTGCCGACTCAAGAGTAGCAAAAATTTGAACTTATACTGGTTTATTAAAAACGAATACTTTTAACTTTGAATATTTGTTAAAAAATGATGGATTATCAAGTTACTTCCCTTGTTTATTATTTGTTATTTAATAATCAATTGAAATTATTTGATAATTTATTGGAATTCAAAGCTAAATAATTTTACTTCATGAAAATAATTTTTTTATGAATAATATCTTACTGTTTTTTACAATGTTTTAGTCAATTCGAGAAATGTAATCTATAAGAAAGAAAAAACCCCCCAAAAAAATCTATATAAATATTTCACTTTGTTTTATTCACTTATGAAATTAAAATATAAACAGGTTGTATTATTATAATTGAGGAAAATATAGTTTTGTTTATTAATGAAGACGAGTAACAAACTAAACAACATCAAGTAGTTATTTTTATTTTTATTTTAATATTTGATATTTATCTTTTTTTTTGATCAAAAGTTTTGATATTTATCTTTTACTTACGAAAGTTTAAATAAATTATTTGAACGATCTGGTCAAATAAAGTATCCGACTTTACGATTCAAATACTGATCAAACAGTCGGTACATGACAAATAACAAGTAACTAGATTTTGATCCGTACATCCGTGCAGATAACTTTTCATTTATAAATATAAAATTTTATATTATTTTGAATATAATTATTTTAAATAATATATTACCGTCATTTCAAAATAAATAAATAGATAGTATATAGTTCTAAATATGAAAGTTTAACACATGTTAACAATTGTTTTTGTAAAAATTATTACATAATTTACGAATTTTAAACATTTTAAAAGGTGAATGATATTTTATTTATCTATCTAAATGAAAGTATTTTTTCAAACTATATTTTCTACCAATTTAATATAATTTTAATATGTAATTCATTTATTACTTTATTTTAATATATAATATAGTCTATACTTTGTTTTTTAGCATATAAAAAAGAATATACTTATAAATTTATCAAATAAGCTTATAATTTTATTATTTTTATAATAAAATGTTACAGTGGAGATTTTGTTTTTGTATAAAATAACATATATAAAATTGAAAATATTATTTCTATAGTTGGACTCAATGGTAAGAAAAAACCGAAGGTCAAATAAATATACAAAAAATAAGAACAAAACATGAATACTCTTTATAATTTTTTTTCGTAACTGTGATGAATTTTCATATAATTTACAATTTTAATATATTAACTAGAGTAATGATATTTATTGTTATTTTTTTTCCAACATGATACTTCTTGCTTATTTATAATAAGTTGTATTTTGTTTATATATTTATTTTCCATTTAGTTTTTTTTTAATTTATTAATTAAAATAATTTATAAAATTAGTTTTATTTGTATGATTTGTAGTTGTTTTGCTTATCTGTATTTGATCTGCTTGATTTACATTTTTGTTTGATCTATATTTTTTTTCTACACCACCCACTGAAACTCCACTATGTGATATGTATTCGTTCCGCTTGATGTGCATAACCGTTTGTTCTGCATTTTTGATATGCATCATCCATGACCAAAACGGCGGAAGCAATCACTGTAAGCTCTATACTTCTTTTAACATTGTGGTATTATGCTTGATTTTTCGTTATCATTGGAGATAATCTTTTAGAATGTCGTCAATGATTGAGGAAAATTAAGGAGCACCCATCAATATGAATGTATTGCCTTGATCGATCGTGAATGTATCTCAAGGCATTTTTTGGGTCTAAATGTTAAACATCTGAAGCATTTTGAAATTCCTGTATCGAACTAGCTATTAGTCCTAGTTACCTTCTTAATTTCAACTATCAAATTCTGGATTTATAATTTTCTATTTTAAAAGCAGCCAATTTTTCTATTTTAACAACATTTTTCAGCAAGAAATATAACTTATTTTGTCCAGAGTTTGAATAATATAGCATACGAGTATGAGTTATTGAGTTTTCCTTTTGACAATATAAAATCTCATAAAGGGTTTACAATTTTCCTCTAATCAATCTTTCAAAATCCCCATATTTATTCACACTTACAGAAGCATGAAGCAAATAAAGTATTTTTAAGAGCGTTGGCGACCCTGCAGCACCAAATAGGATGCATCTAGTATAGCTAATATGTGTCCATTTACGTCTCCAGATAAATTTGTTGGATAGTTGATGAGTAGAACAAAGAAATACGTGTACATGATGACTCTGGAGGATCCATACCCAATCTGATCACTCCTCGCATTACCTAGTCTTCTAGTCCGTACTGGGTCATCTCTATGAATATTACATCTTCTTCACTAGATAGGGACCAGTTCTTAGAGATTTAGTCCTCTGTCTCTAAGCTCTCTCTAAACACTTGGCTTCTTTACGGACCATTTTTCGGCCATCCCTTCCAAAAGAACCTTCGAAAGTATTTTCTTTTGTTTTAATGGTAAAGTTCGTAGTCGTAAAACAACACAGTAACGAATCCTAAAACAGTGAACATCTGGCAGAACTCAAACGTGATGCAACGCATATTGGGTGGTCATCGTGATCACAAACAAATTTATGTTCTTTTAGGCTTTGTTGATTAATGGGTTTCAAGTAAATTTGGGCCTTCAGGTGCTTTCAGTTATCTTCTGTTTGGGCTTTGTTATTTGAAGGAGCCGTGAGTTGTACAAGATGAGATTAGATTCTTGATTAGTGAAATAGATCCCAGCACTTCTCAGTCCATGTTCCTTGTTATCAGTATACATCTCGAACAAACAGTCTTTATTAACCTCTTTCGTACGGCCATTCAAAATCATTTAATGAAAAGCTTGAACCTGTCGAATCAAGAAAAGGTCTAAGAAATATAGATGAGGAATTTACATATAGTTTGCATGTAACTGAAGAGTTCGATCGATGTACTTCAATCTCATCAAAAGAATCCAAGGTCTGTTGAAGATCGACACTGCTTCCTGAGATTAAGAGGTGAGGACTTTCATAGGTCATGATGTATTCAGCTATTACCAGATAACAAAGTCTGCAGGAGGTTCCGTGGTACCACGGTTGTCTATATTGAAGAAGTCTACTACTATTTAAAGAAGTCCATGTTTCTGAGGTTTTAATGAGCCACTGCCTTGAGTACTCCCTTGTGCTCTTTGGAATTATCTTGCTAGTCAACTATCAAATCATTGAAGATAACTTGCAGAGAAGAATGGGTGTGTTTCGGACCAATTACTATACACCATTAAAATCAAATAAAACCCATGAAATCTAAACCAACATTTAAACTGAGATGTATATTATATAAATTCAATTGTGACTGGTTAATTTCAGTATATATTATAAGATTTATATATACTAGATTCTTTTTCCGCGCTACGCGCGGATTACATTTGCATATATTTTTATTGAATAATTATATTTTTCTCTAACATCTATTAAAGAGAAAATAAAATATATATTATCAATTTCATATATATATATCATATAAATGATCTTATTGTTTATAGGTTTGAAAAAGTCCCCAAAATATATGTATGTATTACCTTAACGTGTTCTTACTTGATTTTCTTGGCCAATCATCTTTTTAGTTGAAATGTGTTATTACATCACATTTTTGCGGTTCAAAGTCTAAAGACCAAAATGTGTGTGTTTTTGATTCACTATATAGTTAGAGTATCTCAAACCCCAGTTTATTTTTCACTATAAAATAGAGTTTAGAATAAAATTATTTCAATGATTTTCTACTTTTTACTTTATAATAGAATAAAAATAAGTTTATTTATAAATAGAATAATTCATTAGTTTTTATTCATCACTCTATTTTTTCACTGTAAAATAAAATAATATTGGAAAAGAATACAACTATTCTATTTTGAAGAGGAAAATAAAGTGAATCATTGGAGATGGTTTTAGTATGCATGAATAAAATATGTTGTATATTTATTATTACAGATAGTTATATTTTTATTTACATCACACAAGAGATAAATTTTTCCACTCGCACCTTGTCTAGTATATAGATCTTGATATTAAAATGGTAACGTACACCAATGACACATTTTAATATAGAAAAAGTACATAGCAAATGCCATGCATTTTTGTAGGGAAAACTATGCCATACAACTTGCTTGGACATGGACATGGTAAATGGACGTTTCCCTTTACGTTCAATCATGTGAGTATTTAGTGGGTACCTTATTAGATCTGCTGCAAAGCAAAAACTCAAAGTTCATCAAACCAACAGACGTGGCCGACTTGGAACTCCCAAAAGATTTGGTCATTGCTTAATTTTGTAAAACGGTTGAAAATTTTGGTTCATAAGTGATGTAAAGATTGAACATTGTTGCTTTCTGAAGTAATACATGACCATGCATGAATTCTCCATTGATCCCTACTGATGTTTATTCCGTCATACAAAGATGCAAAGTAGTTAGAATCAACAATATCTCTTCCAAAAGATATTTCACCAATACTACTGGTCCCTGAGATAGATGGTTTTGTTTACACATCAAAATAGAGAATCTAGGAGATTGCAATAAAAAAAACTATAGAGGGAACTGAACCTGAGGACCGAGGAAGCAACCAATGGGCCATCCAACAGGCCACTTTACATCCTTCTGCAACATAGAGTGTCAAAAACTGCAAGAAACTGATTTTTTTTTTTACAAAAAACAGAAGAAATTAGGGTTAACCATGGGAGTTCAGCTACAACATCAAAGTTTGTTGAAAATATCAGATGCAGCATGCCTCTTTTTCGTAGGTATTGGTTCACCCGCACTGGAGTGTAAGCATAACACATGACCTACACCAAATATTATCTTTTACCGTTAAAACATATATGTGCAATAAAAACCAATGTTTATCAGCTCACAAAAATATGGTTGTCTCTATGGAACAGGTCTCTGAAAATTGCTTGAGGGCTAAGGAACACAATCTATTAGAATAGTTATTTAGCAAAACAAAAGATATGTATTTAAATAAATCTTTTTAGAGGCCTTACTATAACATCACTTCATGTCGCCGGCAGGAGCCTGACCAGTGCCGGAACCATCATATTTTCCATTTTGGGAGCTTTGGTGGATTGGACACAGGTTCAGAGAGAGTCTGAAGGTAAACAAAACAGAGACTCCCTAAGCTTTCTCATTCTTAGTCAAATTCACAGGAAATTTGCTAACATTTTCATCTGATTAAAATGAAAAAGATTACCCTGGCTTTGCTTCTCATGTCCATTCCAGGACCACATCCCTGTTTTGAAAACTTGAAGAAACTCCATATTACAAAGAAACAAAACACTTAAATTTTTTCTTTGTTCAAGATGTAATTATCAAGCTACCAACCAATGAGAGTAACAAAAAACATTGTTTTAATTGTAACTCTTGAAGCAAGATGAGGATGAAAGACTCACTGATATTTTGGTCATGATGTAATTATTTCTTCATAATCATGATGTTGCTCTTGGCATTCCAAAGATTGTAACCTGGTCCACAAAACTATTTGAGTTCAAAGCCAAGAATGAAAAAAGCAATTAATGAATAGAGCATATTGTATGGCAAAAGAATCACACAAATGTTACCCCTAGGATTTTTTCAGAGGAAGAGCTTTTCCGCAGAGCTTATTTTGATGACTTTGATTTCCTGACAAAGAACAATATATTTTGGTTAAGAACACGTTTCAAAATTTGTGATTAATCAAACGGGCATAATAGAAAGTTGATTTATCAAAATCTACCTGCATATTCATTCTTGTAACGTTGTTTCAATCGATCAACAGCTTCACTCTCATCTTCTTCCACAACTTTCAACTTTTCCTACATGAAACCACATCTGTATATTTAACCATTCAAACACTTCTATAACGTAATTACATAACAATCTGAAGAAATGTTTTACCCAAAAAACACTTTAAGAAACACAACCAACCTCATATAACGTTCTCCACTCAAGCCCAATGCACATCATACCAGAAAAAAAAATTGCAGAAGAAAAATGAAGAAGAAATAGTAACTTATATTTTGGTGATGATCATATGTATAGCTTGAGTTGATGACAAAGCGAAAATCTTAGAAAAGATCAATCGTTGGTAGTTTAAGGAATATCTATTTTATTAAAAGAAAAAAGTTAAGAATAGTTATGGACTTTTCAACTTCATGCAGCCCATAAAAATATGAAATACGTTTTCCTACGAACTAACATGTTTATTAGCATAATTAAAACTAAAACATGTTGACATTGATGCATATGAATAACATGGTATTCAACTTGAGAAACTTCAAAGAATGATGTGGTACATTGATTGGTTGAGAATATTTTGGGTGATGTGGCATGTCTAGAAAAGCTTCAATTTAGTTCATTTATATAGTAGAGATTTTGTGTGTCTATATAATTCTCATGTAATTTATAAAGACACTGACATAATAATAATATATTCATCTATAATATTTATTAACACAAAAAAAGAGAGGTTAAATAATTAAGAAAATATTTGAGTACTTCTACACCGAAACCGACCAACCTGACCAATTCCCATCTTCAACACCGAAACACGATCCAAGTCTAAAGTCTCTTTTGACAAATTTTCAGATCGTATCTAACCACTCATAAGTCATAACCCCTATTTAGTTTTACCGTTACAAACTTATAAAGCTAAATACTGCTTCTGATTCCGTACAATTTTCAGATGTTATTGCTATTACTAAAAAATGTATACGCTGAATTCTAATGATTTATTTTTTATTTTTTTTTAAAAACTGCTAAAGTAAATTAGCATAATCTAACATATACCTAAGAGAAGTATAGAAACTTCACATAAGTCATGCTTAAAAAACAAAAAAAAAAAAAATCTGAAATCCAGTATAGAAACTTCACATGCTTATGTATACTCTATACACATGAGGTAAAACATACACGAATGAAGTTAACAAATCTTAAGCATATAAAAATGTTTTGAGAGACGTTAAAAAAATTGTTTAGAGAAATATAGGATTTGAACTAGACATTCCAGTTTAAATCTCCTCCACATTTTGTTTCTCTTAAAGTAGTACCAATAATGTTAGGCAACGGGTCGATATGATGTCATTTTCAGTGGGAATTGATTTAAGAGCACGGCCACATGCTACTTTAATCATATCTATATGAAGGAAATAATGAAGAACTTACAATTGTGGGTCCAATTTTCATGTGATTTGAGAAGAAGAAAAGAAAGCGCACGAAGGATTATGGCAAAATGGTATGGCTAAATCAAAATTTCTTGATAAAGTAGTTCACAAAAGACATTGAGATGACTCAAACCCATGCATCATGTTTCTCTTTTCATTGGATTTTTGATTTCTGCTCAGATCCTGTTCCTAAAAAAGAATGATATCCTTTTGTACCCCTCATTAGGGTTGAGTGATTATGATGTTCAAATCCAAGGCCAATGGTTCATTTTACTTTGTATTAATATCCAAAATCATACAAGCATCCTTTTGGTTTGATATCGGTTTTGGTAGGAAACTAAAATTAATTAAGTCATGTACGTATATATTACTAGTATCACTACAAGAAAACACTTGCTTTACAACGAAAATTTACAACGAAAATTATTCTTCGTAAATTTACAAGTTAATTACGTCGACTTTACGACGAAAAGCAGTTTCGTCGTAAAGTCGTTGTAATATTACAACGAAACTGTTTCGTCGTAAAGTCGATGTAAAGTTACAACGCGTTTACGTGGAAAATTAAGTTCCACGTAAACGCGTTGTAAATTAACATGGACTTTACGACGAAACCTGTTTCCTTATCTCTCCTCTTAAAGACGTTGTAATGTTACATGGAGTTTACGACGAAACATAATTCCACGTAAAGACGTTGTAATTTAACAAGGATTTAACAACGAATCAGGTTACCGTTACACTTGGTCGAAACGTGTATTAATTGTGCTTGATACCTAACTACATTCCTTGTAAAGTTGATGTAAATTCCATGTAAAAAAGTTGTAAATTCGTAGTAATAAATTGCGTTGTAAAATACTTGTTAAACCTTTACCTACCAAACTCGAAAATCTTCTATATATATGTCATTTCTCAATGCTCAAAACACACCACCAACAAATATAAGAAAAAAAAAACTGAAAAAAACACAAATAGAAAAAAATGGCTGATGGATGCAATATCTACGAGATACGGAGTTGGATGTATTCACATAAAGATTCTGCCGGTAGAGTGACGGATACCTTTCGGAGCGGGCTAGAGACATTCATGCAGCAGGCAGGTTCTATACCGCTCACACAGGAAAGCGGTAAGATGTTTTGCCCTTGTCGGAAATGCAAGAATTCAAAATTTGCACTTAGTGAAACTGTTTGGAAGCATTTAGTAAATAGAGGATTCACACCGCATTACTATATTTGGTATCAACATGGAGAGGGTTATGGTGGAAATGAAGCTAGTAGTAGTAGTAATCATTTTGAGAATCTTGTTAATAATGAAGAACCGAATCAGAATGAGCAGATGATAGATCATGATAGGATTCAAGACATGATTACTGATGCATTTTTAGAAACAACTACAACAATAGCTCATGAAACCGGGAATGTAGAAGAACCTAATTTGGATGCAAAAAGGTTTTATGAAATGCTAGATGCTGCAAATCAACCAATCTACACTGGTTGTAGAGAAGGTCTCTCTAAATTGTCTCTAGCAGCTAGGATGATGAATATTAAAACGGATCATAATCTATCTGAGAAATGCATGGATTCTTGGGCGGAGTTATTGAAAGAGTACTTGCCAGAAGACAATTTGTCGGCTGAATCTTATTATGAGATTCAGAAATTGGTTTATAGTCTGGGATTGCCTTCGGAGATGATAGATGTTTGCATCGACAACTGCATGATCTACTGGAAGGGCGATGAGAACCTGGAAGAGTGTCGATTCTGCAAGAAACCACGATTCAAACCGCAAGGACGTGGAAGGAATAGGGTACCGTACCAAAGGATGTGGTACCTACCAATTAAAGACAGGTTAAAAAGATTATATCAATCTGAGAGAACTGTTGCATCGATGAGGTGGCATGCTGAACATGTCCAGAAGAAAGGCGAGATCGCTCATCCATCAGATGCAAGAGCGTGGAAACATTTCAACAAGGTATATCCAGATTTCGCTAACAATATTCGGAATGTCTATCTTGGGTTAAGCACTGATGGATTTAGTCCATTCGGAATGTCTGGGAGGCAATATTCGTTGTGGCCAGTCATTCTTACGCCGTATTACTTGCCGCCGGAGATGTGTATGGAAGAAGAATTTCTATTCTTAACCATATTAATTCCTGGGCCGAAGCATCCAAAACGGTCGCTTGATGTTTTTCTCCAACCATTGATACAAGAGCTACAAGAGTTGTGGTCAGAAGGGGTGAGAACGTATGATTGTTCCATGAAAAACAATTTTACGATGCGAGCAGTTCTACTGTGGACGATTAGTGACTTTCCTGCTTATGGGATGTTGTCTGGGTGGACAACTCATGGAAGATTATCTTGTCCAATTTGTCGTGGATCGACATATGCTTTTCAACTGAAGAATGGTAGAAAGAGTTGTTGGTTTGATTGTCATCGTCGATTTCTTCCCATCTCCCATCCGTACCGAAGAAATAAGACATTGTTTAGATACAAAAAAGTTGTCAGAGATAGTCCTCCTCCATATCTCACCGGGCAACAGATCCTAGCAGAAATTGATTATTATGGAGCTCAGAAAACTGTGGCGTGTGGAGGAAACTGGCATGTTCCGGGAAATATGCCTGATGGGTATGGGGTCTCTCACAATTGGCATAAGAAGAGTATATTTTGGGATCTGCCTTACTGGAAGGATCTTCTTTTACGCCACAACTTAGATGTGATGCACATAGAGAAGAACTTTTTTGACAACATCATGAATACAATATTGAACGTCCCAGGAAAGACAAAAGATAACAAAAAGTCAAGGATGGACTTACCTTCTATCTGCTGGAGAAGTGAGTTACATATCAAGAGCAATGGCAGCGTTCCTGTTCCCATATTCCGGTTGTCATCAGCAGCGAAAACAACTTTGTTTGATTGGGTCTCATCAGAAGTTAAGTTTCCTGATGGTTATGTTTCAAATCTGTCAAGATGTGTTGAACGTGGTCAAAAGTTTTCCGGAATGAAGAGTCATGATTGTCATGTTTTTATGCAACGACTACTTCCATTCGCTTTTGCTGAGCTCCTTCCAACAAATGTACATGAAGCACTTGCAGGTAAATATTAATTTATAATATATTACATATGTTTAAAAAATGTTATTAATTGTGTTATATTTGCAACATACAGCAATTGGAGCATTCTTCAGAGATCTTAGCACACGTACGTTCAAGGAAGAAGTCATCGAACAGCTTCAGGAGAACATTTCCATCATATTGTGCAACCTGGAGAAGATATTTCCTCCATCATTTTTGATGTGATGCAACATCTAGTTGTTCATCTCCCGTACGAAGCATTACTTCGTGGACCAGTTCACAACGGATGGATGTATCCATATGTGAGGTACATGAAACATTTGAAGGGAAAAGCCAAAAATCTAGCAAAGGTGGAAGGTTCGATCATTGCTGGGAGTTTGACAGCAGAAACTTCTAACTTCACGTCTTACTACTTTGCTCCAACCGTCCGTACAAGGAAAAGAGTTCCTAGAAGATATGATGATGGTGGAGTACCTTCGTCATATGCCGTAGACGGTGTTCCTGACATTTTCTGTCAAATTGGGCGATTTGGTGGTAAGCTGAAAGAAGTTTGGTGGTCTAGTGAAGAGGATAAGCATAGTGCCCACACATATATTACGCTCAACTGCGGAGATGCAATGACGTCTTCGTTTGAAAGGTAAATTTTTGTCTATGTTAATTAATTTTATTAAATTTGTTGTTAATTATATGATATGATATATTTGTTTAATTTGCAGCATGTTTGTATCTCAAGTTGAAGAAGCGATACCGGGATTATCTGCAGCTGAAGTGGAAGGAAGAAAAGAAAAGCACTTTGTCAAGTGGTTAAAATCACAGGTATTATATTTGATTAAAATGAATCAATATTTGGTATTATTCTAACGGTGGTGTATTTTGTAGGTTGAGTATGATGATCCATATTACCCTGTATGGTTTCACGAATTGGTCCAAGGTCCAGTAGCAAAGGTCACCACATCAAATATGTACTTCACACGAGGTTTTACCTTTCACACATACGAGTATGGAAGATATCGGGCAAAAAGTAACTATGGAATATGTGTGAAAGGCAAAACAGACTTTTACCGGATCTTGCAAGAGATTATTGAAGTGGAATTTCCAGGGTTATTGAAGCTAAAATGTGTCCTCTTCAAATGTGAATGGTTCGATCCCGTTGAGAATCGAGGAGTTCGATTTAACAAATTTGGTGTTGTGGATGTCAACTCTGGGAGAAGATACAACGAATTCGAGCATTTCATCCTCGCTTCCCAGGCTGAACAAGTTAGCTTTCTTCCATATCCTCGCCTTCGAAGTTCTGGGATTAATTGGTTGGCTACTATCAAAATTACACCTCGTGGACGAATTGTTGCTGGAGAAGAACCACCATTGCAAGAAGAAGATGCTATTAATGAAGTTGAGGTTCCTGACCAACAACTTGATGAAATTCTTCTGATCGACCCAAATAACCATCAATATGAAGATCTTCCCGAAGATGCTGCAGTCATCCCGACTTGCGGGTGCCACCTTATGCACCATTCGCAAGATACACCGTGGAGGATTTGCTGACCCAGCCCGGACGAGAGGGTTTACAGATTCTTGACTCCGATAGACCCCGGGGTACTTTTTGGTAAGTAGATAAAATTATTAATTTTAAATTTAAAATCTTTGATATTTTTTTTTAACAAATTTGTTATATTTGCAGGTTTGGGGCTAACAACAAAGTTAGCCGGAGCGTTTCAGAGACGATGAAGGGATATTATGACGGCCCTTATCCCAACTGGACGTCCACTCCCGATCACGTCAAGACGACGTGGTTTAAATGTTTTGCGGTAATTTAAATAAATAATTAAATTGTTAATTAAATAATTATTATTTTTTCTAATCTTTTAATTTTTTTGTTTTTTTCAGCAAAAGTGGAACTGGTCCATAGGAATCACCGAAAGGGTGAAGAGCGAATTTATTGCAAAGGCGAAAACTCGTCTTTGCAACACCGTCTCCGATTGGAAGGACAAGTGGGAGATTTACGGCTATGAGGGGAAGCCGAGCGGGGTCACCAAGGACGCATGGGATGGCCTCATCGCCTATTGGACCGACCCCGTCAACATCCGCAAAGCCAACTCGTGCTCCGCTTCCCGAAGAACGAGGGATAAAGATGGCCATTTGCCCATGGTTCATAGAACCGGCCAAAAACCCCATGCCGGAGTTCGTCTCGAAGCTGTAAGTTTTATTTTAATTTATAATTTTCATTATTATAAACTTTTGTATTTATTAATATATTTAATTAATTTTTTATTTTTGTTTATTAGTTGGAGAAGACGAGAGTTTTGCCATCTCTCTCGGACTTATTCAAGATGACTCACGCCACACCAGAGGGAGTTTTTGTTGATCCTGCATCAGAGAAACTCTTCAACGTTGTGGCGTCTCAGGTAGAAAAGCGAGAGACGCAACTCACCCAACAGCCTGCAGACGGATTACCCGTCAAGTTGTCAACCGAAGAAGTCGACCAGATCTTCGAGGAGGTAAAATTTAATAATTTTTTTTTATTATTAATTAATGAACTCTAAATAACTTTTTATATATATATACATATAGGTGGCTCCTAGAAAGAAGGGAAGGACGGTCGGAATAGGTTCCGTTAACGAAGTTGCAAGGGCGACTTTGTCATACTATTCGAGGCGGGACCAGGACAACGAGCGGATGCAGGCTCGTATGGATACCCAGCAGCAGCCTCTGGATTCTCTCGAGAGTTTGCTGGATGTGATGGCGGTGGGAAATCCAACTCTGCAGACGGCTTTGGCGGCGAGACGAACAGCTCTCGGGATGAGCCAGCCGGATCCCGACGCAGGACCATCTTCAGACCCGAACCCCTCAGCCAACTACTTCGATGACGATGATGTCGGTCTTCATTAGATTTTTTTTTTTTGATTTCTTTTGTTTTGTATAAAAATTTTAAATTATATTTAATTAATGAATTTCTATTTTTTAAATAAAATTTTTGGTTTCATATTTATTTTTTCGAAAAATATTTTAATTTAAAAATTAATAAATATATAATTATTATAATTAATTAATATTTTAAATATGGAGATGTAATTTCGTTGTAAATTTCCACGTTTAGTCCTCGTAACATTTACGTCGAAGTTACATCTGCTCGTTGTAAAGTCGTTGTAAACTTTACATCGAGTTTACGACGAATCCTTACGTGTCTGTTACAACGAAGTATTACGTGGCATTTACAACGCCAGTTACGAAGACATTACGACGAAATGTTTCCTTCTGCTTACTAGGACTTTACGACGAATGCTCCGTTACGACGAGCGTTTAACAACGAAACGCTGTTCGATGTTAATTCGTCGTAAAGCTCCTATTACGACGAATTAACATCGAATAACGCCCTCGTAAAAAATATGTTTTTTTATAGTGTATCTATAATTATAAAACCAAAAAGTATAGAGAGCTCGTCGAATACGTGCATGAATATGGAGAAAATTACAAACAAACAAAAAAATGTGCGGTTACTTTCAGCTCTTGTTGGTACGCATTAGTAGGCCATTTCAAATGAAACTTGAGAGTGCCAGAAAGAATCATTTCTCGTAGTCAGATACTGAGATAAATACTATAAGACAATAACATCACCACGGCTTAATATTTATGTCGCTTACTCTTGTCTATGTTTCCAAATTAAAAATAACATTATATGGCAATAGACAACGATGTAACCTCAACCAACCGGCCACTCACTCTTTTGTCACCATCGATCAGAAAGGTTAACCTCAACCAATATTTACATTTATTAAACCAAAATTGTACTATGCTTTGTGTGTTACGCCAAACCCTAGCTAGTGCGGCTATGCATCACAGCTAAACAAGTTGAACTTTTTAGTGAGTGAGAACAGACATTGGACCAAACGCACTCAATATAAAAAAAAATCGTATGAGATGTTCGAAATACAAACTGTGACCTGACAAACACATGCAAGTTGTCGAAGACTAGTTAAAAAAAATGAAAACCAAACAAAAGGTTTTATCTCAAAGACAAAGAGTCATGTAGGTAATGTCAGAAGTTTGAAGTTTGTACATCGAAATCTAGCACATCAAAAAGCATTATTGTTTACACACATGCACACAGAAACACACACACGTGCACATTCATTCACACGTACGCATTCATACGTGCACATACTCCACCTCTATATAATAAGATGCTTCAACACATAAGCGTATGTAAGTGTGTGAAAAAGAAGCTAAAAGAGTGAATATTAATGGCGACTTCAGGGTTTAAGCATTTGGTGGTTGTGAAGTTTAAGGAAGATGCTAAGGTTGATGAGATCTTGAAGGGCTTGGAGAATCTTGTTTCTCAAATTGATTCTGTCAAATCCTTTGAATGGTTCGTCACTTCTTTATTTTTTTGTTAATAATTAAAATAAAATATTGTACATCTAACTAATGACCGTACGATTTGATGATAACTAGGGGAGAAGATAATGAGAGTCACGAGATGCTTAGACAAGGATTCACTCATGCATTCTCGATGACTTTTGAGAACAAAGATGCTTACGTTTCTTTCACAAGCCATCCTCTTCACGTTGAGTTCTCTGCAGCTTTCACCGCCGTCATCGACAAGATTGTGGTCATGGACTTCACCGTCGCTGCCGTCAAATCTCCCGTTGTTGTAGCACCGTGAAACGCATTGTTCTTGTTTCTTAATTAATCTCGTTTTATAATTTAATCGAGGTTTGTGAGTTGTTTCGGTTTATGTAATTCTGTTGGTTAAGTATGTTTTGGTTTGATTCGTTCAATTCCGGTTCGGAACAATAAAAGACTGGTTTGGTCATTGTTTACTTTTGAAGTGAAAACAAATATATAATCCTGTGTTAAATTGAATTCAAGCGAGTAGTCTGTTTTTCGAATGAAGGCTTTATCAAAGAAAAAAAAATCATAACTAAACTACAAATCGGAACAATCATTGCTAACTACACATTAGCGTTTGATTATGAAACTGAACAAAAATGTTTTGTCTCTGTAATTTTCCTAGAAAGCGTATTGAAAATATCCATTAAGCAGCTAGAAAGAAAAGTTAGCGGGCCTTTTGGCCCAACTAAAATATTGAAAGATGTACAAAACATCGGGAAAAACCAAGGGGTCACTGGAGTGTGTGACCGTAAGGTATATAACAGTTAATGGGCCTGGTTTTTTTGTCAATGGGCCTGTTTTCACTTTGCAAGTTTGTTAAGAAGCCGGAAGGTTTGATAAACTACCCGGCGGCGTATTACTCCAACAGTCTCGATTGGAAGCTGTTGTAGAGCCACTGAGCCACATTTTTTTTGGTGTAAATGTTAAATCAATTGAAGTAACACTTGATCAAAATTCAAGAAGAAGCTCTGTGGGGTTCTGCCACTGCAGTCATCAAGAAGAAAATATGATCGAAATGTGTTAACTAATAACTAGCCGAAGGATTAAGAAATTTTACAAACTTACCCTTCACAAAGTTACGTTTGGGTGCTACCTGTATATCATAACCCCAACCATGTTCGTTGGCTGATCATTAGTAGTAGCATGTGGTCAAGTTGACTTCTCTGTTAATAAGGATGTCAAAACATATATACTACAATGTTACCTCACTGTACACCTGACCATGGCAGATAAGAAATGTATAACAGAAAACTGAAACATGCTCATCAATTATAAATAACCTTAGTGGATGTTGGAACATCCAACCTTAGTTTTCATAATATTAACAATTCACATGTGATATATGATTAGACAATTTCACCTGACCATGGCAGATAAGAAATGTATAACAGAAAACTGAAACATGCTCATCAATTATAAAGAACCTTAGTGGATATTGGAACATCCAACCATAGTTTTCATAATATTAACAATTCACATGTGATATATGATAAGACAATTTCACTGTTCTGCCCACATCTTTCAAATCAAAGCTATACCAAATAGACTGCGGAAGCCAAATCAGAAGATGCAATGAAAAGAGAAAACCAAAAGCGAACAAATGAAATCATTGAAAATAAAAAGCTTTATCACGTGTCGTGTTAGTTAGCTACTTGTTTGTTACTTTCTTGATTATGCAAAGACGTAGTAGAATCTTCAACGAACGTGCACATGTAACATATGCTTCTTCCGTTCTTCGGCTTAAAGTGAAGTCAATTTTGTCAACAACAGAAATAGATGGTCAAAAGAACACACATATTTAAAAATTCCATTTCACTCGTTTGTTTTGGTTTGTTTTTACTTCGGTTTAATTGGTTTAGGTTTGGACAAAAACATACCAAATGGGACTATGGTTTGACTTTGGTTCTGCTTTGTTTGGTCAGTGGACAATAAATTACTTTCTAAAACAAAAATGGACGACTTCGGAAATGAATATAGGAAAGTGTAAAATAATAGAATGTTAGAGAAAAGTACATTTTATTTTGTGTTATTTTTGATGCTGGTTTGGTTCGGTTTGAATTTTGAAACCGAAGCGAACCTAAACCTGATAGTTTGAGGATAGCATTACTTTAGAGTACTGATTCGTTTTGCTTTTATTCAGTGTTCTGTTCGATCGTATTCTGTGGATTATCTGTAGTTCTTCCATAATAAAGATTTACGTATCAACAATTTACATGCTAGAAAAAATGAGTATATATATATGCTATAAATACATGAAACAGCATAATTTTTTATAAAACAGAACAAATTTTCTTTGATATTCAAGCTGATTAATTGAATTCCCAACTTCTCTTTTTGTTCTCTTAGATGATCTTTGTTATATTGCAACGTTAGAAATATAGACGTGCATAATGTTTAGAGAAACAATATATTTGATCGGTGGATTCAGACAAACTTGTCGTTCGCTTTCTGACATGGCAGGGGATTGGTAAAAAGAAATTTGCAAATTTTATCTAATCATGTATTTTTCCAATTTCTATCATTTTGCAAATAACACGAAATCCTTAAAACAAAATTGTAAATAAGAAGTGGCGATTTAGAATGAGAAAATTCATATTAAAATTTTGAAAAAGTCACTAAAAATCATGTCTGAAAACAAAAAGTTCAAAAATATTTTAAAACGCTAATCAGGACTCAAGAGAGATGAAAAGAAATGTAGAAAGAATCAATTCAACATACTTAGGTGCAATGTTAGATAGTCCCACTTGTGTTTTCACCAACTTTGCAATATAAAACCTTTATAAATATATGAATAAAAAAGTTTCAACAACCCCATCGATTTATTTTTACGGCCAACATTAATCGTTTGTTAATTATTTTCTTATTTGTATTTATCATTAATATGTGAGTTTCTTTCAAAAAATATGGAGAAAATGAATGAGAACGTAGTAGACGCTGGGAGTCACTTTTACTATCTGACTACTGAATTTACATTTACAAGTCTCACATAACCGTGGCATGTTCGAGCTGTTCCCATGTTTTCATTATTGCTTACACAAACATTTGTTACTATCTCTAATTGCAAATCTCTTTTAGTTTTCTCATTGTATGTGTAATTAGGAAAAGTTAGTAAATGTCAAATGATAGCAAAGATATAATAATTTGTGAAGTAGCAACTTTTCTTTGGGCAAATGATGGCAGAGAAAATGAAAACATTAGGCATAACACTCAGTATATTTCATTTAATATTCATGTAGTTGCAACTAGGAGTAGTTAAAACATAATGTTTGATCATTAGAATGTTCACATATACATAAAACAAATATGAGATGGAAAAATATTGCTTCTCAAAAAATGTATAAATCGAATGGAGATAAATCCATACAAAACTTGTTTTAACTTTTTGCACATTTGTTTAGTTTGTAAGGATGTATCTTAAATACTAATAGTAACAGACTTGCAATCCATTGCAGTTTCTCATACAAAAACTAATTTCTTCCAAAGTATCGTAAGAGCATCTCCAACTCATTGCTATTTTCATCTTTATAATAGCATTTAGAAGTAAAATTGCTCCAACTCACCTCTATTTATTCATTTATAATAGATATCTCAATTTTTACCTCTATTTATAGAGAAAAAAATAGCATTCTTCTATATTTTGTTCTATATTTTGGAGATCTCTATTTTAGAAAAATATATTGGAACAAAACACATTTTTATTATAGAGTTTTTCTAATATAGAGGTAAAAATAGGGAAATACATTAGAAATGGTCTAAAGGTTTGAGATATTTCGTTTCTACGATATTCTAAGAATAGGATATGTGCGCAATAGACATTCTATTGGAGTTAGAGATATACGCTAGATATAGATTAAGATAATCTACATCCACAAATATACCTTAGTACTGTACGTTTTGTATGCCTGTGCGTTTTCATGTGAGAAAACACTAAATTAGATATAAACCTACAAATATGTCTCACGAGCTAGCTCTTTGTGTGTCTATGGTAGCTCCAGTTGGGCCGTCGTCTAACTCATGCGCTTTTCTTGAATGGTGCACATAACGTTTGCTCAAATTTCCGATGCTAATTTATATTCTAACTTTGTAAAGAAAAACAGTTTATTTTTTTATTCTTGAAAAACAGTTTAGTTTTTAAAAAAAGCATAACGTATTGTGTAAATCCTTTGAATATATATAATTCTGTTTTAAGCAATATATATATATATATATTCTGCGACTGAATTATATATGACAACTAGGTGTTGTGCCCGCTCAAGCGGGCCTAATCGTTTTACAATAACTAACTAAATATGCATTACTGATTCAAACACTATCATGATAAGTTATTATCTATGATCTTAAATTTTTTTCTACAGAATATCATTTTATTTATATATGAAAAAATTATTGGATAAGTTTTACTATCATTACTTTTAATCAATATATGTGTTACTAATTAAATGACTATATTATTTTTATTTTTGTTTGAAGTTCTCAAATATATATATATATATATATATATATATATATATATATATATTAACTATATATTTTTAATATCTTGGTACACATATTTATTATATAGAATTAAATCTTAAAAGTCACTCAATATTTTCTATTCAGTTATATATAATTAAGAATTTTATTTGATTAATATTTAGTTATATACTTTATGTATTTTAAATTTTTATTGAAAAATTCAGATAACAACACAATATATATAGGAATTATATTTTAAATGTATGTTAGATTTTGGGTATAGAATTAAATCTTAAAAGTCACTCAATATTCTCTATTCAGTAATGTAAAATTAATAATTTTATTTGATAAATATTTAGTTATATACTTTATGTATTTTAAATTTTTATTAAAAAAATCAGATAACAACACAATATATATAGGAACTATATTTTAAATGTATTTTAGATTTTGGGGATAGAATTAAGTCTTAAAAGTCACTCAATATTCTCTATTCAGTTATGTAAAATTAAGAATTTTATTTGATTAATATTTAGCTATATACTTTATGTATTTTAAATTTTTTATTAAAAAGATTCAGATAACAACACAATATATATATATAAGAATTATATTTTAAATGTATTTTATATTCTGGGTATAGAATTAAATCTTAAAAGTCACTCAATATTATCTATTAGGTTATGTAAAATTAAGAATTTTATTTGATATATATTTAATTATATACTTTATGTATTTTAAATTTTATTAAAAAAAATCAGATAACAACACAATATATATAAGAGTTATATTTTAAATGTATTTTAGATTTTGGATAAGTCTTACTATTAGTACTTTTTTCAATTATCTAATCAATTTTTTTTATTTTATATATAATTTATAATTTTTTCATTAAGGGTATAAACGATATTAACCGCTCTAACTTTTAACGTGAGAGCCCGAATGCTAAAAATCAATTCGCAAATAATAATTTAATTTAGTTATATACTTTATGTATTTTAAATTTTATTAAAAAAATTCAGATAACAACACAATATATATTTATTTGATTAATATTTAGTTATACACTTTATGTATTTTAAATTTTTATTAAAAAAATCAGATAACAACACAATATATAGGAATTATATTTTAAATGTATTTTAGATTTTGGGTATAGAATTAAGTCTTAAAAGTCACTCAATATTCTCTATTCAGTTATGTAAAATTAAGAATTTTATTTGATTAATATTTAGTTATATACTTTATGTATTTTAATTTTTTATTAAAAAGATTCAGATAACAACACAATATATATATAAGAATTATATTTTAAATGTATTTTAGATTTTGGGTATAGAATTAAATCTTAAAAGTCACTCAATATTATCTATTAGGTTATGTAAAATTAAGAATTTTATTTGATTAATATTTAGTTATATACTTTATGTATTTTAAATTTTATTAAAAAAATTCAGATAACAACACAATATATATAAGAGTTATATTTTAAATGTATTTTAGATTTTGGATAAGTCTTACTATTAGTACTTTTAATCAATTATCTAATCAAATTTCGTTTTTATTTTATATATAACTTATTATTTTTTCATAAAGGGTATAAACGATATTAACCGCTCTAACTTTTAACGTGAGAGTTCGAATGCTAAAAATCAATTCGCAAATAATAGTTTAATTTAAATTTAGTTATATACTTTATGTATTTTAAATTTTATTAAAAAAATCAGATAACAACACAATATATATAAGAGTTATATTTTAAATGTATTTTAGATTTTGGATAAGTCTTACTATTAGTACTTTTAATCAATGATCTAATCAAATTTCGTTTTTATTTTATATATAATTTATGATTTTTTCATTAAGAGTAATATCGATATTAACCGCTCTAACTTTTAACGTGAGAACTCGAATGCTAAAAATCACTTCGCAAATAATAGTATAAATATAAGATGTATATTTATGTACTTTGTTTATAGTTTAGTTTCTATCTTCTAATCTTTAAATAAATTATTGATTTTGTTTTAAATATATATTTATAGTTTGTTTGGTATAGAATAGAAACATAACTACTTACGCTAAATGTTTCCTAGTACTAAGCTTATTCGACAAAAATTCATGATCAGATTATACAAAACTCATTTGGTCATTCACCAAACGTTTACCAAATCACTTACAATACCCCAAATAGAGAAACATAAAATGAAGGATTAAGCTACCCGAGAGTATGGAGTACTGACCACACCGAGGGGCAGGCCCTGAAGCGAAGGACGGGAACGAGCGGTGTGTATGATAAAACTTGATCGTTGTCTTCAACCGAAAAATAATCTTTTAACCACTAAATTTCGACCACATGGTTGTTTGATACTAATACACGACCTCTAAAATATTCTTACTGATAAGTTACTTAGTTTAGAAATATTTTAGGGATAAAATATTAAATCTGAAAAACATAACAAATCTAGAAAGAACATTAGCATTAACCACCAGTACTAAACTAACACGTATGTACGTGTATCCCATTATGAAATGATCTTGCTCATAATTAGCAGCAACAATTAGTTGGAGGCTGCCACTGGTTAACACGTACCGGGTTACTCACCATACTTTCCTAACAAAAATCAAAGACATATCTAATTAACCCATAAAACTTTATATAATATAAACAAATACAATGGCAAGGAAAATCAAATGAATGTGGTAGGTGGAGGATTTGACGGAATTGCCCTGAAAGACACGTTAGGACTTTCTTTTGGAAAAATCCATCTCCTTCCTCTCTCTCACTCACTATATAATCTCCTCTGTCTCCCACCATTGTCTCTCAGCTTGCAAGTTCTCTTATCAACAATAGAACTCCAAGCTTGTCCTGTACTTTAAATACGCAGTCGTTTAAAATTCTTCTTTCTTATCAACCATAATAAAGCAGTAGCATTTTATCTTCCTGACTCAAATCATGCAAGCTGTTTCGCCTGCCTTCTCGTGTGATCTCAAACCCCTAATTCAAAGGAATCTAACGGCTAAAAACACGCGTTCTTCTCACGTAAATGGAAAGCGTATGTCTGTTCGTTGTAGTTACAGGTCTGAGTCGTTTAGCTTCCCTAACGGTATCGGCTCGAGCCGAGCTGATTGGCAGAGCTCATGCGCTATCTTATCCAGCAAAGTAGCTTCCGCTGAGAACTCCAGCTTAACCACTGGTGGTTTAGCTGATCAAGTAGCCGCCGTTAACGGACACACTAACGGCTCCGTCAACCTCAGCCTCGTTCCGTCAGAAACGAATAACGGAAAGCCTGGATTGGTTCAGCCGTTAACGAACACAGATCTCTCCCCGGCGCCGTCTCACGGATCCACCCTCCGAGTCGCGTACCAAGGAGTTCCCGGCGCGTACTCCGAAGCTGCCGCCGGAAAAGCTTACCCGAACTCCGAAGCCATCCCGTGCGATCAATTCGACGTCGCGTTTCAGGCGGTGGAGCTCTGGATCGCCGATCGCGCCGTCCTCCCGGTGGAAAATTCTCTCGGCGGTTCGATCCACAGAAACTACGACCTCCTCCTCCGTCACCGTCTCCACATCGTCGGCGAGGTTCAGATCCCGGTCCACCACTGCCTCCTCGCTCTCCCCGGCGTCCGCGCGGACTGCATCACGCGCGTGATCTCGCACCCCCAGGCTCTGGCTCAAACCGAAGGATCGCTCAACAAACTCACCCCGAGAGCCGCGATCGAGGCGTTCCACGACACGGCCGCGGCGGCGGAGTACATCGCGGCGAACAACCTCCACGACACGGCGGCCGTGGCCAGCGCGAGAGCGGCGGAGCTCTATGGGCTCCAGATTCTCGCCGACGGGATCCAGGACGACGCCGGGAACGTCACGCGCTTCCTGATGCTCGCGCGTGATCCGATCATCCCTCGCACGGATCGCCCTTTCAAAACGAGCATCGTCTTCGCGGCGCAGGAGCACCAGGGAACCAGCGTCCTCTTCAAAGTGCTGTCCGCGTTTGCGTTTCGGAACATCAGCCTGACGAAAATCGAGTCGCGGCCGCACCATAACTGCCCGCTGAGAGTCGTTGGAGACGGGAGCGTGGGAACAAAGAAACAGTTCGAGTACACGTTCTACGTGGATTTCGAGGCGTCGATGGCCGAGGCGCGTGCGCAGAACGCTCTAGCGGAAGTGCAGGAGTACACGTCATTCCTCAGGGTGCTGGGAAGTTACCCAATGGATATGTCGCCGTGGTCCGCGTTACCTAGCGAAGACGTATGACCGTAATATTTGTCTAAATTATAATTAATAACATATGATATAGAAAATATCATATTTTTAAAAGTGTAACGATACTGGAAGTCAAAGTAGAAATGTAGAGTTCGTTTTGTATATGAAAGTAGGAGAATAATCTTATTTTATTTCTCCAGATTGTTGTATTCTGCTACTTCTGAAACAAAGACCGGTTTGTAGTTTGGCTCTGATGATTAAAATCAAATGAAGAACTTTTTATGTCGAGTGAAAGAATTTCTTAAATTAAGTAAAAACTATTTCAAAACTAAAAAACCATAATCTCGATTGCATTTTAATGTTTGTTAGTAAATTTGTAAGCAAACATATAGCAGTATTTTTTTCTTTGTAAAGAAAATGATCATTGATAATACTATAATAGTACTCGAAGCTATCTTCTAGAACTCCCATGTTAACCAACTAAACAAGAAAAGCTTTAAGTTTCTAAACGGGACCCTTTGAGTTATTATTATTGTTTTAAAAAGTTATTAAATTACATTCGATGAAATTAAGCTGTTAATTTTTACAAATGTCAAACTTAAGGTGTGAACATAAAGGTCAGGTTTTGATATTTCTTGCGTTGAAACGAAGTACAATCTCCATCTGGTCGTGTACTACCAACTTCCGTGAATTTTCGTCGATTATAAAATAAAGCTCTCAACTATCTTTTTTTTTTGACTAAACTCTCAACTGTCTCCAGGAAATTGACTTGACTTGCCTGCAAATCGGGCATATGATTTCCACGAAACTTTATGTTAAATTGTTAATAGTATGTTGTTTGAATTATCTAACACCACTTCACTATCTATATATTTCAGGTCTTCTGTACATTATCCACAATATTTTTGATACGTCTACGTATAGATGTGCAGTGCACGAACGGTGAATTAGGTGTGGTGAAAACTACAAACCCTTTGATCTGCACAATAGCCCACGATTCAACTTGCATATGAAATTATGAATAATACGTAGCTTAAGTTCTTAACCTATATTATTTACAAATCATTCTTCGTCAAAGCAACTTACTTCAACTTACTATCTATAAAATTTCTTTTCGGTCACAATCCTAGCTAGTATCGTATGCTTACAAAACACTTCCATAGTAAGGTTTACCTTGTATGCGAACACAAAATTAATTGCCAAGTAAAAGTAACTTATAATTAATGTAAAAGAGTCTTGGTCCATAAATATTACGATCACGAACTTGTTGAACATTTAGTGGGTCCATGATAGTTATATAGATGATGAGGATCACGTCCCTACTCATAAACACTCATGTTATAAGTGGAATACATTAGTTAAATACTATTTGTAATGTGGGACAAATATGATGACGACGATACGAGATAATCATGTCATTTCACCATAGAGGGTTTGGTGGGATCGGAGACCTCGTTAATTTTTATTTTTGAGTTCTTTCTATAGGCCAGAAAGTTGTTTCTATTTTTTTGTTCTTAGTAGTATTTAAGGTTTGAAATTACTTTTGATACTAGCTATATGTGTAAGCTTGAATTATCACGTCTCAAGCATAATTTTGAATCCATTTTGATTATGTTTATATCCTTTACTAGGATAGACAAAGATGACTAGAACACTTCTATTATCATGTTCATTGTTATCAGTAAAGAAGAGTTAATTAAGACAAATAGCAAAAGTTAACCCAAAAAGACAAATGTCGAAATCAAGAGTGGAGTGGGGTGGTAGGTAGGAGAAAGAGAGATCAAGCACAATGCAGTAGTTGGTGAGTGTGGAGGAGCCATGCACTTAGGATCTGCCGACTTGTATGGATCATGGTTACGCATTCGGTTTCAGTTTTGATTTTGACTCCGGTTTAAGTTACAATTTTTAGTGATTAGAAAAAACTCTATAATTGGGAATGTTCTATTTGTGGTCCATGAAATGGCTAAACGAAGTTATAACGTTGCAAGTGGGTGTTTTCTTCCGCTTTCTATAATTAACTTTCGTAAGCTCTGAACGCAATATATTTCCAAGGTATACAAAGACATGGCAGTCTGCATCAATCAATTTTAAAGTTAATTTCCCACTGATTAATTATTATTCTGTTTATTTAGAGAATTTTCTAACTGGTTATAACTTATATTTTAGAACGATTATACATATAGATAACATCCAACCCAACAAAGAACTGATCGAATGATCGGGTTCTTGTGTTAGGTATTGACGTATTGTGACGTGGAAACATTATATTATAAATATTTATATTAGTGTAAACACATTTCAAAAATAAACGTGGGTTTTCCATATGTTCCTTCAAATATTAAGATAAAATTTAATACATCAAATTGAAGTAATCAATGAGGAGACATCTGGTTTACGAAAAAGATGTATAACCATTCTAAATAAAAAATAAGGGATTTTAAATGTTTCCTTATGGTTTTTCAAACACCTTTTCCAACTCCATTTGAAAATCTGAACTGAAGCTAATTATGATATTTTAAACCCAACTTAAACTCACCAACAAGCTGTTTAAAAAAAACTCTAAAGCACACTTACTGTATATCGAAAATATATAAGTTAAAACCACACTAATAATGAATAAGTTGTGTTTATTTTTATTTTTCTTATGGTTTTAAGTTTTGTTTATTTGTCTGTGGTCTATTACAGAATAACTATTATTTCACAGAGGCTAAAGATGTTGTAGGTCATCGATTGGTGACCCAACTGGACTCAACATTATCACAAATTTTGTTAGAGAAACTAACGTATTGCTGGGATACAACTCTAGGCCATTCTGTTTATGCCCCATGCAATATGTTGGTGTTATGCATTGCTTCCTATGTTTCATCTCGATCCAAGTAATGACTTTTTACCAAATCGAAACGGCCCATATCCTTCAAATCTCCGGCCCATAAAACATTCGATATTATCCAAACATTTCAACCACCGCATTTTGGACTTAGAATCCGGATCTCGTAAACAAATTTCTAATTTCAGGGGCGAAAATTAAAACAAAACAAATATAGAGGGGTAGAATCGGAATTATCTAAGAATCTAATTTGTTCCAGTGTTGTTCGTTTCCAATACAAAAAACCACCAAAAACCTCAACCCCTTTGAGAAAAGCTTATCCTCACACACACACACACACACTCTTCAACACTCTTCTCATGGCTAACGACGAAAACTCCTCACCCGACCTCACCTCGTCACAGCCCCAAAATGACGACGACAACCCAAGCGACGAAGAAGAATCAGAATCAGAAGAAGACCAAAAACCCCCCAAACCGGACTCCGCCGACTCCGACTCATCCTCCGACTCCGACGCATCCGTCGAATCCGACTCCGACAACGAATTCGAACCCGAATCCGACTCCGTCATCTCCGCCTTCAACTACGTCCGCCCCAGCGACCGACCTCCCAACCCGAACACAACCCCAGAAACCAACATCCGGCGGTTCAACCGCGTCCTCGAGGGAAAACGCGTGAAGCGGCTCGAGGAGGAGGACGAGAGGAAGTACACTTTCTACGAGGACCTCTTCGATTTCCCGAAGGACCCCGAGCGGTGGAAGGAGGAGGATCTCAGGGAGGTATGGGCTGACGGTCCGGTTGAGATGAGGAAACCGGGGTGGGACCCGGTTTGGGCTGATGAGGAGGATTGGGAGGTGGTTAACGAGGAGATTCAGGAAGGGAGGGATCCTGGGATCCAGCCGTTTTATGTTCCGTATAGGAAGCCGTATCCGGCGATTCCGGATAATCATTATGATATTGATACTCCCAAAGCGGTTGTTGAGGAGCTTGATAGGGTTGAGGAGTTTCTTCAGTGGGTTAGCTACATCTTCCCTGACGGCAGCTCGTAAGTTAAAAAAGCTTTGTTTCTTTGGTTTGGGGTTTTGAGTTTGTGGTTAAAGTTTGTAACTTTATGAAGTTTGGGTTTGAGGCTTTGCATTTTATGTTTGGTATTGTTCTTTATTTAAGTAGAGTTTTGAATTGTGGAGCTTGATGGCAATGTAGGTTGAGTTTTAGATACAACATTTGGAAACTTTATAGGGATCTGTTTTGGGTTGCTTTGTGATGGATAGATTAAAGTAGCTTCTTATCTCACTTTCTTATCTCTCCTTTTTATTTTTGGTTTCTTAAGGTATGAAGGCACAGTATGGGATGATTTGGCTCAAGGAAAAGGTGTTTACATTGCTGAAAATGGGCTTGTGAGGTGATGATGATGATATCTTTGTTTTCTACCGTTTGTTTTTGTTCCGTTGTTAGTGTTTTATGTTGGTTTTAATTGTCTTTTTTGGCTCTTTATATGAACGTTTTTAGGTATGAGGGTGAATGGCTTCAAAATGATATGGAAGGTCATGGGGTTGTTGAAGTTGATATTCCTGATATTGAGCCCATGCCTGGTTCCAAGTATGTGTTATTTATCATCATTCCTATACTATTAACCAATCTTCCGATGGAATGCTTATGGACATACTCATGATATTGTTTATTTCGGTGTTATGCAGGCTTGAAGAGAAGATGCGTGCTGAAGGAAGGATTATCAAGAGAGATTATATGTCTCCAGAAGACAGGAAGTGGTTGGAAATGGATGTTGAGGACAGTATTGCGCTAACTGATGGGAATTACGAAGTTCCTTTCTATGAAAACCAAGAGTGGATCACTCAGTTTGGCGAAAAACCGTGAGTTTTGCAGTGATATCATCTTTTACTAGATAGCTTGCATTAGCATCTCAACAATGATTTGAATGGTTTTATATATTTTATGATTTTGTATAACCAGGGAGAAAGGTCGGTATCGCTATGCTGGTCAATGGAAGCATGGTAGAATGCATGGGTGTGGTGTCTACGAAGTTAACGAACGCATCCTATATGTAAGTAGTGATATTGCTCTATCTCACCTGATTGATCCTAATATAGCTTCTGTATTTGGTGTCCCTCGTATGAATACATGATTGTTAAAGTATAATCTTGTCCTCCATGAACAATTTATTCAGTGAATATACACATGGTAATGACAATGCAGGGTAGATTCTACTTTGGGGAGCTATTGGAGGAGGAGCATGGGTGTACCGTAGATGTTTGTGCGGTATTTACCCATCTCTCTCTCTCTCTCTCTCAATGATACATCATACATGTAATTTTCAGCAATAATAGAAGGAAGTAATGATAAATATACTGATGTGAAAACTTTTTTCAGCTGCACTCTGGTTTGGCGGAGGTTGCTGCAGCTAAGGCTCGAATGTTTGTAAACAAACCCGATGGAAGTATCACACCTCTTCTTTAATCTTCAACATTAATCATTTTACAGTATGGTGTTCGTTTAGTTGGGAGCTAAATGTGTTTTTCTTCTTATGCAGTGGTTAGAGAAGAAAGGGGCCCATACGGTGATCCTCAACATGCTTACTTATATGAAGACGAAGATGTGTGGATGGCGCCAGGTTTCATCAACCAGTTTTACGAAGTGGGTCCTTTTCTTATCAAGCTTTTTTGAGTTAGTTGTCTGATCACACTAGGGGGCTTAAGGAATTTGTCGTCTTCTTCTTTTTTTTTGGGGGTAGGTACCTGAGTATTGGGAGACGTACGTAGAGGAGGTGGATCAAGAAAGGGAAATGTGGCTGAACTCTTTTTACAAAGCTCCTTTGAGGATACCAATGCCTGCTGAGCTCGAATATTGGTGGAAAAACGGTAATGACCAGTGACCACCCTTAACATTGTTGCTCTTACATGGATGAATATCTGAATTCGTATTTTATTTTTATTTTGATCAGTGGAGGTGACACCAGAGTTTGTGGTACTGAACAAAGAACCCGAACCTGATCCAGAAGATCCATCGAAACTTGTCCAAACGGAGGACCCTGTTATTTTACACACACCAACAGGTCGGATAATCAACTATATAGAGGATGAGAAGCACGGCGTTAGACTATTCTGGCAGCCTCCTCTGAAGGAAGGGGAAGATGTGGATCCTTCAAAAGTCGAGTTTTTGCCACTTGGGTTCGATGAGTTCTATGGTAAAAATATGGCGGTGAAAAAGGAACACCCGGTGAAAAGATTCGTGCTTGGAATCGAGAAAGCGGTGAAGCCGATGCTTGATGGAATAGAGAAATGGACGGAGGAGAAGAAGAGAGAAAACGAGGAGAGGAAGGAGATGCTGGAGAAGGAGCTTGAGCTAGTTGAGGCCGAGATTTGCTTAGAGGAAGCTATAGAGGATATGGATGAGATACTAAGGATGAAAGAGCAAGAAGAGGAAAAGAAAACCGAAATGGGTTTGACTGAAGAGGAGGATGAAGAAGATGTGGTGGTTGCACCGGTTGTCAAAGAAGAGAAAGTTGTTGCTGCTCCTAAAGAGAAGATACCAGAGAAGAAGAAACAACAGGATGAACCCAAAGATGATTCAGATGACGACGAGGAGGACGACGATTCAGATGATGATGATGATCTTGGACCATCGAGTTTTGGATCTGTGGACAAACGAAGTAGGACTTCTCCTTTTTCAGCATCCTCGTTGTCTTTTGCTTCCTGTGGCCTCTTTCCCGCGGTAATAACCTCTTTTATTTTCTGCTTACTTTGGCTTTTGTGTTGATGTGTGCTGTGTATTTATTTACAGGTACAATCAAGACTAGAGAGTTCATTCGTAGCATGGAAGCAACACCGAGCAGAACCATCAAAAAATCTGATCCAAGGAATCAACAAAGCTGCGGATAACAATGCATCAGCATCATCAATCCATTTCCCCCCACTGTCGAGTAACAAAGCTGGCTTGAAGATGGGAAAGGCATCGAACCCGGGTTGTATCCAGAGAAGAAGCTCAAGATCTTCTCAGACTCAGTTATTGTCTCTATCACGTCTCCTATCGTCCAATGCGTCATGTTCTTCTCATGATAGAAGCTTCGGTGAAGATCAAGGTTGGCTGTGGAAGGCACCGGTTGAGGAAATGGACGCGGTTTTGTCGCTTCAGGTTCAGACAAAGTGTTCCAATTTGTTTGCAGAGACTCGAGACAAATCTTGAGTCTCTTCATCTTTAAGCTTTAGAGTTGAGTTTCTTTTGGCGGTGGACATGTCTTTTTAATTATTTGTTGTTGTATTGTTTAATAAAAATATTTGTCTCAACAATTTCTTCTTTGAAAACAAAACTATAATTTCTTATGTTTTATTCTCTTGTAATGACTAAGATAATTTAAATCATAATCTCTAGAATAATTAAATTTCTTTTGTTTTTGCCAATTTTGAATCTTTACCAAAATATGTAATTAGACATCTAATATGTGAAATTTCCAAAAAGTAAAGGTAATCACGTAGTTATTATACCAAATAGGCAAATATGTATATTTATTGGAGACCGTTACGTGGAAACACAAATCGACGCCGTAGAGAGACTCAGCAAAAACCCTAAAAGGAAGCAATTCTAAAACCTCTCTCTCTCTCTCTATTATAAATAGTCCCTAAAACCTCTCTCTCTCTTCTGCCGATCTCACTTTTTTATTCTCTCTCCTTCGCAGCCCTAAACTCTCTGCCTCCTTGATCAACAATGGAATTTTGGGGTAAGATTGATCTCATCTCGCCCTCTAGAAACTCGTAATATTCTCCGGATGAACGATATAAGCTATATGTATTACATATCTGTCTTAGGCTCTTTACTTTCCGAGTTAGGCACTTTGTATATTGATGCTCCTTTACCAAATCATGCATTCGAAATCTCGTTACAGCGTTTAATCACCATAATAGCTCATTCTCGTTCGATTTTTTTTTCTGTTTAGGTTATAGCTTCTGTCCTGTTCGGTTTTTTAGCCTATTCAATCATGCGTTGATTCTTAACGATGCAACTGACTTATGTTGATTAACGATTGTTTAAATGATGATTCACTACTAACAAGTTAATGGATGAAACTGACTTGTGGTTGATTTTTTTTTTTTTTGGTAGGAGTTCAAGTGAAGGCAGGGATGCCACTGAAAGTGAGGCCTCAAGTAGACCATCTTATCCACCTTTCTCAGGTTCTCTTTCACATACAAGCCACTCTCTCTATGTCTTTTTTTGTTTATATACAATTGAACATTTTCTTTATTGTTTTGTTTTATTTTTGTTTTTCTCTCTACAATTGAACAGGCAACGATTGATGGAGCGAAAAAGGGAGAATCTGGTCTCTTGTACGTGACTGTCGATTCCCAGAGACACGTCATCGGAACACTCTCTCAAGACCACATCCCTCAGATTAGCTTTGACCTTGTCTTCGACAGCGAGTTTGATCTCTCTCACTCGTTGACCGAAGGAAGTGTCCACTTTATCGGATACAAGTCTCCCAACATCGATCAAGAAGAGGATTACCCTTCTGATTCCGAAGAGGAGGAGGAGGAAGTTGATGTTCCCGCTGCTTCGACCGTCACTTCCGATGGAAATGCTGCTTCCAAAGTTGTCCCAAAACCAAAAGCCAAGCCTGCTCAAGTGAAGCCTGAGTCTGACGAGGATGATGATGATGATGAGTCTGACGAGGAGGAGGAGGAGGAGGATGATTCTGAAGATGATGGACCCGACTCTGAGAAAGTAGTGAGTGTTTTTTAACTATATACTGACTTGGTTTATGAGTCTAGTAGCGTGACTAAGAATCTCTCTCTGGTGATGATTTTTTTTTTGTAGATGGATGTTGAGGTGGAGGATGATGAAGAGGATGACTCTGAGGATGAAGAAGAAGAAGAGGAGACCCCTAAGCAGGTAATATATACATGTTCCTGATCTAACAATGTGCTCAGTTTTTACTTGGTTTGCTACAGGAAATTCATATTGTTAAATTTATGTGTATAGCCTGAGCCGAGCAACAAGAAGAGAGCCACTGCTTCTGCTTCCAAGACACCTGTCCCTGCTAAGAAGACAAAAACTGCAGTAGCAGCCACTCCTCAGAAGACTCAGAACACTGGTGACTCTTCTTGTCTTTTTTTTTTTTAGATTCTGTTTCTTTAGAATCCCATTAGATGTTGCGAGTAGAGTAGGGGCACATAAAGCGTCTTCTTTCAAAAACTTGAATGAGTAACGGTTTTGTTGACTTGGAAGAAACTGTATTGTCTTTTGAGTTGCAGAAGAGAAGAAGAAGGGCGGGCACACAGCAACACCACACCCAGCTAAAAAGGGTGGAAAGGGGCCTAACCAGAGCCCCGGTCAATCATCCGGTGGTAACAAGAAGTGAGTCTTCTTCTCTATCTCTCTCTCTGGAGGCCAATGGTGTGATAATGTTGTTCTTGTGATGATGGTTTAATGAATGGTGGTGGTGTGTGCAGGCAATTCAATTCTGGCAAGCAGTCTGGTTCTAACAACAAGGGCAAGGGAAAAGGAAAGGGCAGAGCCTAAGTTGATGTGTGAACAACAAATAAGTAGTTTTTGGTTTATTTATGTCTTGAGATTTTATCTTATCTATTCGGAAAATTTATTTAACTAGTTGCAACTTTATGTAAGTCAGTATGAATATTGCCTTGAAAATGATAAAGAACTTGGTCTGCTAAGGGTGTTGAAAAATACAAACATCATCTTCAAGTCTAACAACATTGATTACACAAGCACTAGAACATGTCCTGAGTCTCATGAGTTGTGTAACGACTTTAGACTCTTGCTCCTTTCCATCGCACTCCAACCGCAACGTAAACTTCTTGAGGACTAGAGAGTTCAGAGTTCTCAAGCAAGTACTTGACTAGCTCCATAATCATCTCTATCCCAGTTCCACAGTTTGGTCTCGTCATCTCAACATACTCTAGGCTCGTTTCTTTGGTATCAACGAGAACATCATGTTCTCCGTATATGTTAGACCTTCCTGCTTCTGCAATATTATAAACCCAACAGATGAATAAAGATCAGATTCTATGTATTAATTAAAAAAGAAAGAGATGAAAGTTAAAAACATTACCAGGATCAGTGTTTGGAGATTCGGAAAACTCTCAAGAAACTTTAGCAACGACGATTCCATATAGAGTTCTGTTTGCAACCGGATCATGTTGGGAAAACAAGGCACTGGTTCGAAATTTATGTACTGACAGATGATCTGCAACAAAAAAGTAAAAAAAAAAACAGATTTTATTTTCTTCATTCAAATGTTCATATTCTTACTTACTAATTTAACTACCTTCAAAGTTGTTTCACTTATAGTCATGTCCCTTACACTCGGTAGTCCGTTGAGCAGTTTACCAACATCGCTGAACCTCTCCATTGACTCGTTCACATCCCAAATATCATTCACATTAAAACTTACATCAATCTCTACCTTTGCAGATGGAGCCATGTTGCTTATTACAAAACTAACCGACTGATGTCATCTTCAAGACTCAGATATTTAAGTTTAGGAGCATCAATCAAAACCTCCCAATCGTCGCTATCATCATTATACCAAGACTTTGAACTATCGAGAACGAGTTTGAGACTCTTCAGTGTTGTAGACCGAACACTTATAACCTTTACAGTTTCATCTACGTTTCTAACGACCGTTAAAGATTCAAGAACCTGGCAGGATGAGATGAGATTCTCAAGAACCTCATCGGTATCGTATAGATTTTCTTCAAGATGCATTGTCTTAAGATTAGGTAAAGACACAGACTCGAAGCTAAGCAACGCAACGTAATGGAGTCTCAAGGAAACCAATGTCTTACATAAGTAAAGGCTTAGAGGCATCATCTCACAGGTAAAACTCATACGACAGTCTATTTCAAGATGTTGGATCTTACGCAAAACCGCAGTTTCGATCCACGACGTGAGCAAAGACAGATCATCACCATCATCTTGTTGTCTCTTGAAAGCAAGTTTGACCATGTGTAAGCACGACTCCTTGGAGAAATCTAGAAACCTTGAGACGAAGCTGGTGAAGGTAGTGTAGCCAGGGAAGTCATAGATGTCTAAATCCAAGATTGGAACCGAGGGCAGAGATGTCTCCATCTCTTGGACAAAACACTAGTGGTAACAGCAGTCTTTGTAGGAAGATTGGAGAGTATCTGACATAGCAAAGGATCAGGTAAGAAGCTTATCCAATCTTCTCCAGATCTACTCATTGCGAAAGTTAGTTCTCAGGACAAGTGAATGAAGCGTCAAAGAAAGAGAACAAAAGAAAGTCAACGTTTATTCTTCGCCTGCCGCCGATGAGACATGTAATGATTTGGTACTAGTAAACCGAATATATTTGAAATCATCAAACCATAATTGATTAGACCGGATAGGCATTTTTATTCTTTGCTAGACTGGTTAATGTCTCACGTTATCAACAGGTACCATTCTAACAATGCTCAAATCTTCGAGAGCATGGCAAGACGAGTTAAGCCCACTCCATACAAGCTTTTTAGTTCCGATCGTAAGCTGCTAGAATCTTTTTTTTCCGTCAAAGATTTTATACTAAAATGGGTCCGAACCCAGAAACTTACAAAGCCTAAGCCCAAACATTACATAAAGCCCATAAACTACGGCCCACAAACTACAAACTTAACGGTTTACACCCCAACCTAAAGAAACCGGACGGCTTCAAGCAGGCAGACGTGTCAAGGAAGCTCAACCACGTGTTGTGATCTTCGCCCTCTGGACGCCACGCGTCCCACTTGACCGCCTCCTCTTTGAAACACCGCCGGCTGAAACACCACCGCGCATCTCGTTACATCGGAGCTCGAGAACCTACGAACCTCCAAACGCAACCATCTCTTAGCTTTCTCGCTTTTCTTCATTCAGGAGATGCTCATCGATTTATTCAAAAGCTTATCCATCACCGCATAACCGCGAACCGTATAACCACAAGCGAAAGCCACCAACCCGATTCAAAATCGGACCCAAACCCTAACCGACAACTGAATCTAGAGAACCTAAAAACCGACGGCGTAAGAGCTTATCTTTACTTTTGTTTAAAATTCTACAAATATATATATTATAATTTATACTACTACAGCTTAAATACTACTCATGATATTCTTGAGAACGAGGCCATGCTGCAACCGACATACTGTCTAAACGCAAATGATGACCGTGTGATAACGCAGTACAAATGTGGAAAAGTGCAATAATTGACTAACCTTTGCACCAATCTAATATCTCACACGAAATCTTAAATTTAAAAAAACATAAGAACAAAACTAATAACACACTTCTTTATCAAAAAATAACACTTCAAAAGAAAAAATAAGAAAAAGATTGAAATCTCTCACAATTACTGAGTCACAAACCAAAGAGATTATAAGTTTAAAAAGAAAGAAAAATGCAAATAAAAAGAACCCTTCGAGCCTCTCTCCTCCTAAGTCTCTCTATCTTCTTAAATCATTTTCCCTATCAACTTTCCTTGTAATTTTCCATAAAAATTTGTGTTTTTTTATTTTTGCAGAAAATTAGTTACAACCCTCTCTCTTTTTCCCCTGAAACACGACAACTAACTCGGGACATAAGTCCCGATCCATCCAAGTCCACTGATGAAGAATGACATGGTCTGAAGAAACAAGTAGATGAAGTAATTGTTCTTCCCATGCACATAGTCATAGCATCCACACACGAACAAGAACGCCGCGAATCCTAGCTCCAATGTGTTCAATCTGATGATAATAAATAAACTCATAATCATCACCAACTGTCTATGTACTGTTTTCTAAGCAAGGCATTGTGTTCGGTATAGAAAGTACACATACCGATCAGGCAGTTTGAAGATTCTTGGGAACTTTTTAAGCCCTTTTGTATTCCCTTTAGCGCTTTGACCACTTCCAAGCTTAGCAGTCACGACCCATTCGTTAGCTCTACCTGCCTCAAACAGACCAATGAGGGTGGCCTTTGTCCGGTGCAGTGACATCACATTCTCGAATAGAATCCAATAGAATAGCAGATGAATCGACCTATAAAAGCAAAAAAAAAAACAATTTAGCATAAGGAAGCAAATGCTGTTTACTTGGCATACAATTAACCTAATCAAGAAAAAAAATACAGAGCCAATTTAGTGACTTGTGGTACAAGAAACTCAGTTTACCTGGGGGTACCGACAGAGTTGAGGATAGTAATGATGGAAGGGATATAGACTGAACCCCAAATAGGAACTTTAACTTCAGGGACAAGAATGGTGAGGGGAAGAACAACGCAGTAAAAACAAAATGTCACCCAATGTGCAATGACTTTCCTCACAAAGAAGAAGCTGTAGATTACGTACACTTTCTTCCAGAATCTCACTTTCTGCGACAGATCAGTAACAGTCAGATTAAAGAATAAGACATCAGAGGAAAAAAAAGTAGTTTTGTTTTGTTTATTACTTTGTTTCTGATGATCTCCATAGCCATTTTCCTAAAGAGATTTGCAGGTCCACAAGACCATCTATGTTGCTGGAAACGGAAGGCTCGGAAAGTACTTGGTAGCTCACTTTTCACCTACACAAATAAAAAGTATTTATACATACACTAATTTTTTTCACAAAAAATATATTTAGTTCTTAAAAGGGTAAATGATTGTAACATAACTTGTGAATTAGCTGTCGTGTGTTTAATGTGAGACGTACATTGTGCACCAACAATTTTTTGCATTGTGATTAAAAGTACACTAACTAATTAATTTTGATTTATGGAAGAAAACTCATAAATTAAGTACCTGAAGGTCACCGAGGTAGAGAAATTTCCAGCCACGGAGACTTGCCCTAACAGCGAGGTCCATGTCTTCCACGGTGGTCCTATCTTTCCATCCTCCGGCTTCGTTTATCGCCGCTATTCTCCATATTCCGGCGGTTCCTATACAACATTTTTTTTTATAAAATAAAATTTGGTGTTTGGCTATAGCATTTTATAAATTAGTGTATTATAAGTTATAACCCCCCCCCCCCCCCCAAAAAAAAATACTTTTGATAAAAAGCACAAATCTATATAGCTAGTGTCCATAAAATTTAAGATCTCAGCTTCATTTTGCTTCCGGTACAAGTCAAAATGGTAATGAATGTGTCCTCTTACACAACTGATTAATTAAACACATGATTCAAGAAACCAAGCTTGCAAATCTTACTTATCAGACAAGGGATATGACAATAACTATTAAGTATAACTGTATAAGTATTAAGTGCACCTACTTGCTTCACGTTTCAGAATCCCACTCCTCTCAGTCTATTGTATTGATTATTTATTAATTAATTTGATTCCTTATATGAATATAGTACTATATATTTCAGTTTTCTAGTAATAGTTGTACACGAATCCCACTCCTCTCTATCAATTATTGATTATTTATTAATTAATCTACTTCCTTATATTAATACTATATATTTCACTTCTCTAGGGACAGTTGTACACTATCATAACATTAGAAAGAAGAGGTTTGGGTCCACATACTGTGTTTCAATTGGTCGGACAACATACCAACTACATCACACTCAATTCGACCATATCAGTCAACAATTTTTACTACTAGCAAAACTCCCAAAGTTTCGTCCCTTACTAAAAAATTAAATGATTTTTCGAGTAATCATTGTATAGATTAGTAGTATTATATTTACCGTTGAAGCCGAAGAAAGCATGTGTTGATGAACCGACTTCTTGTTCAACAGTGAAATGGTAGTCCAGCGACATTTCTTGCATCCTTGTCAATAAGCATTCATCAGAGTTCACTGCAAAGTATATAATAAAATTCAATTCATTAGTACATACAAATAATAGGGATATATAATCAATGGTCTAATGTGGCACTATCAGGAAGTAACGTCCTTCTCTTTTGTTTTCATCTTTAATAATCAATCATATTCACATTATTGAATTCAATTCACTAAGTTGGACTTATGTTACAAAAAAAGACAAAATAGAGATATAATAATATACTAAAATACACATATAGTGTCGGCAAGAAAAATGCAGGTCCACAGTGACTCGATACTCATACTGTACACTAACACTTAACTATTACTGACAAGAATGGATCCCACACTTGAACGTTTAAAGAAAGGCAAAGAGCACATGGAAGATGTCAGAGACCCGACGATTTCTAAAGACAGAACAGCGTTAGACCCAACTCATTAAACCGGATCGAACTGATTCAGTTTCACTGACCGACGGATCCGGAATTTTGGAGCAGATAAGCAAAACATGACGGTAGCACAATTATACAAGAAAATGCTATTTTTAGCGTTTATGCAAATATCCGTTGACCCGGAAACACGCAACTAATCCTACCCGGCATTGACGTCATTTAGTCCAGTTCAGCAAGGTGTAAAACGTAAACAAAGCGAAACGATTTTAACACAGTTTGGAGCTTTTAAGCAAAAAAAAAAACAGTTTGGAGCTAACCCCGCCGACACAAACAGAACTCCTGCTGAAACTCAGTCAATAGAAAAAAACGATAATAATTATAATAATAGTAAGTGACTGGAAAAATAATACAAAATGACGAAGAAAAACATTTCAAAAAGCCAGAATAAAAAGTGATAAAAGTATGCAAGAAAAAGGAAATGGTTACAAATGTGAAAAATAATATCAAAAACAAAACAGTGAAAGACATATACCACCGACACAGCTAATGTAGCTACAAAACCAAAACTAAAACCACGAGCTTTCATTTAATGGTAGAAACAGCATTAAGTTTTATCACAAAACATAAACAAAGGCACCGATTCAGTAGTCTTTTGACCCTGACACTTCACTACATTATCATATGTCAATTTTTCATTTATATATTATAACTAACTACCAGTCTTATAAAGAATCAATGAAACTAAATTTAATAGACTCAACCATAAATGGAGATCTATCTGAATTATCAAATTTAATATGTTAAATCGAATTATTATCATTACCAAATCTCCATCGAGCCTGGACTAGTGCAATGTTGGGATTGTGGACGAGAAATGGAATGCTACGGCGAAGAAAATCAGGTTCAGGCTGAAAATCAGCGTCGAAGATAACAACATACTCGCAATGTTTGACATAACTGCGTTTGAGACCTTCCTTTAACGCACCGGCCTTGTATCCAACTCTATTCTCTCTTATTTGATACCTTATATTGATTCCTTTACTTGCCCATCTTTGACACTCCGTCTCCACCATTTGCTGCACATTTTAGGTATTATCATTTAAATCACACATTTAGGATTAAGACGAAATTTATAACAAGCTAATTAAAAAGATTTCCTCTTTTTTTTTTCTTTCTTGGTCCTATCTTTTGAAAGAAATAGTAGGTGATTTTATTTAGAGAAAGTTGTTGAAAAATAATGCAAAGCTATATTTTCTGAAAATGGACCAAGTAAAATATTGTAATTACCTTAACAGTAGGATCTGTTGAGTCATCCAACACTTGAATCACGAGACGATCGGACGGCCACGCTAGTCCACTCGCCGCTCCTATTGATAGCTTGTATACCTGAAAGGCAATAATCACGGAAGAACTTTTTCACTTTTAGCCCCTATAATTTAGCTATTCACTACAATCAAGCCCTTAACTATGGGTTTATACATAAAAAGTCCCCAAAATATCATTGGGACATTTAACATCCGCCGTTCCAAATCCCGAAACGGCGGAGGAATATGATGAAAACGTGGGGAAAGTTGATCTTCCGTAAAGAAAATAGTACTTTTCTCGAAATCTTAAAACTTTGGGGGTAAAAATGTAAATAATAATCTTTTGATGAGAAACAGAGGAAAAAAACAGAGCAGTGAACAGAGAGAAATGAAAGAGACCTCTCGTTCGTTGAACATGGGGATTTGGACGAGGACCACAGGGAAGTTAGAGCTTCCAAGCTCTTCATCATCTTGAATGGGCTCGAATTTGTAGCGTTTGTGGGGTTTTTTCCAGAAGAGCTTGACGAGGACGATAACGATTCCCATGTAAACCCTCTCACATAACAGCATGAGAGACATTAGCAAGCAGATGTAAACCGCTAGTTGAAGAAGAGGGACAATCACTGGGGCTTTAACAAGCTCCCAGATCATGCCTAGCTGGCCTGTGATCTCCATCTTCACGCCGTCGAATGTCTCCGGCAACACAAACTTTGGTGAAACACCGTCCATTTTGGCTTCCTCTCTTTGTTTTGAGTAATGTGGGGTTTATGAAGCGAAGGAGAGAGAGAAAAATGGAGGCTTTTCTCTCTCTATAGTTCTAGAGAGAGAGAAAAAACTTATGAAAGAGAGAGCGAGCAGAAGGAGATGGAAGGCTAAGGGAGAAGGGATAGATAGACCAGGAATATAAATGGTGAAATTTTGTTTTCGTATATTTAATTTCTATTTACTTTTTCTACGTTTTAGATATTTTTCCTTTTTTGGTTGATTTTTTTTCTAGGGAATTATTCAGAAATGAGCTAAGGTTAAAAAGTAAATAAATACAAGTGACATTTGCTTTGTGGGCTTTTTATGAGGAGTTGAAAATCTATTTGACTATTTGAGTTGCAAAGTTATGGTAAAAAAACTAAAAACAACAGAGGATTTGGTTTTCTTGTTTTCAGAATCTGTGCCTGCCAATCGGTGGAGGAGAAAGTGCAGAGAGATATATTTTCTAATTAATTCTGTTCCTAATGATTTTTTGTTCTTACAATGATTAACGGGTTTGATGAAGTCTTACCTTCTTACCATTTATGGGATTTTTGGTTTTTCAGCTATTTTCTTTTACATTTTGTTTGGAAAGCTTCCTAGTAACAATATGCTTAATTGCTTATTGTCAAGTCAAGTTTTAAGAACTTGCTTTTTATTTTGGCCAACTCTTAAAAATTCACTTCATCTTTTTTTTTTGAATACGCTTATTCAAATTACTCTCTTGTAATTTAGTTCTATAAAATTAATTAGTACTTTTATGGATAACTAATTAATAAGTGCTGAAAAATAAAAAGAGAGAAATAAATCATATTGGCAAAAAGCTACGTGTCCACTAGAAAACATTAACATTACAATTTGTATTGATTCACATTTAAAAAAAAAAAGAATTTGCTTTACGCATCGGCTCTGATGCTTTTTAATATTCCTGTGGACTAAATTTAATAACGAATATTTATTAAGAAAATAAATTTAATCACGAATAGGCTTATATTTCTATATAGTATATTTTGCTCATATCAGTGTTGAATTTTATGCGAAATGTTATCATAATATAAACTTATTTTCATGTGTCATTTTACCTAATTTAATTATCATATATTTATTTTTATATCAGAAATAGAAATATTTTTTAAAAATTACTTAAGAATATTCTTAAAGTGTATTTTCAAATGTTTTTTTCGATATAGTGTATTTTCAAATGTTAATCAATTTAACTTGTTATTATAAAATGTAAGTTAAAATATTTTATGTATATTGTAATTTTCGTTTATTAACTAAACTAATTTTAATTTCTTATTATATTTAGGATATTTTGAATAACTTAATTAATTTGGGAATAGATTTTAGAAGATTCTAAAATTATTAAATATATTAGTAATTTTAGGCGACATTGTTAGGAAATAAATGATAGGACAATTAAATGTAAAGACTTTTTAGGAATATTTTTTAAAAAAAAAAGATATTACAGATGAAAGAAGTTATGATTTCATTTTAATAGAGAAGTTAATTTTAAATGATTTTTTAGAAATTTTAGGTGATATTATTAGGAAAATAAATGATAGAATAATATATTTAAGGACTTCCTGGGACATGGTTAAAACTATGATGCTTTGAAATTAAATTAACTGATTTTAGAAATTAATTTTGAAAAGTTTCTTAAAAAAATTAAAATATCGGTGTAGAATTTTAAGGTAATAATATTTGGAAAATAATTGATAAGAGAATTGAATATAAGGAATTCTTAGGAGACGGTTTCAAAATAAAATATTATATATAAAAAACATGATTTTACAGTTAAAACTCTATAAGCTAATAATATTGAGACTATGGTGTTTTATTAATCCATAAAAACTTTACTTTTAAAATTTTACGATATATACATTACTTAATTTTTTTAAAAAAAATTGGCTTTCTTATTATTTTATTATAATATTTGGTGTATGAAACATGTTCCATAGAATCTAAATGTATATTAGATATAATTTTACGAAATATATCAAAAAATATATTGAAGTGTTAAAAAACAAAGTTGAAATTTATTGTGATTAGAAAATAAAAAATATAATTATTTGTTTGTACTTGTATAATAATATTAATTTATAATTTTAATTGGACCACATATTAAAAAAAAACTGTTTAACAAAACTATTTTGTTATCTTATCTTTTTGTGTCATTTTTAACTGGTCCAACTCGGGACCAAATAAATTTATTATTTTATCGTATTTATTAATATATCGAATATTAGTTTATAGAATTTCTATTATATTTTAATAAAGAAAATATAAAGAGTTCATAAGAGATGGCTAAACTGAAATATCACATATGAAAGAAGTCACGATATCTATTTTAATAGATAAGATAAATTTATGATATTTGACTATAAATAATTAATTTTTGGAATAACTTTTAAATAGATTCTAAAAATATTTTGTAGAATTTTTAGGTGGCTCATTGAAGAAACCTAGTTTGTTTATGTTTAAAGACCAAATTTTAGAAAATCGGTAAAATTGATTAAAATTTGGTAAAAACGGTGATTCATGTCAACTTTAAATACCGGTTAAACAACATATAGATGATGTATTTTCAACTGTTATTAAAATATAAAATTTCATAATAAATATTTTCTTATCATTATTTATTTTTTTCTATTTAATTCTATTTTGTAAGAAAAAAATGCAAAAACTCTTTTTGCTCTCGTGTAATGTACTATTCTCCTTTTACCATATTCATAAAATTTGATATCTTAATTGTTAAAATAAATAAATAAATATGATAGATTTGAATGGTCAATCATTTTGTTTTTATCAATTTCAATTTACATAGTATTCACTTGTTAATTGTATATATAAGTCTATTTATTCTTATTTTATTTTTCTAGTTAATAAAGAGAATAAATAATGTATCATATGTGTACAAATAATTTTAAAGTTCATATATTGCAAATATATAATTATGTTATATTTATTTGTTACATATTAAACTCGCTTTAAGGGTTAAACTAGTCCAACAAGTCAACTGGTAGTTACACTAAATTTGTATCCGGTCCGATTTACAATTCAGTAATGATATGATAATTAAATATCAGAAAAAAATAATTTAGAAGATGGTTCAAAACAAAAATTCATACATGAAATAAGTAGGGATTTCTATTTTAATGATAAGATTAGCAGGTTTGGAAAAAAAAAGAGTTCTAGGCATAGCCTTTTCTAACTTTAAAACGGACAATGCAATAATCATGGATATATTAACAAAATGAAAAATTGGTTTAAAATAGGAGAATCTTGAAAAGTTAAATTGTTAAATGATAAGATATTTGTAAGTAATGTGAATGAAAATCCTTTAAAATAATATTTGCAAGAGTGTGCTAATTCTAACACCTTAGCTTTTATAAATATTTACACAAAAATATGATTAATTAAATCTTAGATTTTGATATCTCATGGGTCATGGATCCGGATTAGGTGTCGTACATGGTTGATGCATGATTCATTATACAAGGTTAGGGCATTTCCAATGGTGCATCAAAATGAGGGAAACATCAAAAATGAAGAAAATTCATCTCTAATGATACTTCATTTTGAGGGAAATAATGAGAATATGAACAGTATTCCCTCAAATTTGAGGAAACAATAAACCTCATTTTGAAGTCAATTTTTTATTTACATAATGGTCTTTTACTTTTTGACAATATTTATTTTATGCAAAAACAAAACATTAACACTAACCATAACTTTATATCTAATATGTATATACTGATTAATTTTTTTTAAAATATAATTACCAGTAATTAGTTACTAAAATATAATTTATATTTTATAAATTATAATATATACCTAAAAGAAAATAAAATAGAAAACAATACCATTGAGATACATATTACTTTGTATGTTGCTATGTACCTTTATTAATATCATTGAGATAGAGTAATATCACTATTTAAATAAAATTCTACTATTACTTTGTATGTTGTTATGTACCTATATTAATAATAAATATTTATTTTTTATAAGTTAAAGTTTGGTTAAATTATAAAATTTAAAAATAAATGAGTATAATCTGAAACCTTATGCTATCAGCAATAAATAATAAGTTAAAGAATGTATATAATATTAATTGAGAGAATAAATGAGAGGAACTATTGGAACAAATCACAACTTCATTTTGAATTTACTTTATTTTGAGGAGAAAAATGATGGAAACCATTAGAGATGGTCTTATGATATTTCAGCTTATACTAAATAGTACAAAAATCGAAGCACGCTTGCCTATATTATAAGGTTCATTATGAGGTAGCATATGATTATATGAATTTAATTGTGGGTGACAATGGTTTTATCATGCATTTTAGTCTTTCTTAATTGTCTGAATCGCAAATCCATCTGCCATTAACCAGTTGTTATTTCTTTGATAGTTAGGAATTTTGGTGATGACATTGAAATGGTCGTCAAAGGTTACTGGTTTAGACTATAATTTCATATATTATGAGTTGCACAAACACGTATACAGTAAAAAATCTATAAATTAATAATATAGGACTTTGACATTTTATTAATTAATAGAGATATTAATTTACAAGAGTTTCTTTTTTTAGTTTTTTTTTCTATTTTAAATATTTTTATTTATAAAATAAAAAATATTTGGTTTTACCGTATATAAATTATTTACATTTTATAAATTTGACTTTTATAATGTTTTATTATCTTATTTGGTGTATATTTTTATGTTTCATAGAATTATTATGTGGTTTCCGATATATTTTTACTAAATATGAGAAAAATATATTAAAACATTAAGAAAAATATAAATATTTTTATTGTAAATAGAAAACCAACAATATAATGTTTAGTTTGTACATATATAAAAAATAAATATAGATGAATTACTAATTTATGATTTTAATGAGACTATATATTTACATGACAGTTTTAAAAATAATATTATCTTATTATTTTATCGATTTGCGTCATATTTTACACTGATTCAAATTGGGACCAGTAAAATTTATTAATTTATAGAAATTATTAGTTTATCGAATACTAATTTATAGATGTTCTATTGTATTTTTACAAACAATTGTTTATTGTTTGCTTTTAGCGGTTTTGTTTTGTAAAAGCTCTTATTTTCATATTTTTCGACCCACAAACATTTTCAAATGTAAACTTCAGTAGGAAATCTTTCTTTCATATACAAAAAACTATATATGTCAATGAAACATACTGTGTAAGAATCCATCTGTTTATTTTCAGACTGTTAATTTTCTCTTTAATAATAGTAGGACATTGCGTTGATCGGAAGGTACTGCTGCGCTGCCACAAATAGGAGTAATAATTAAGGGTTAGTTTAGTCATTGGGCATTCTGTTGCAATTACATAACCAGCCTCCCTATTGTCACATAGATGCATTATAATAGGACATCTACTCCACTTTCATGTGATGCTATGCTTCAACTGTTTCAAGATAAAGTCACAGCACAGCACGAAACTATTTCAGTAAGATCATTTATAAAAAGTGGCTCAACAAGAGAAAACTCTTGTGTTTAAGAGACGACGAGGATTTCATTAATTTTATCGTCAGTTTCCCGAGAGGATTAATTAACACTCCACTTACATTCCCACATAAGTTAGGCGATATTTCTTTTCTTGAATCTCAATGTTAAAAAAATTAGCACGCGCACCTGACTAATAACTTTCAGGACTACGTACTACAAAAGTCTTAACATTCTCATCTGTAAACTATGTATCTAGTCGTCCAAAACACTGTCTACTATAATTGGTCAAATCTATTGATTGATCTTGCTCTTTCGAGTTCATAACCAATCTAGCTCGAAGTTGTTGGTTAAGTAAGATGATCTTAATATTAATCCGTCATGTACCGTGGTAGGTCTTTTTTTTTTGTAACACTAGGTATTTTTCTACACTATGTGCAGAAATATTTTAAAAAAATTTAAGTTATATTTCTAAATAATCATTAATATAACAGATTTTATTATTTTGTACCAATATTTTAATACAAATTTGATTTAACTAAAAATAAAATTAACTTTGATACAATTTTGTTTATTTTTTAAAATTATATTTAAGAACATATATATATATATATATATATATATATATATATATATATATATATATATATATATTCAAAAATTATAATCTTAGTTTAATTTTTATCTATTTCTTTTGGTTAAACATATTAAATCAACTTGCATAAAATTAATAAAAATGATGTAAAGATGTATAATTATCAAAAATTTAAATTAAAAAGTATTTATAATTTTGTAGATATTTAAAAGAAACTAATGATTTTACGAATTTATAATATTTTTAAAAAAATGTAGAAAATTCTGAAAATTTTAGTAATAAATATTTCCTAATTATTAAAATAGAATTGAATAATATTTCAAAATTTGTAATTTCATACTTGGACATATTTATTTTAACGATGTTATATGAGTTATTACCATAGTTTAAAAAGTTTAACAAAAATATAAATCAATATTAAATGAAACGTATGAATTATTACTGTATTCTAAAAAATTTACCAACATTTTGAATCAACAATCTCCTAGACTATATTTACCAAGTGATTTTTTTTAAAAAAATGTGACATGGCATGTAATTAGGCTTCACCATAACTTGTTTCCTTATTAATATTACGATTAGGCTTCACCAGAATTTATTTCCTTATTAACATTACGATATACAATAAATATGTCGGTACATTTACTACACCTTGCTAATATAGTAGCATAATCTAATATGTAGAATATATACATATAGTTTATAGTAACCGAGTATTAACCAAATATAACAAAATTTATTCTCATATATACATATAGTTATATTTAACCAAGTATAACAAAAATAATATTTATTTTTGGTAAACTATTATAATGTATTAATAACTCATATATCACTAATTAGATAATTTATCTATCTCGCATTAATAAAAATAAGCTAAATAATATTACAAATATAAAATTTTACGTCAATTTATATATCATATTTGTATAAATATAATTGTAAATGTGCATCAAAAAATACAAAACCAAAGTAATTATAATCCAAAAAATATTAATAGTTAAATGTTCAAAACTAAAGTAATTCTAAGGGCGGACCGCTTAGCACGTTGTGCAAGACATCAATCGTCTTTTGTCGTTCATATGGATTCAGAGCTCCCAGTTTAGTTTCCAGAGTATATATGAGTCTATTTTTATGTTGATAACAAAAAAAAAATTAAAATTTATTTTAGTTTATCTTTTCATCTTCATCATATTAATTAACCAATTGATTTTCCAGTTTGAAATATTTTAACTAAAACAAACAAAATATCTAATTTATATTTATTAAAAAAATTATACCAAATCAAAAGAAATAAGATTACAAAAATATGTTTATGGTTTATTTAAAAAAATAATACTATTGAAAGATAAATCAATCTTTTATTTTAAAAATTATTATTTGTGCGCATGGCGCATGCTAATTTGACATATAAATATTTATTTTTGGTAAACTATTATAATGTATTAATAACTCATATATCACTAATTAAATAATATATATATATCTCAAAAACAAAAAAATATTATATTTAAAATTATTATTTCTGCGCATGGCGCAAAAACACATAGTTAATATAACTATACATGTTATATATAACCACGCAATCAATTTTAGTAGACATGTCTTAATTTTTCTATTGAATTAATTATAAAGAGAACATGTAGCAAATCACTTGACAAATAGTGTTTAGATGACAGTGATTTAATCAGTTGATATATGTATATATATATATATTTATATATATATATATATATATATATATATATATATATATATATATATATATATATATATATATAAATATATATATATATATACTATAAGATTGCTAACAGCATATAAATATTTCATCACTAATATTTTACTTTTGCAGAAATAGTTTTCCCCTTCAAGAATTATCCAGGTTTCGTTAACTTGCTAGTAACCAGGTACGTAGTCCACGTGATAAAACTCGTTATGAGGACATTCCCTGAAAAGCTCCACAAAAGCCTTTGTAGATAGCCGAAATTTTGGACTGGGCTATAGAAATGAACTTGATATCGTAAATAAATCATATTATTTGTCTCCCCGGGATGAGTTTAATAATACTCCGTCCGTTTTCGAATAAGTGTCACTCCGATACTTTTCACACAAATTAAAAAAAGTTATTGAAATATATGTAAATTATTATTAATTATACTTTTTGACCAATAGTATTTTAGATAAATAAAATTATTTATAAAATCAATGCAGTTTGCAATTATTTTTAACTGAAAGTAAGTATAATTTGCATTAAAATTGTAAAATGACAGTTAGAATGATACTTATTTAAAAACATAGAAAGTAGAAAACATAATCCCATGTTTTATTCATGTGGATCATCACTATTTACCATTCTCCATGTTTGTAAATGTAGACTATTTCAAAGATTCTAAACTATAACTTTAAAAAAAATATTTAATAGATAATATTTAATAGCCAAAATGTTTTAAATATACAAACAACTTATATTTAAAAAAAAATACTTGTAAAATCATAAAACAGAAGAATTAATATGTTTCTTTTTTGAAGAAAGAAGAATTAATATGTTGCAAACTAATAAGCTAAAAGTTCCCCAAACAGAAAGATGACATCTTGATTAAAAAAAAAGATGAAATCAGATTTTTTTATTAAAGTCATTTGTTTACTTTTGTACTTTTCATAACGTTGGAAATTGCAAACCTCCTCATTAATTGACGCAGGTCCAAAGTCTAACCAAATGCAACTAAATTTTCTTGTGTCCGAAAGCTCCTCAATCAAAGGACAGATCACAGATGTATATGTAGATTAGTATTTTGTACTTCACAAAATTAAGGTTTCTTTGACAAATACTCGCAAGGCATATCCTCGTGACTCGTGTTGACATATGGATGTGTTGCCTTCAGATTTTCTTCTGACTTTTTACTCGGTTTAAGCTAAAATATTCATCTTTTCTATAGAATAAAGATATGAATTGTATAATTTGCTTGTAATATACAATATAACATGTGTCCAGTTCCAGTTTCATTAGGGTTACATACATATATATCCGTAATTTCGACAGAATAAACTGTAACATATAACTTCTTAGTGGAACAATCAAACTGGCTTCGCTTTTCTTTCCTTTTTTTGGTTTTGGGTTGAATTTTCTTCCTCTTTTGTTTTCATTAGGACTATAATAGAATATCTTTGAATATCTGAGCCAATTATCACTATACGTCTTTCCTTTTTCTTCCCTCATTTAGGCCTTGATTAGTGATATACACTACTTTTCTAGATGTTCTATCCACGCAATTTGATTTTGTTTTAAAATTGTTTAAACAATTTTTAAAATTTCTCGACTATACTATGTTTACTTTAATACGGTGGAAACTACCGAAAGCTCAGAAATGTGTCGAATACTACACGATGTATATGATAATACATGCAACATATACGACGTAAAAATAAAAATGGTGACAACACCACAGTCAGATTAAATTGATTTTAATAAAAAATAATGGGATCAATCCGTAAATAGAAAAACAAATTTAAACCAAAACTCAACCAAACCTATGTAATAACCTGGCCCATCCTATGTAATAACCCGAGCAAACTCAAAACCTGATTAAAGTTTGTCTAATTTTGGGATTTTTTTAAGAGAAAGAAGAAATACGATATAGATTGAGAGAACGAGAGAGCAAGATAGAAAATGACAGAGTGAGACATAAATATCAAGAGAAAAAGACCAACAAAGTGATACAGTAAAACGTAATGGGGAAGGAAGATGATGATGAACATTAACTCGTATTGATTCAATCCAGTGTTGTTACACAAAGAATCAACTCTCATTTGCCAAGAGATACATGTAGAAACATTCTAGAGCAAAGATGAGGTATCCATGGTGATTTTTTAGAAACACACATAGAAAAGAGAGATGAAAAAGAATAACAAACTTTCTTGATTATTTTGATATGATCCTAGTTCTTGTTTCCTCAGGCTATATATCCATCTCTCATTCGTTCTCTGTTTCAAAACGATATTTTCTAATATGAATCCTAATTTCAAGATTGGAAAAAGAGATGTAACTTTAAATGGGTTGGGTAAAAGAATTGGGTCGGATCAGATTAATTAAGTTGGAGTTAACTTTAATATATTACGAATTGAACTTATTAATTCTTGTTAAAATCAATTTAATTTGATTTTGATGTTGTCATCATGTTTACATATACATCGTATAGTTTTCGACACATTTTCATACTCTGGACAGTTTTTACCGTATTAGAATAAACATGGTGTAGCTGAAATTTTTTTTCCAAAATTTTATTAGTTTTTACAAAGCGGTACAAAAATAACATCTCGTTGTCTACAACAAAAACCTCACATTATCTAAACTATTATATGTATATATGCATAATATGTCTGTGATTAGGCCACATTGAAAACATACTGGCTTAGTTGACTAGTGATTGATGATTATTAACGAGTTATGACTCAACTACCAGCGTACATAAGGTTTTAGAGATTCTTTGTTATTCTAGACAAATATATATATATATATACACATATATACGTTATATACGAAAGATCCAAAAATTCACAGACGTTGGTACCTAACTTGAGGGAAAGTTGACGATTGAACCCCTAAACCATAGAAGAAGAGAGTTTAGCAGTACTGCACGTCTGCGTACGTATTATCTATTTTTTCGTCGGTGTGGATATAACTTATCTCATACAAGTAAAAAGTACATTGATTGGCATGTTATACGACTTCAAATCGATCCGTTTGTCATTTAGCTACGAGAATTACAGAATGCACACTATAATAAAATTCGAAACAAAAATACATACGAACTTTGGTAAATCAGTACAGATTCTCATAGAGTACAAATATGACGTGCAAAAGTAGATGTTCGTAACTTTTTTTTACACTAATGTAAGGAAGAGAAGAGCACACATGTATCAAAGTGAATATAGTTCAAGCCCCTCTCTAGACTATTACCATATTGAGTTACAAAAAATAATCTGAAATCACAAAGAGTTCTCTACAATAACAAAAAAAAACAAAAAATCATATAGGCTTAACTTACAGTTGGAAACCTCTCTGCACATTCCGCAGAACTGTGACAATTGTCCATCATCTCTTGAAAAGAACAAACCTCATTCAGTTATAACCTCTGATACTCTTGTACACAGACTGGGACAAGTTTCATGTCAGAATTCAGGCATCAGAATTGAGAAAAGTTTTACACAGTTTCAGGTAAATAACATCCTCAGTTCAGCTAAATATGTGTGTCAAAAATAGTAAATTAAATTCACATGAAGTAAGTAGTTCTCCTTGGAGTAGTATAAACCGAGCTCATTTTTTGGTTGTTTTAACTCTATCTTCTCTCTCACACACTTGTTCAGTTGTTCTGTAAAGGAGGGTCTGAACATACACTTTGTTGCTTGGGATTGAGACAATATTTTATAAAGTTTGGGAGATCTTTGTAACACCTAGGGGTCGATTTAGTACCTACTCAGTGATTGCCATTTCATTATGTTCTAGTTGTTATTAGGTCAATATTTTCTGGATACTAAAATATTACGTGTCAAATTGAAAATAAAATCTAGACGTATTTCAATGTTCAACCTACTAAATGTTGCAAATCATATGTTTTTTTTGTTGTAAAATACCAAACTTAAAAATTCAGTTAAACGGCTGTGAACTTCTGTTTCTCTACACATTAAGTTTCAAAGACCTCAAATAAATCATCACGGAGAAACAGACTGAAAAAAATGTATAGGAACAAGAATAAGCTTTTGATACAACCACCTGAACTCACGATAACACGAAAAAAATAACTTTCACTCTGACATCTGCAAGAAGTATTCTCTTACCCAATGAACTCATAGTAAGCCAGCAAGCATAGCTCCTGGATCATCAGCTAAAGCCGCTGGGCTAGGCGGTTGAGCTACTGGTGGTGGCGGTGCTGCTGCTGCTGCTGTTGGAACTAGAGCTCGAGATCCCATTGGAATAGCAATTAACTGTTCCTTGATAAATTCTTTCAACCTGTCGACAAAATAGGTCAATAAATCAAGCGTAAAATGATGTATTTGAGAGGTTTAGCTCGTGTTAAGAGGCAGATTTGTCATACTCAAATGTAAGGGTAGGATCTCCTGAGCCTACTGTCATTCGTAGTTGGGTTCTGTCTGCTGGGTCTGTTTCAATTCTTGCCTGAAAAGAAAAACCATAAAAACACGGACAATGTGGGTTAAGTAGAAAATAATTAAGGAACTGGAAAAGTGGCAAGTGCCAAAACAACAAAGACGAAACTTGGTTGAAATCTCACCAAACAGAGCATGGCTCCTGTAGTATCAGAGTAGAAGGTTGTGCTTGCCACTAGATTATTAGGGTTCGGATCCTACAACAGAAAACCATACAAGTTCAATTTACAGAATATGCATGTGCCCGCAACAAGTAATAACGAGGGGCTCAGATCGTAAACAAATACTTACAAGGCCAGGGCATATCGTCACCCGGAAACTGTTGAACAAGTTCGCCATTTCCGGAAGAGCTAGAGGTCTTACACCTCTTACCTGCAAAGAAGTTGCAGTATCAGATTATGATGACCAGTGTGACACACATTAATGCTAAGCCGCATATACAAGGATATGTAGTAATCTCGGAAGTTATCTATGACCATTTTGACCAACATGGGGAATCTTGCCAGGAGCATTTGAATTCTTCCAGACACTAATATATATTTATTCGATATTTGGTCAGAGAAGCAGAAATACATACAACTTCCTGAAGTTTCAAGGGTGGCCCTGAAAGTGCTCTCCATTGCGGGAAGAACTCTTCAGATGTCAATTGTAGAGGTTGAAGAAACTTATTCAAGACTGCTGGGATGCGCAGTTTGGCACCAACCTATAAAATATCCAGCTCGTAAGGTAGAGTCACATATACTAAAGAAACCATTCACCAAAACAGGTTAAAGAAGGGTTGAGGTGAGTACCACGATTGTACCAAGCTTGTAGGAGAAATCCAAAACCGCTACATCTCTGCTAGGGCGGATGTTCATCACTTCAAGTGGAGATTGTACCTATAAACCACGACAGAAATTGGAACACTAAGTAAACGATAAGGAGTAGGATTGAGTTCAACAGAAAAAAAAAAAGTACCTGTGCTCGAGGAGGAATTGTATCAGGTACTGGAGACAGTTCCAATTTTAAATGGGCAGGGGGTAGTATTAGAGCTTGGACTGATGTAAGTGGAGAAGTGCTCTTGTTTCCCAAGAAGAGGACAAGTCTCCCATGGTGTCCTCTCCATTCAGCTTTGATGCCGATCTGAGGAATACCAAAACTCAACAAAATGAGGAACATAAGAAATAGAAAAGTTCATTATTCCACATTTGCGGGTATTATTAGCCACACCGGCCAAAGAATCTCAAAAGTAGGACGCAAACCTGGATATAAGGATCCTCGTATAATACGCCACTGTCTTTCAAACATAAAGCATGAAATCTCTCAGCAATGTTTCCGATGACCTGTTAAAGAAAACAAAGCTGAATAAGAGAACAATCCAAGCATGCAAATAGTAGCATGGAGTAGAAAAATATATGATCCGGTTTCTTCTTTTTATATTAGTTGTTAATGTACTGTATACAATGTCAATTCAACAAGCTCATCAGGTTTCGCGGCTGTAACATTATTTCGTGGAACAAAATCAATAAACACTGCAGACAGTTTAATACTAGAACAGAACATCGCAGGTAGTCAATTAAAGTAAACGATTTATCTTTTCCAAGAAACAAATTCATAAAGGGTCAACACAGAAAGAAAAAAATAACAGAGAAAGAAAAAAAACAGCCCATAGTTAAACCTAGGGAATGACTAGCAAAATTAGAAGTATAAATTCATCCATGTTAAAACCTACCATGTCAAAGAAAGCAAAGGAAGAATAAAACAATACCTCCACACTGTTTGTTTGCTCTCCAACAGGTACAATGGCGGAACCACCCACTTCATCTGTAACGCCTTCCGTCCCACTGGGACCGTGTTGCTCAGTTGACACAGCTCCAGATGGAGCCTCTATAGCAAGAGGACCAAGAAGGTCGCTAAGGAGATCTGGTGATGGAGCTTGTGGATCTATACTATTTGAAGGTCCATTGGGCTGAGAGACAGATCGGGCTACTGACTGGGGTTCCTGCTAGACACGCAAGGAGACACAAAGTGTCAGGGATAATAAGATAAAAAAGTACGTGCTACATCATGCAAAGGAAAATATAAAACGTATCGGTAATTGGTGTCGACAAAGCGAAGTACTCAGCATGCTTCCACTTACACTTGGAATTTTTAAAGGTGGGGGTGCCCCACTAACAGGCTGTGGATCAGCCAAAACCAAAGCATTTGAAGGCTGTTGTTGTGCTCTAAGCTTTATGGCACTCTGGTCTGCGGTATCTTCAACAACTTCTGCCTTTTTAATCAATGACGACTATAGAAGAGACAAGAATTCACCATCAAATCATCCAGCATTTAAACGTCCCATCAAAGTAAATTTCATGGAATCATAAAATAATTTACAAACCTGGCGCTCCGGGAATTTCGGCATCTCAGCCAATACATCCATAAAGGCAGCACCTTTTTTACTTAACTCAAAATATTCGACTGCTCTTTGTTGTATCTCCACATCAATACAACTCTCATACCTGCCATACACAACATCATTTAGAAAACTTGATTTGATTACAGAAAAGAAGGGAACCTAATTGACAAGCAGAACATTGATAACGATGACAAGGTTAGCAAGTCTCACTTCTTGAATACAGCAAAAACTTTTTTTTCCAGTTCTGGATCCCGGGGTTGAGTGTGCATAAGAAGCTTTGCATAAGTGGAAAGAAGAATAGGAATGGTGGGAGTCCTGAGAAAGAGAGAAAAAAAATGTTTAAGGCATACCCAAAGACAAGAAGAGCACAATGCAGGATTTGTGTTGTCCTTACGATACTGTGGGAAGCTTCTCATGTAAGATGCTAAAGAGTTCGCTTGCACTGCATCCAGGTTGTCTGGCTAGAAGGTGGCCATACTCCCCCAGTATATAAGCACTGACCTGACATTTAGAGAGAGATATATATTATATTGTGATAACCAATATTTTAATGTATATATAACATTTTTAACTTTGTACTATTGAACATAATTTCAATACAGATGAGATTGTGTCAGAAAGGTAATAAGTGCCAACTCTACTTTCTCAGCTTAGGTTATGTAACTTATCTGCGAAAAGTAATATTGAAAATTTATCATATAGGAAGCGAGGATGTACAACCTTCACCATTGTCTCATGTATGGCAATCTTGTTCAAATATTCTCTTGCTTTTGATGCGGCGTAAGGCTGTCATATGAAAGAAAACTATCAGCAACTTTGGAGTGTCCTGAATAGGATAATATACAACAGAATAATTCTGTCAAATTTCAAATACCTGAAGGTCTTCATTGTTTGTTACAAACTGAACCACACGAAACCAAATGTCATCGCTAACAAAATCCCCAGCCTTATCGATCAACTGAAGGATCACATCTACATACCTAAGAAATATCATAACAGTTAGTGTAATGAAAGGTTGACCAATTGGCTAGTGCATGTCATCGTAATTATAATTGCGTGCACTGAAGAAGTGAAGATCTCTCTTTTTTGTTTGGTGGTAGAAGTTACACTTACCATGATAGATCAGGAGCAAACTTCTCAGCAAGAATGGCAGCTTTAAGTGATAATTCCTCACGCATGGAAAATTCAGCTGTGCTAAGATACTGCAATGTATTTTTCGGTTCAATATAAGCATAAACACTACACGGCTAAATCATTATTCTGTTGGCACCACAAAATTAAAGGTCTACAAACCAAGACTATATTATTATTATTATGCAGCAAGGCCAACAAGACGTACCTGCAACAACTCTTCGACTATATCCTTGGCATTGGACACATCGCACATCCCATAGAGCAAATCAAGAGCACGTCTACGAATACTGCAGGAAGTTCAACATTAGGTGAATCTGATGCCATTAGAAAAAGAACCAAGAAAATAGATATAAATCAAGCTAGAAGTTCTGGAAACGGCAGCCTCCATTTGCGAAGGGAAGGGAACCTATATGGACTCTGGTATTCATCCAATCCACTTATCTTTGTATGAAAAACGTCAAAATACTAAAGACCCACCAGCCAAGAATTGCCACCACAGGTACATACACCAAAATCGTTTCTTAGAAGAAAACAAATCAATAAAACATGTTTCACTAAAACTAAATTGCAGAGATTCAGATTAAATTTCGAGTTTGATATACGCAATCCAAATTGCGTAACTTCAAATTCAGAACTAATAGCAATTTCATGACTGAAACCAGCCATACTGGTTCCGAACTAGAGCATCAAAAGATAAAGACTAGGGTTCACAAGCCATGCAAGCTGATTACTGAGATGGTAAAGAAGCCAACCTGATGTCGGGGTCTTTTAGGGAGGTGATTATCTGAGACTGATGCTTCTTTATGACATCTTGGACATCCGTGACCATTAGCATTCGGGTCATGTTTTCCTGAAATGTTGTCAAGAAATACATCATGACAGGCCAGTAAATGAGTAACCCCTAGAGAATGACGTTATGCACCACCAACAGTAAACAAATTCGATGTTCTAGCTTAGAAACAAGACGTGTGTATTCGAGATCTCACCAAGCCTAGATATCTGATGTTGGGCTCACGGACAGAAATAAACTTTCCAAGAAGAGCAACACACTGTGACATCATTTCCTTCTCAGCATCAAGATGGATGACCTATATCAAAACACATCATCAAGTTAGGAAGTTGCTCACTAGTCCAGATTATTGTTGAGCACATTCAAGTCAACTATCCATGATAAAGCTCTTAGGAATAGCTCGAAAGCTTCAAGCAGAAAATATAATATTATTTACTTTTCAACAAGAACAGTAAGGAACATACAAAGAATAGCATGCAAGTAACTGCAAGCGACTCAATTTTCTTCACCAAAACCGAAAACTTTATTTTAAAACCTTCACATGTATGTTATTATTATATTTTGATATAACAGTGTTTTTCTGTGAAAATTGGGGAGGGGCATAAGGAATGGGAAAGGATGGATTAGAAATTTGTTTGGAATCAACTTGTTCCCCAGCTATTTGAACGAACTTACAAGGGATAGAGCTTCAAACAGCACAGCGTGAGATGCATTGTTCTTATTCACATTTTTCACAACATCTGTTCCCATTAATATCCGCTGAAGGACCTGAAATTTCCATGAAATGGCATCAGATGTGATATAAAAGCATATGATAGAGATATACTTGAGAAATATTGAACCTCGAAAAGAGATTTTCTGGTACTGGGATCTTCAATGGTTGGAAAATATTGAAGAGCCCTCATCGCCTTAACCTGTGCTGACCACAAATATATAAGAATCCAAGATACCTTAACTGAACGGCAAAAAATAGGCCAAAGCTTGGATAAATCTCTATTTTCATGAGCCGTTTCACATTAAATCATAAGAATCCACGGGATTATGTGCTCAATAAAAGTTAAGGCCAAACCTGGAGCCACGGTGATGGGATACCGTAGTATGTATACTCCTGAGGCACGTCCTGATTCCTAGCAAGGCGCTCCAATATTTTGACACATTTAGGTAGACAACTTGAATATGCCTCATGATTATTTGATACCAAAGCTACAAGAAGACTTGTCGAGGATGTCAAGACACCAAGATCCCGTTCATCCAAAAGTTGTGTCATACGATCCGCCCTGGAGGCACACGACAATCAGAATTTAAGAACGATGCCCAATTAAAATCAAATAACCAGTTAGCCAAATTGTTAATACACACCATCCATCAACGTTGATGGCATCAGGATTTTTCCTGAACAAGCGCAGTAGGCACAGTGCCGCTTTTTTCCTTACAAGCGGTCTGCAGCTGCTAGAAATCTACAGCAAAGAAGTCCCACAGCGTTAATATGTTTACCTATAAGGATAAATATCCATAACGTATCATAGTGGGGTCACTTACAAGTAGCTTTTGAACATCAGGTGCCAATGATTCAGCAAAATCTCTCCCACCAATATTTCCAACCTACATGGCAAGGTAAGAGAGGCAGAGAAGAAATGACACACCGTTTTGATGAAGTGGAAGGCTTTGAATAACAAATTAGTAGAGAAAACAGACATAACGTGACCAAAAACATCGACTGAAACAGTCACTACACGGCGTCCCGTAATCTGTACGACTTCACTAAGACTCTAAGATGTAAACAAAACGAAGGACAAAAGATCACATACCAAAGTCAATGCCAGGCACTGGAAAGTCTCATTGCGGCCAATGATATCGTTCCGCACTGTGTTTATTGCCAACTTCAAAAAATCATGGTTCTCATTGAGCAGGCAGGATGTGACAATGTAGCCAACCTGTGATGATCGATGAAGAGTTCGATACATGCAATTTAGATACCAAGATATAAAACTGATAACGCAAACCACTGGGAGAATATGCATGGCATCATTTGTATAACTTGGTTAAGAGTAACTATAATGTCGTTAGTATATACTTAGCTTGAAATAGTATTTATATCTTGTTATTTTTGTGGTCTTCACTGAAATCTACTTTGTTTCATCTTTGATCATTAGATTTAATAAACAAACACCACACCACCTATTTTATCTTCTCCTAGCTTAAGAAATCAACTGTTTAATCCAGCAAAACAAAACTTGACTAACCTGCTTTTCAGGATACTTAGGAGCAGAGATAAGAGAAACCGCCTCCATATGACCAAAATCCACATCGTAACCTAGCATATGTATATAAAGCATTTTCCATACATACTTCTTCTTTTTATATGGTGTCAAAACCTGTTCAAACACAAAAAAAAAAAAAACTATAAGTTCATTTCCAGCCACCGTATTAACTCTCTAACGCTAAACAATCTTGAAAGGAAAGGATACATCTCTCTATTCAATTCCCCTAACCTTGTCGTTTTTGAAGCAGGTACGAATGTTCCCTAGCTCCTTGTCAACTCGGAGCCGCTCCGCCTCCTTGTTCTGGCAATTACGAATGTCGCTGATGAAAACCGAGAGTCCTCTCATTCCGGTCATGGTTTTGGGGAAACAATCTCTCAGATCCGCCGCCGCCTCACGCGAGCAGATCCGACTCGCGACAAACCGGATCTAACAACGACGAAAGGCGTAGATGTACAGCTCGAGCGTTAAAAAGAGCAGATCGAAACCCTAATCTAGGGATGGAAGACGGCACTTTCCAATTTGAAGAAGAAGAAGAAGATTCAAAAAAAGGGAGAGTGATCTGGTGGAGAGAGATAACCTCTGCGGGGAGCGACGGGAGACGACTTCTTTATTTTCTCTTTTTTTTTATTTACAGCTGTGACGACTATTCAATGTTTGTGTATTTCAGTTTTTTTTTGTCTTTTTATTATTACACTATACTAAGGTTTTTATTTGGGAAATTATTTGAATAAATTATATGTAGAAAATTTAAACAGAAAATAACAACATATATATATACAGGTGATTTCCACTTCTGAAAAACTATAGTTTATATGGTTAAAACTACAAAATGTAAGAAATGAGAAGATTTAACTTTCAAAACAATTTATAAAAATAATTATAAATACAAATTTTATAAATTTAAAATATAAATTTTCTTAAAAGATACAGTCTTTAAAAAGTATTTTTATAATTTTTAAAAATTATAAATAAAAATACAAACACAAAGTTATGGTAAGAAAAAAAAGGAGTAAAATATCACCAAGAAAGTACATATTCATTGTGAGCTCCATTATTTTGTAGCTCTTCCACAGGTAAAATGAGTTCAACATTGACAACACAGTACTATTAACTCTTACCGCCAACTATTTCCAATAAGATGCAGCAGAAACTATATCACATTTTAATGTATTTCTCATAGTTGTTTTTTAAGTTTCTAAAGTAGTGTTTACTCATTGGAGTTTTTACTAACGAGCTGAGCCTAATAACTCAAAAATAGAATTTGTTGGAAAAGTGTATCAACATCATTGGAATTTTGGAGAGGAAGATAAATTTGATTATAGGAGGCATAAAAACAGGAACAAAGGAACAAAAGATGAGGATATAGCAGTTGGATGACAGGGGTGGCCAAGCTGTTACTGAGAACATACTCGATCTATCAGATGATGCTGCCATCAAAGTACCTAAGTATATTTTGATTCCTTTTTATTATTTTTTCTTGCAAACATGTCGAAAATATTTTATTTATTTTATATGTTTCTATTTGCTTTTAAATATTTATTGTTTTAAATATATCCACCCACCAACTATTCTCTTTTTCTTCATTTTAAAAATATATTAATGGAACTCTACATACAGTCCAAGTCTGAATCATAAGATGATCTTGGATACAATATCAGATCCACACTCTTCTCATAAAGATAAAATATTGATGACCAGCATTAGATTTCATCCCTGAGGATTGTGTCTCTTGTCTCCAAATTACATGATACTCCCTCCCGGTTATCGAGAAGCAGATTTTTCAGAAAAGTTTCGAAAAGTCATCGTACTTTAAACACCAAATCTCTAAAATATTTTCTTCTTTTGGAGCCAAAGCTCTGACATACATGACAAAGCTTCGGGATGTAAGTCAAATTCCTTTGAATTCTTTGTTGTGACCAGAATATTCCGGCAATTGCACCACCCGGATCCAGAATAGAAATCATGAGCGACGAATACTCCAGGTACATCCAGTCTTCTAGTTCAGTCTGATGTGAAACAAGTTAGTAATGTGGTAAGGACAGTGAACTACCTTGGAAGTCCAACTCCTTCATGGATCCAAATGGAAATGGATTCTTCAGTTACTAACGATACAATTAAATCATGTTTTGACTTCAAATACTTCTTTAATAACATTACCGACAATAGGACTGATACTGTTGTGGCTTTTGAACATCTTTGCCCGTTCAAAAAAAAAGAACATCTTTGCCCTTAGCTAGCTGGTAGGATCGAGATTATAATCATTGAAAGTTTTGTATAGAAATCTGAAAAGAAAAAAATCAAATAAAATCTCCAAAACATCCTTTTTTGTTTTTGGTTTTACCACTAGTATTACTTTATTACCGAAAAAACAGAGACCATTCTAAAAACAGAACATAGTTCGAAACGTTATAAAACAATAACAAAAGACATCGCATAAAAACCATACTGATATCAGTCCATCTCAAAACGAAAAAATGTTTCGAGCTCCCATAATCTCAGATCAGACCTTGCTCGACCTGCCTCCAAAAGTACTCCTCATTTCTTATATCCTCCATCTTTGCCTCATGTGTTGCAGTAGCATAGGAAAGTAGTGAAGTCTTATCAATCATCTCGGCTTGGGGAGGACGAGGCACCGATTCCATCCACGGTGGGATCACGAATGGACAAAACCAGACACAAACTCTAAAGTCCAAGTCCTCTTCGTCTAAATCTGATAATGATCTTGGATCCCATATCTCATCAACACTCTTCTTGCAAACAGACTCGTCAATGAAACAACCATCACTAGATGCATCTCTGAGTAATGTGTAGTTTAGTTTCCGCAAGTCACACGATACCCAATGATAATCCCGTTGACTCCATAGACAATACTTATGTCAAACGGATGCATTGCCACGGGTGCGTAATTACCGACAATCGGGAAGCCGACTTCCCACAGAAGTTGCCACGTGTCCTCATCATTGTTCAGCCTCCAAATCTTCAAAACAGTTTCGTCCTTTTTCGCTAGTGATCTGACGTACACGACAAAGCCTCCTGATATAGTCAACGTTCGTTTGTAGTCCCTGTTGTAATCAGGGTAGTCCGGTAATTGCACAATGCGGAACTGATCGGATTCAGAGTAGAAATCATGAGCCGCGATGACGCCAGGCTCGCTCAGACAAGTAAAGTACACAGTACCGTTCAGGTTGACATAGTACAAGTTGGTGATTTGATGAGGACAGCGAACTGCTTTGGGAGTCCAGATCCCTGTCTCGGAGGAATAAAGTAACACACCAAAGAGATAATCATCTGTCCACTGGAGAGAGGCTAACCTAATCACTTTAAAGCTTAAAACAACGCCGTCTTGATCCAAGCGAGTCACCAAACCGAACACGTCAGCATCATCACCAGCCGTATCAGACGGAGGAGGTGGAGGGATTTTGACCCACTGCTGAGTAACTGGATTCCCCACGTAGCAGTAAGATTTGTCAGCGCCGTCTGTGAGCAAAACCAATCCACCGGAAGAATAGACGTAGTCGCAGTCACCGCAGAGGTAGCGTTTGAACGAGTGTGGGATGAGCGAGGCTGGAGATTTTGGGAGATCCCATGTTTTGCATCCGTGGAAACCTATGAGTTCGTCTGCTCTGTGCAAGAGCGACCATGATGATGATGATGAAGAGTAGTTTTGGTGGAGAGACAGAAAGAGACGGCAGAAATACGGAGATTCGACGGAACGTTGTAGCCCAATGGTTGGGACGGGTCTCCGCCTGCACCCAGGTAGGGGGTCCGATCCACGCCAGAGGGAACTACCGTGCAACGCTTCCTGTCATAACGCTGGTATTAGGCCTTCGGACCCAGGGAAAGCCCTCCCGGGTGAAGCTGGCCGACGGTCTGACCGGGTCCAGGGATTGACCCGCGAAGCGGGGAACCCTGGATTACAAAAAAAAAAAAAAAAAAACGGAGATTCGAGTGTTGATTTCCATGTCTTGCAGATTGATTTGAATCTTGAAATGGTTTTCAAGGGTAATCTCGCCAGAATCTCCGTCTGCATCACCTCCGAGAGATGGTTTTGTTGTGTTGCCATCACCATTGGAGATAGTCTCTAGCGAAAGCTACTACTAGGGTTACGAGGTTTTTAATTAGTGAAGTGTTGGCTAAATATTTGTGAGTGAATGAGTAGTATTAGTTGCCGATAAAAAAAAAAGAGTAATATTAGTTTAGATATGATTTATATGAAGAATATATCTATTCATTAATATTGATTAATATTTATAAAAAATTTCCATATCTAAACAAACCAAATATATATTCTCTACACTAATATATTTATCTTGCTTAAAAAATCATTTTATCATATACACTAAATATATCATATTAATTAAAATGATCGTATCAACCGGAAAACAGAATTTTAGGAACAAAGTTAGATCTGTATCTGCTAACCACGAGATAGTGAATCCATATATTTGAAAGCCTTCATCAATAACTTTATTCATGCTTAGCTGGAGATGACTTTATCACTTTCTCCCACAAGAATGCATCCATTGCAAATCGTTTCTTGCAGGACAAGTCACCGGTTTGTAGGCAGACCAGATAGATTGAGAAGTCGATCAAGTTCTCCTTCCGAGATACATACGCTCGTAATGTTCCATTGTGAAGTTTGAGTGATAAACAGGCATTTGGAATGATGACCAAGAAGCAACCCTGCTTGTTAACTGATCACATTCATGGTTGGACGTAGATCATTCAACTGTTTTTCCTCGACAACATCTGAGATTTTGTATTGGTGTTTTACTGTTTTTTTTTTTGGTAACAATATTTTACTGTTTTGGTTGATAGTTTGTAGTATGTCGAGAAAAAAAAATGTATAAAGATTAAACCTTAAACCTTTTTTTTTACTTGACCAAAAGTTTATTCAAGCAAATGTATAAAGATCATGTAGATGAGATAAATTGAAAATTTACTTTCTACAAGCTGCTGAATATAAAATTGGAAACATTTTATTTTTCTTATTCAGTGATAAAAGATTTCATTATTGCAATCCAACTTCAAAAACCCAAATCGAAAGTGTTGTATTGGTCCGTTCGAGAAAACCAGTTAGAATTCGGTCCAGATCATGAACCAGATTCTTTCTATGATTCCGTAAATAAGCTAATCAGTAACGAATTCGGTCGCACGTTCCCTCATCATTCTGATTCTCTCATGTTGTCCCTCATCATTCTCTCACGTGTTGCAGTAGCGTGAGAAAGCAGTGAAGTCATATCTATCATCTCAGCTTGGGGAGGACGAGGCACCGGTTCCATCCACCGTGGGATCACGAATGGGCATAACCAGGTACATATTGGATCCCAAAACTCATCCAGCTGCCTCCTCTTGCAAAAAGAATGGTCAATGAAACAATCTTGATGACCATCATTAGATGCATTACTGAGGATTGTGTAGTCTCGTTTCCGCATGTTACATGATACCCAATGAGGACTACCCCATAGATAAACAATACCCATATCAAATGGATGCATTGCCATTGGTGCAAAATTACCGACACACGGGAAGTCTACTTCCCACAAAAGTTGCCAAGAGTAGTCATCATTGTTTATCAACCTCCATATCTTCAAAAAAGTTTCTTCTTTTCCAGCTAAAGATCTGACATACATAACAAAGCCTCCTGATATAGTCAATGTTCGTTTGTAGCCCTTGTTGTTGTTATCAGGATAGTCCGGTAATTGGACAACCGGGAACTGATCGGATTCAGAATAGAAATCATGAGTTACGATTGCGCCGGGCTTTCCGCCACAAGTAAAGTAAATCGTACCATTTAGGTTGATATAATACATGTAGGTGATGTAATGAGGAAATTGAACTAGTTTGGAAGTCCAGATCCCTGTCTCGGAGGAGTACAGTAACACACTCGAGGGATAATCATTTGTCGATTGGACAGAAGCTCTCCTAATCACTTTAAAGCTTAAAACGACATCGTCCTCATCCAAGCGAGTCACCAAACCAAACACATTAGTATCACCTGTCGGAATATCAGATGGAGGTGGAGGGATTATGACCCATTTCTGTGTAACTGGACTCCCCACGTAGCAGCAAGCGTGATCAGAGCCGTCTGCAAGCAAAACCAATCCACCGGAGTTGCAATAGCGTTTGAAAGACGGTGGGATGAGTGAAGCTGGAGACTTTGGGAGATCCCATGTTTTGCATCCATGGAAACCTATAAGTTCGTCTTTTCCATGCAAGAGGGACCATGGTGATGAAGAAGAGGAGGAGTTTCGGTGCAGAGACATAAAGAGACGGCGGAAATAGATAGATTCGAGTGTTGATTTCCATGCCTTGCAGACTGATTTGAATCTGGAGATTGTTTTCAATGGTAGTCTTGCTAGAATCTCCGTCTGCATCACCTCCAGGAGATGGGTTTGTGTTTCCATCGCCATTATAGAAGATATGGTCTCCAGCAAAAGGTGATGACTAGGGCTCCGAGGAACAAATAAAGAAAACCTAGGTACAAATAAATTTAAGCCGTGATATTTTAATTTATAAATAGTTTGTTGGGCATAAGAGTAATTTTTCTAAACCATAATATTATATTGTGGATATGATGATCCATACAAAACAACCAGAAATAAAACTTTAGGAAAAACACAAAAGTGTTGATAAAAAAAACACAAAATTAGGTCTGTTAACCACGAAATAGCGAACTATCTCAAAGCCGTCATCGATCCCACCAAGGAGCCTTCTCCCACAAGAATGCACCCATCGCAAATTGTTTCTTGCGAAACAAGTCACTGATATTTGTAGACAGACCATATAGTTTGAGAAGTCGATCAAGTTCTTGTTTTCCTCCGTCATATATACTCTCGTACCCTTCGTTTGTGAAGTTTGGGTGGGTAATGAACAGGCCTTTGGAACGATGACCAAGAAGCAACCCCTTTGATCAGTTGATCGCGGTCGTTGTTGGACGATGGATCCAATTGTTTTTTTCTCGACGACATCTGAGGTTTTGTTTGAGTTTGGTGGGTTAATTATAGCTTGTCGGAAAAAATAAGAGTAAGCAACTGAAACCTTTGTCATGTTCGTTTTGATGAAAACCTTAAACCTTTTTATTTCAGGCAATATATAAAGATTATGCAGATGTTATAAATTAAAATTTTCTCTTCTACAAGAAATTTTATTAATGGAGACATTTTATTTTTCTTACTCAATGATAAGAAAAATATCATTATTGCATGCTAGTATTAAGGAAATTGCAGAACTCTCGGAACGTTTGAGTAAAATCCGGTTAGAAGAATTCGGCCCAGATCATGGGTACCAGATTCTCTCTATAACTCTCGGTAAATAACCTAGTAGTCATTAACAACATTCGATAACCAATAGCCCCTCAAACTATCGTAACAAAACCGAGCCGGTTAAGACTACTGGACGCCGGATAACTTAGCCCAATCCACAAACTGCATCCCACCGTATACATTGTTAGCAAACCGGACTCCAACCGTAAACGCCATGGCAACCACAGGGATGCGTTTAGCTGCTGAAGAACCTTCCACGACCCGTTCCAGCCCGTTGATGATTTGGTAACGTGCGTTGGAAGATAATCCCAGGAACACACCTGGTGAAAGGAAGAAAACATAAAAGAGAGTCAGATTAATGAGAGTTTAATCCAACATTTCACAGATAAATCTTGGTGCTTGTCTCTGAGTTGTGCAACTAAGTTAGGAGGATATGTAAAGACTTTACCCCAGAGAGCAGCACTTTCGAATAGAGGTGGAACAGGGACGTCTTCTTCTGACTTCTTTATACTCCTATATTGACATAGAAACCCCATACTTAAGTGAAACAAGAAGATTATCATGACTGAGATAAGTAGTGAGATAAAGTATATGGTGAAAAGAATACCGTTTTGCCGTCATAATCAGATTAGCAATCCCCTGACCGATAAGACCGCAGCCGAATCCAACAGACCCATACAAGACTCCCTAGATAACCACACCAATTAGTTAAACCAAAAAGGCATGGAAGGAAGAAGCAACACACAAAGAACATTCAAAGCAGTTTTCTTCTTTCATACCTTGTAGAAGAAAGTTGCAATCCGCTGGTTAACCGAAAATTTACAACCCGGTCTTTCAGCTTCAAAAACACTTCATAAACCACAAAACAACAACCCGTATAAGTACATCTTAACCCATATGTCCATTATCATGACGCCAGAAGTGAAAAAATTGAGAGAGAGAGAGAGAGACAAAGACATTCTCTTTACCTGCTAGGAAGAGCTGCACAAGATCGCTTCAGGCCGCTAAATAAACCTGTTGATGATACCACAGATGTCTTCCCAATACGGGCATAGGGAGCCAAAAGTCCTACCAAAGCAACATCAACCACAAGACCAACCAAGAGATCAGCGGCATACAACTCAAACTCAGACCAGAAATCTTCCCCTCTCTTCTGCACTTCCGCAAAAGTCGCACAGCAAGAGTCTATCGCTATCTGCATTTAAACCCAAAGATCTTTACTAACTGATTCCACAAGTCAGAACATATTAAGAACTTTAAAAAAAAAGACAGCTTTAAACTTTAACAAACCTCTGTCCCAACTTTGAAGAGAAAGGAAGGATCAGCAAGCATTCTGTTACGAAGCATCGTGCATGTCCTCATCAGAAACCCAAGCGGCCAAACAGAACCCTGCAAAATGTTCAATCTCAGACATAAGTCATCATAATCTTACAGAACATCTTTTTCAAAATGTTCCAAAAAAGGAAAAAAAAAACAAACCTGTAGATCGAGATAACGAAGAAGGAAGAGCTTCCGTATCCCGACAGACTTAGCAGCTTGCAACATATCCTCAGGTAATGCAATCCCTCTACGCGCAGTCTCTTTCATAACTTCGTCGAATTTCAAAATCGGACCAAACTCCTTCTCCTCGGCTTTATCAGCTTCATCATCCTCTCCATTATCACCTCCCTCTCCTCCGCCTCCGCCTCCATTACCACCATCCCCTTTACCTCCGTTAATCCCACCGTCATCTCCTCCTCCGCCGCCGTCGAGTTCCGGCTCCAACTCTTTAAAGGTCTCATCTTTCGATCCGCCGGAGATTTCACTCGTGACAACACCTGATCCAACGCATCGAGTTTTCAATCTCAGAGAAGAGAGCTCCGAGCTCCAATGGATTCGGCTCGATGCGAAACCAGGGCTGCGGCGGAAATAAACCGACGCTTGACCGGCTCTGCATTGAATTCGCGGCTCTACGGTGTTGAACACATCGCTGGGGAGGTTTGAAATGTGTGAGATTTTTAGGGATAGAGACATTTGCACTCAACGCTCTCGAGTGCGTATGAACCTACAAAAAAGGTTTGATCTTTCGCAGCTTTTCAAAAATCTGAAAGAAAGAAGTTGGGTGGAAACTGGAATGGAGGAAGAAGGCGGAGGAGTTGTGTTATGGCTTAGGGTTTAATTTCGTTTATTTGGTTTGGGTTTGGTTCAGTTTGGTTAACCAAACTCAGCCGAACTAATCTTGGTTTGTTGGGGTTTAGTTCGGTTAAAAAATTATCAACATTAGTTCATTTGCGACGATTTTTTTTTTTTTTAACATACCAACTGTGAAAGCTATTTGCTACGAAAATTACATTTCATTTATAGTCATCTAATCATATTTCATGGTGTCTGAATCAGCGGCTCAGCGCCTTGAATTCGATACTTTTGATATTACTTGCTCCACCAATTCATCAAATCCTTCTGTTAAACCATCTAAAAACTCGGATCAGAGATGATTACTTCTTACTTGGCTTGGACATCATATCTATCTTCAGAAATTAAATATTTAGCATTGTAATTTGTAAAGTCAAGTAACTGATCAACAAGTTTTATTACTCGCAAGTTTAAGACAAGTATTGAATATTGTTATTTTCAAAATATCTGTCTCAATATTTCTTACGCTACATGTTACTCATTAATTATTATTTGGACAAAACATATATTACTCGCTAAAAATATATATTATTTGTTAAAATGTATTTATTATCCATATATTTATTTCAAATATTTTATAATAAATATTTTATTTTGCTAAGTAAAGTAAAACATCTTGTGGATATTTGACGTAAAGTAAGTCAAATATAAGTAAGGACTGTACTTGCTTCATGCTTATCCCTACGAAAAAATAATACATAAAACTTTTTACAAAATCATGCCCTTTTTCAAAAAAAAAAACTCTTTACAAAATCATTTATTTTATACAACACCATGAGTCCATGACCCAAGCACTTGTGTTTAACCATTAATCCAATGGACAATTCTCGGATGACTCTTCTTTCGTCCAAAATTTCTATCTAACCTTTCCTTTTTCTATACTAGTGGTTGGCCCGCCCTACGGGCGGGTGTGTTTACACTAAAACTATAACATAATTGATCTACATATCTAAACCGAGAGTATCATAATAAATTTGGGTTTTGAGGATTCAATTAGAGCTAAAAAAGCCCAATATCTATCAATATGTTTGGAGATATGATGAATGACTAAGGTTAACCTTAGGCTTTGGTATTCAGAAGAAGACAAAACGAAGACTGTAAGAAAAATGTTATCGTAGGTTGAGTCATGGATAAAGAATGAGAGATTCATAAGAAGACGAAGTATATATTGCATGGAGATTGTTTTCGAAGGTAGAGCAACAGAAATTTTGATTGCGGTGATGATTTCTGTTTTCGACGCGTTCATCTCTCATGGTGGTCTTGAGCTGTCATACCAGCCGTTCATTTTCTGGGCTTCTTCTAGGCCTGAATCATTGAGCCTCATTTATATTAGTTTTTTATGAGTCTCATCTTACTTTACAGTATGAATATTAGTATAAAAACAACATGTAGTTACAATATTTATGTTAGGCATAAAAATAACATGTAATTTTTAAGTTAAACAGACATAAAATCAACGTTATATGTTAAATTTTAATATTGGTCATGTGTCGCAACCTCCCCCCCCCCCTAGGTGGCAGAAGAAGAGAGAGAAGTGTTTAGACATTTGTTGATTCTAAGATTGATAATTGTAGTATTAGAAAATTGTATTTTATATTTTTTCAATTATTTGAACATTATTCTTTTAAGATGTTTTTTGCATTATTCTTATTTTGATATTGAGCTCTCATAATCTATATATTTCATTTACCTTTCCGTTATGATGTGCTTCTCACCATCATCGGAAAATACTCACCTCCATGCTCTTCTTCTACATCACGTTTTCTTCTGTACGATTATCTGGTATTTGATATAAATCATGTTTATAAGTTACCAGTTGTGTGATTGTTTTTCATGGTGTTGTAGTCTTTTCCAGTCAATATTAAATGTGTGTTTGTTCTTCTTCAGATTGTCTGGTATTTGTTAGATTATATTTATTAGTTTGTGTGGTTGTTTCTTATAACGTTATAGGTTGTTTGCGTCAATATTTGCTGCTTTTTTTCTTACTAAGATTTTTGTTGATGTTAGGAAGTGCATCTATTTGGGTTGGGTCATAGTTTAGTCGTCTTTAATGTTTCCTTCTTCTTCGTTAGTTTACCGTCGATAATCCCTACTCGGATTGGTTTTCAAGATCTGGTTTTTGATCATCTGCCTTCTTTGATATCTTTCACAGTTTGAGGATGGCTCCACGGTTTCCTGATTTCATTTCGTATACCCTTTCAACTATGTTCTATCATCTTGTTACAATTTTCATCACTGCTCATGTCTTTAGTGACCCTTTATTTCGCTAAATTTGCGACTCCGCGTTTAGATAGTGTTTTCTTCTGTGTATGCTCTGTAGATTTATAATGTTGTTTTTGGTCTCAAGTTTGGTCTCTAGTTTCTTTGTGGTTAACTTTCATTCTCTCTTCCTTCAGGTTATATGTCTTTTCCCCATGCTTTTCTTAGTATAAGTGTGTGAAGTTAGTTTTTTAGAATTTTGGTATTTTCTATCTAGAGTTTTGTGGTTCCTCGCTGGTGGATGTGCTTATAGTGTGATGAGTATTTGTCTTCTTTGTTGGTGACGATTTTTGCCTTATGTTGAATATTCTTACTCTAACACGCTTTCTTGGTTTTTTTGTGTTAGTCATTGATCATGTTTCTTGGTATTCGAGAAATGCTTTGTCTCATAGTTTATCTTTCTATTATTTTTTTTTTTGAAATCTCCTTGTTATGGCCAATATATTCTATGATAAAGTGAGCTAAGTTAGTTTTTGATCTCGTTTCAGCGCTAAACCTTTACTTAGTTAGTGTGTCTTTGACATTTTGCTTTTTTATATAATCGTAGAGATTTTTATGTTTCAATTATGAATCGTGCTATTTTTCTTAATTTGGTCAATATTAAAAAATATATATATATTACTTGTAAATTAAATAGTAGAAAATAATAAAAACTAATAAAATAGTGAAAGTTTATGTCATTTTAGCCTCTGGTTTGGTGCTAGGTGTTAGGTGTTTTCCTTCTGCTATGTTTTATATCGAATTTATGTTTCTGGTTTGAACACATGTCAACAAATCCCCCTTCCACATGTCTTAAGAAGAGAGAAAAGTCTACTTTATATATAAAGATAACCTTCCTACTTTAATGAAATACTGTGATGACAAAAATGCCCTTCTCCATTTGCTTCCTTTTTTATATTTTCGAAATAAATATACAAAAAAATAAAAAATGGACTTTTCTTATTGGTTGAGACATTAAAGTCTCTCTCCTTCCCTCCCCTTCTCCATTACTCTCACGTAACCAGCTCCCTCTCAACCACCATTACATATTTTCAGCTTTTTTTCCACTTCCTCCTTGTTGCCGACAGGAAAAGTTTTAAGGTTGTTGTGCTGATAAGATTTCAGTGTATCTTCCTTATTTTATGAAATGTAAGTGAATTTTCTTTCTTTTTCTCTCATTTGGATCCATTGCTTTAGGTTAGTTTGAATCATCATTTGACCCCTCTCTATTTTTCTTGTTGAATAAATATTTTCTGTACTGTTAACACATTGCACGTACATTTATATATTGAAATGTTTATAGGATTAAGAATCAGACTGTAGAGGATCAGTGAAATCGTTATAAATGAAGGTGAACTGTTATTTAGTATAGAACCGGTACAACTTGTACAATTTTGACGACTTGAACAACCTGTACAACTTTTAAAAATTAATGTTCATTATTTTTATTTTGCAGAGAACAAATGGATGACATTCGTGGAATAGTTATACATTTCGACTATAGAGGTTACTATTCAGACGAGGGAGAAGATGTACGGTGGAACCGAAAGAATCGAAATATTTGTAGTTTAGTGATGAAGGGAACTTTGGAAGAGGTGACTTATTCTCGTTTGGTTGAAAGAATCAGAAAGAAGATTAAGGTGGATCAATCTACGACCAAGCTTGATCTGAGCTATATTCCGTTGATAGTGGATCCCAAAAGGCCTTCATATATTTTCGATGATGAAGATGTTTTAGGATATTTAATTGATGTCAACAAAGAACAGTGTAGAAATGTTCTTCATGTAGAGCTCACTGAATTTGTCTCAGAAAACCAGAGTTTTGAGCATCTTTCAAGGAATGAGGAGCTTGTAAGCGATTATCAAGTTAATGAGGGTGGCATTTCTCTTGACGCAGTAAACGAGCATTTAGAAGAAGATGATCAGATGGCTATTATTCCCCAGTTTTCAGATGGTGAAAATGTTACACGAGACAGAGCGGTGTACATGGATAACGTTGATATGCATTATGAGGCTGATATCACACGTGACTCACAAGCAGATGAGGTTGTTACCACACGTGATTCACAGGCAGATGAGGTTGTGCATGTTGAATGGGACGATGGTATTGATCTAGCTATTGGTCAACAATTTGGAAGTAAGGAGGAAGTGAAAGATTTAGTGGATAAAGATGTGCATGAGAACTGTTTTGAGGTTAATACTGTGAAGTCAACACCTAAACTATACTTGCTAAAATGTCGTGGACAAGGTTGTAAATGGTTTTTACGAGCAGCAAAGAGTGAAAATTCAATTTTTTTCTCGGTCAGAACATACCACAAGATGCATACATGCTCTCGGTTGACTACGTCTACATCCAGAAATCTGAAGAAAGGCACACCACGATTGGTTGCATCTATGTTGCATGAAGATTATCCGGGTAAATTTAAAACACCACCACCAAAAACTCTCATAGATTTGGTTCAAGGAAAAATTGGTGTTACTGTTTCGTATTCTACCGCTTGGAGAGGGAGAAAGCAAGCTGCTAGTGATGTGCGGGGTAGTTCGGAGGAGAGTTTTCATAGGCTGCCTTCTTACTTGCACATGTTAAAGAAGATGAATCCTGGTACAGTGACAGAAATAGAAGTGGATGAGCAAAACCAGTTTAAGTATTTATTCTTTGCATTGGGAGCTTGCATCGAAGGATTTCAGGCTATGAGAAAGGTGATTGTTATAGATGGAACTCATCTGAAGACTTTACATGGTGGAGTTCTTATTGTTGCTGCTGCTCAAGATCCAGATCATCATCATTATCCCATTGCTTTTGGTGTTGTTGATGGTGAAAAAAATGAAAGCTGGAAGTGGTTTTTGACTATGCTGAAAACACTAATACCAGATGATCCTAAGCTTGTGTTTGTTTCTGATAGAAATGTAAGCATATCAATATGGTAAACGAGGTCTACCCACAAGCAAAGCATGGATATTGCATATATCATTTGTGCCGGAATGTGAAATCGCATGTGTCACACGTCAGGAAAGATGTTCTTGCTAAAAAAATCATTGCTTGTGCTCAGGCTTATACAGAGTCTGAGTTCCAAAAGCTATATGATGATTTTATAAAACGGTATCCTGCTGCTATTGAGTATCTAGATGGAAGTGTTCATGAGAGCAAATGGGCGAGGTGTTATTTTCTAGGAGAAAGATACAACATAGACAGCACAAATTGTGTGGAATCTCTCAACGGTGTTTTTTCAGAGGCAGGGCAGTATTCGTTGTTGCCAATGATTGATGCGATTGTGGAAAAAATATCTGAGTGGTTTAATAAATATAGGAAGATTTCTGCTGGAGTACCATACACACAAGTACTAGTGCCGCGTGTGCATGGCGAGTTGCATAAACTATGTCCAATTGCAAGGAAGTTAGTGGTGCATGAGCTAAACAACTTTCTACTCGAGTACAACGTGATGGGTCGCGATGGAAAACGTTATTTGGTTGACTTGAGGATGAAGACGTGCAGCTGTAAGTGTTTTGATATTGACAAATATCCATGTCTGCATGGTATAGCTGCTATCATAAAGTATTCAAAAGCAGCAACGGATGAGGTGCCTGAAATTCATGATTTTTGTTCTAAATATTATTGGATGGAGCAGTGGGTCTTGGCTTATTGTAGGACAATTTTTCCAGTACCTCATCATTCAGATTGGGACGTTCCCGAGGAGATTCAAATTAAGCATGTGTTACCTCCGTATTATGAGAAAAAGAAAGGAAGAAAACAAGTGACTAGAATCCCATCAGTTGGAGAATACCGAAAAAAAAATAAGAGTAAGAACAAAAATACTCCCTTATCGAGCTGGGTTGATGGCGAGAGCTCAGGATGTTGATTGTGTTTCATTTGTGTTTGATTTGCGGTTGTTATTTGTGTTTCATGAACGTTATTTTTGTTTTAAGAATTTTATTTTCTGTCTAGAGATTTTATTTGGTTTTACTAGGTATACAATTCAAGAGAACCGAACAATAACTAGTATATTGGAAAAACGTATACAACTTGTACAACTTGAGTGATACAACTTGTACAACTTGTACAACTTGAGTGATACAACTTGTACAACTTAAAGGATACAACTTATACAACTAGTACAACTAGTTAAATGTAATTATTTGTGTTTGGTTAAAAGAGCCACACATTTTCATATGGGATTAGCAAAAAAGTACTAAAGGATAGTTTAGAAGTATCAATCTCTTAAAATGACAATATATTTGTAACGGACAAAAAAATGAGTCAGCACTTGTTATATAAACAACATATTTTCACATATTACACCTTATACTTTAAAGGATAGTTTAGAAGTATCAATCTTTTTAAAATGGAAAAGAGACTATGCACATCTTTATTTATATGTAATAAATTAGAAACATCATAAACGTTGGGTAGTCACCTAAAAGAATAAATACAACTGAAAAAAATTAGTTTTAGGTATGATACTACTAAGAATATATGTAAACCATCAAAATACAACTCTTTACAAAGCTGTACAACTAAAAGTTTTGAATACAACTCTGAAGTATTTTTTTTGGGTCGTTTGATTTGATGGCACACGTTTCCCACGTTTTAGTTATTCTGTTTTACCAGATTTAACATTTTGTCTTATTTTGACGTGACAAGATAACACAAGTTGCACCAATTTGTACTAGTTGTACTCCAAGAATTATTTCTGCAATATAACTGCATATAATGGAGCGACCCATAAAAGTTTCAATAACCTACACATTTCATACAATATTTCATACATCATTTAAAAAACCTACTACAAGCGTTCATATAACATTTCACACAACATTTCATACAACACAATTGTTCAAAAACCTGCAACCTCAACCGTTTAAAAACCTGCAACAACCTTCCAAACAAACACTCCATTACTCACTTAGGAACAAAAGGAGTAACACAGACACTCGAAGGTTTTTTCATCCTTTTAGGCCTTGTCGTTTTCTTCTTCACAGCAAGTTGCTTAACACGTTTGCCATTAATTATAGAATGACCATACGGTTCAACCATCTTCCCCGCAGCATCATGACCACCAGCGTTTGGTACTGCCTTCTCGACAGCTTCATCCTGACCAGCATTTGGAGTATCTGGAGCTTCTGAAACCGTCTTCCCCGCAGCATCATGACCAACGTTTGGAACTGTATTCTCGACAGCGTCTTCCTGACCCGCATCTGGAGTATCTGGAGCTTCTGAAACCGTCTTCTCCGCAGTATCAGGACCAGCGTTTTTAGCCTGTGGAACGATCTTCTCGATAGCTGCATCCCGAGGCTCCGTCCCTTTTGCACTACCATTCTCATCAGCACCACCTGTTTTTCACAAATTTTAACAAGATTCCCAAATATAATTAAGATTCACCAATAATGCTTTTATAGAAATGCGTTATACCTGAAGTTCCACCGGTTTCAAAGTTGTTCATACGGTGACTTCCTCTCCAGTAATCACTAAACTGAAAACCCATACTTTCTTCATTCAGCTTTCCATTGACATATTGTTCCACATCACACATCCTTCCATTCAGCTCTTCAAACTTCTGATTAACTTGATCTTGAAAACCTTCTTGCATCGACTTCATCATCACCATCATCTGCTGTAACTGCTCCTTCAGATATACATTTTCAGGCTCAGCAGGTTGCTCTACTTCTGCCTCAGGTTCAGGTTCAGGTTCATATGCCCGTCCTTCAATGTCTAATTTCCATAGATCCTCCCACCAAATCTTTCCATTTCTTCTGCGTAGAACCTTCTTCCAGCTATCTACAATAGGATCTAAGTCATCTTCCTCATTCAAATCATAACCTTCCATGATGCGAGCCATAAGAATTCTCTCACCATCCATGGGCTCTAAAATACTGCAAATAACCTGAAACAATAAAAAAAATTAATACCGAGAACCCCGTATACTATCAAAATTACAAAAAGAAAAAAACCATTTACCTTCGAATCATCAAGCGTCTTATATAGTTCTCCGAGACCATATCCTGTTGACCTCGTATCTCTGAACTTCCCTTTACACATTCTTGGACACTCAGTTTCAGGACTTTTTACAGGTACCCGAAATTCTGTCTTCAAAGCTGAGACGCATTCAAACGCCAAAACCTACACACAATCATCAAATTTCATCAGATTTTCCAGTTTTACAATTTTGTATTCAAGGATAGAAATATTAAATTTTACCTCCAAAGGTAAAATGAAACCAGGAAACGTCCAAGAAGCCTTCACCCTGCCTCTATAATTATTCATCAGATGCATAATCTCTTCCATACAACCATCAAATGTGAGTCTTCCCCAAGGAAACGATTCACATAGCTCAATGTCATCCACGATCTTTAGTACGAAAGGATCAATGCTTCCCTGAACATTCCTTGTTGTCCCTCTAATCACAGTGGCTAGGAAGAACAACACTGCCATTTTTAGCCTATCACGAGTTGCATCTACCATTTGCACCAACTTTTGTTTGACATCCTTGACTTTTACCATGTCATGTTGGCCAAAGTGCTTATCCACAAAGTTGTAACTCCCCAAATTTTCAAGCTCTTTTGGATATTCATGGCAATACAATCCGCTGAGGAGGCCATGTTCCCTCATTGAATAGCGAATGGGAACACCATTTATAACAAACCAAGCTTCCTTCTTTCCATTGTTTATTTGTACCGTGCGAAGAAGCAACATCCACATACCCATCACCTTTCTGTTTTTTTCCATTTCCCTGTGGATGATATGTTTGAACTGAGGATGATTCTCAAACCAACTCATCTCTGGCCCTTTTAGACTCTTAATAGTCTTCATGGTTTTATATGGATTACATCTTGATTGCAGCTTCGGATACTTTGCATATTCAGTGGGCTTGAAATAAAACTCCAAAGGCTTCATTGGTTCACTCTCTTCCTCAGTATAATGATCCTGTAACCATAAAACAAAATTCGTCAGCAGTTGTACTAAGTGTACGAGTTCTACGAGTTCCACAAGTTCTATTTAAACAAATCTGAGACTAGATTATCAAGTTCTCACTCCAAACCATACTTTTTATACTCTCATTCAAGACTAGCATAGCAAAAAAGCATCATACTCTTCATTATATCTTCTTTTGTGTATACACAAACTCAAAAATATTTGAACTTTTTGTATTTTGATTCACATTACAAACAACAAGACACAATAAGAAAAAAAAAGAAAAACAGAGAGAAGAACAAACAAAGAAACAGAGAGAAATAAATCTTGTTCATACTCTTGTCATGATAAACTCAACTACATGTATACAAGTTTTACAACTATTAAAAATAATATGAATTCTATACGAGTTTAATTTAAATAACAATCACATGTCAACAAAATTCAGTCACAAATGTCATCAGAACTGTTTGTTTGTTCCTCCCTAAAATCCACATACATGTCTTCAAAACTCAAAATTCTCAAAAATCTTTTTTTGATCAAAAATTCACAAAAATCTAAGTGTCAGTTAGTATTAAACAACAACAATCAACTACATACCGTTGGCGACGGCGATGAAATATGTGAACCGCTATCATTGACGTTCGCTTCCTCTTCTGGGGCCGGAGGCAGAGGTGATGGCTGTGCCGGAGGTGATGGCTGAGCCGGAGGTGATGTCTGAGCCGGAGGTGATGTCTGAGCCGGAGGTGACGACGGAGGGGGATGTGACGGCGGAGGAGAACCATTATCTCTGATTTGCTCTCCCTCTCCCAACGGCTCAGGATTGGGCTTAAATTTCTTACACCCGGGCTGCATTGTCGTTTTTCTACCTGTCAAAGCAAATCCAACCTCAAAATTATTATCCCAAATCGAGTTTATATAAACCCTAATTTTAAATCGAAAACCCTAATTTCCAAATCTAATGATGGTTTCTTACCTTGACTAAAAGATAGTAGAAGATGAGAGGAATTAAGTTAAGAAGAGTATGATTTTCGTTTGAATGAAAAAAGAGAAAAAAAAACAGACTTTGGACTGAAAGTGAGAGGGAGATGGAAAAGAGAAAACGAGTTCAACCAAAAACAAGAAAAAGTAAAGAATGTCGGGACTCGGGGAGCAGGGTTTTTAGTAATGGATCAAAGATCCTTTTCTTTGGGTGGGTGGGTCTGACCCGAATTAGGATCGTTTGGGTTGTAAATACTGAAATATGTTGAGAGTAGAATTGTTATTTACTACCTTTTTATTAAATAAAAATTATTTAAAATATTGACAAACATAACAAGGTCATCCTTGAATATTCTGGATGTACGGAAGATCATCCGAGAATTTGAATCCAATCATCATCATTTATCTGTCTGGCTTTTTGACTTTGCTTTTGCCAGATTACAATATTGACTTTGATTCAAGATAATCCCCTCTTGTATCTTCTTCCTTATCGTTGAGCTCTGGACTCAAAATCTCTCTCGGTGGGAAGCTGAAATGCGAGAGCTCTATTGATATATATATATTTTTTTGAACTGAAGCTCTATTGATATTTTTGAAGAAAGTTCAATTCTTTTTCAATTCAAACTCAGGATTTTGGTAGAAAAAAAAAGGAAAGGGAGAATCAATCATTTGCGAGGTCGACTCAGGGAGCATAAATGGCAGACGCAGTGGTTGCATTTGGATTGCAGATGCTCTGGGAGCTTCTCATTCGAGAATCCAATCGGCTCAAAGCAGTCAACGAACAAGCCACCGAGCTGCAAAACGATTTGAGACGGCTAAAATCGTTTGTCAAAGACGCAGAAGCAACCAATAAAAGCAAAAGCGAGAGAGTTAAGAATTGTATACAAGAGATCGCAGAGATTATGTATGACGCTGAAGACATTATCGAGGCCTTTCTTATAAACCAAGATAGGTTAGGGATCAAGAAGCATTTAAGTTCTTGCGTCACATTTGCTCATCGGAAGTTTATTTCTCAGATCAGAGTGATAAGCAGAAGGATCTCCAAGGTTATAGACAATATGGAGAGGTTTGGAGTTAGAGATATTATAGACAAAGATGTTGAAGAAGAGAGTGTACAAGAAAGAGTTATGATCAGGCAATTCCCTAACGTATCTGAAAGCAGCCTTGTTGGTGTAGAATCTAGTGTTGAGGAACTAGTGAGACATCTCGTGGAGGAGGGTGTTCAAGTTGTTTCTATTTGCGGTATGGGCGGTATTGGGAAAACAACTCTTGCAAGACAAGTTTTTCATCATGAGATGGTCCGGCGTCATTATAGTGGATTAGCTTGGGTGTTTGTTTCCCGAGAGTGTAGGCAAAAGCATGTGTGGAGAGTGATATTACAGAGCCTTAGGCCTAAAAACGAGGAACAGAGAATTGCGGAGATGACTGTGTCTGGACTACAAGATGAGCTCTTCAAACTACTTGAAACCCAAAGGTGTTTGATTGTGCTTGATGATTTGTGGAGCAATGCAGCTTGGGGGCTTATAAAGCCTGCTTTTTCCCATAAAGCAGGTGACTAGTCGTCTTTGACAATGAATCATAATGCTATTTGTTTTGCTGCATTTTTTCTCAGTGGTGTCTAATTTTGGAATATGGACAACTTTTGCAGGTAGCAAGATACTACTCACTTCTCGGAATGAGAGTGTTGGTTTGCATCCCGATATAAGAATGATTATCTTTAGGCCTAGATTCCTAACTCATGATGATAGCTGGGAAGTTTTTCAAAAGATAGCTTTGGTTGAGATAAAGGATATAGGTATGTTTGATGAATCTAAAGTGTCATAAGCAAACCAGATGCTAAGAGAATGAACTAAAGAGTCTTATGTTTTGTGTGTAGAGTCTGATGTTGATGACTTAATGGAAGAGATACAACAAATGATCAGACACTGTAGAGGGTTACCATTAGCTGTGAAAACTCTTGGAGGCTTGTTAGCTACAAAACGTACAGCGTCAGAGTGGAGAAAGGTACACAACAATATTGCTTCTCATATAGCAGGAGAGATTGGTGAACATGGCAGCATTGGTAGTTTGATATTTAATGTGTTATCTTTGAGTTATGAAGATTTGCTTCCTCGTTTGAAGCATTGCTTTCTTTACCTAGCTCATTTTCCGGAAGATCATTGTTGGTTTAAGCTTGAAAGGAAATAAGGAAACTTGAGAAAGAAGCAATGAAGCCTAGTCCTACCGAGTAATGGAAATAGGATTTGATATATGTTTAGGAGTTATCTATTCATATTACCTATTAGGATTAGGAGATAATAATCTCTATATAAGGAGATGTCAAGATGTGGCATAACTTAAGAATTAGAGATTGAGAGTTGTGATTGCTTTAGTTATTGAGTCAGTTTTCTAAAGCTTAATAAAGAAGAGTTAGTTCTTTATAATCGTTATACTTGCAGTCTTTGATTCAAGATTTGGTATCAGAGCCATTAGAATGCGATGAGTGGAGAAATCGTGGAGTCGAAGTTGAAAACAAAAGATGGAGGAGGAGCTTCAATTAAATGTCCAATGCTTACCGAAACAAATTATACGGTCTGGGCAATTAGGATGAAGATTGCTCTAAAGTTACATGAAGTTTGGGAAGCGGTCGAGACAGAAACCCTAGAAGGGAAAAGAATGACATGGTGATAGGGCTATTATTCCAATCCATACCGGAGGTGTTGGTGCTGAAACTTGATGATCTTACAACAGCAAAGAAAATATGGGATATAATAAAAAACAGACATGTCGGAGTAGAGAGGGTTAAAGAAGCTAGGTTACAGACATTGATGAGCGAGTTCAATCGTTTAAAGATGAAAGATACAGACAAGATTGATGAGTTGGAGGAAAGCTAGCTGAGATAGCTTCAAAGTCTGCATCTCTGGGTGTCACTATAAAAGAACCTAAGATGGTTAAGAAATTCCTGTCTTGCCTGCCAAGAAAGAAATACATACAAATCGTGGCATCTTTGGAACAGGTGTTGGATCTTAACACCATCAGCTTTGATGATATAATGGGTCGGCTAAAAGCATATGAAGAACATATTAATGAAGAAGAAGAGGTGCAGGAAGAACAAACAAAGTTAATGTATGCAGAGGGTCAACCACAACGACCAAATCGAGATTATAATAGAGATTCTCGAAACAGAGGAAGAGGAGGCCGATCGTACAACAGGGGACGAGGAAGAGGACGTTACAATGAACCCAGGGACACATCAAGAATCACTTGCTATCGATGTGACAAACTAGGCCACTACACTAGTGACTGTCCGGATCGTCTCCTTAAGCTACAAGAGGCTCACGAGAATGACAATAGTGATACACAGGATGCGGATGAATTGATGATGCATGAAGTAGTTTACTTGAACGAGAAGAACTGCATACCAGACAAGTACGAGACAAATTCAGATGCAGAAGATATATGGTATTTAGACAACGGAGCTAGCAATCATATGACAGGAGATAGAAGGTATTTCTCTGAGATTGATAACACGATCACATGGAAAGTAAGGTTTGGTGATGACTCAAGGATAGACATCAAAGGAAAATGAACTATTTCCTTTATTGATATGAACGGAGAATCAAGGAAGATGATGGATGTCTACTTTATACCAGACCTAAAAAGCAACATTATATCTCTTGGGCAAGCAACTGAGTCGGGATGTGATATTAGACTTCGAGGTAAACACTTGACGATGCTTGATGCACACGGCAAACTTCTTGTCAAAGCCAACAGGTCGAAGAACAGGCTTTACAAAGTGAGAATGGGAATTAAAGATGCAGCACGGCTTTATCTACATGAGATCAGCGAATCAAATAGATGGCACGCAAGGCTGGGACATATTAACACCAACACAATGAAGACGATGATCCAAAAAGAATTAGTCAAAGGAGTACCAAATATCGATGTCACCAAAGATATATGTTCATCTTGTTTGCTTGGAAAACAAGCAAGAATGGCATTTCCACAGTCCACTACGTTTAGAGCTTCAAAGACACTTGAACTGATGCATGGAGATCTCTGCGGACCACTAACGCCAAGCACGTCTGGTGGCAACAAATATATTTTTGTGGTTATTGATGATTACTCCAGATATATGTGGACCATACTTCTAAAGGAGAAAAGTGAAGCGTTTCACAAATTCAAAAAGCTGAAAGGAGTGGTGGAGCAAGAGACATGGAGTACAATAATGACGTTTAGAACAGATAGAGGAGGAGAGTTTGTCTCTAACGAATTGAATTCATATTGTGAGGAATCAGGTATAAAGCGACACTTGACGGCTCCGTATACTCCCCAACAAAATGGAGTAGTCGAGAGAAGAAACAGAACATTATTGGGAATGGCAAGAAGCATCCTCAAACACATGAGACTACCAAATTATTTGTGGGGTGAAGCAACTCGACATGCTTCGTATTTGATAAACCGTATAGCTACAAGGGCGTTGAAGGATGAAACACCGTACGAAGTATATCGAGGGAGGAAGCCTAACATCAATCATCTGCGCATCTTTGGATGTATTGCGTATGCGAAGGTAGATAAGAATCATCTAAAGAAGCTAGATGATCGATCTCGTATGCTTGTCCATTTAGGAACAGAACCGGGTTCAAAGGCATACAGACTCCTAGATCCTGAGACACGGAAGATTGTGGTTAGTCGAGATGTAGTGTTTGATGAAAGCAAAGGGTGGAACTGGAGACAACACAGAACAGATGAGAGTGGAGACTTTGTGGTGACGCTCGGTGAGTTTGGAAATCAAGGGGTCACAGACACAGACGCCCTGCAGAATCAAGAACAGCAACAATCGACAGAAACAAATAGTAAAGCCGAGGATGATGATGTGATAAAAACAGAGCAAATAGAGCAAACAGAGCCTAACGAAGAACATAGTGAAGAAGATGGAGTACGATCGTATTAAGACGGAGTGAAAGAGAAACCTCTAAGCCAAAGTACCTCGATGACTATGTTCTAGGTGCAGAAGAAGAAGGTGAGATGCTGTTGTTATGTTTGAACAATGAACCACAGAGCTTCGTGGAAGCAAGCGAGCTAAAGGAATGGATAGAAGCATGTACAGATGAGATCACCTCTATTGAGAGAAACGAAGTATGGAGCTTGGTCGACTTGCCTGCTGGAGTAAAACCCATTGGTCTGCGTTGGATATTCAAAATCAAACGCAACGCTGACGGTACTATCAACAAATTTAAAGCACGGTTGGTTGCGAAAGGATACGTGCAGCAATATGGTATAGACTTAGAGGAAGTGTTCGCACCAGTAGCACGACTAGAAACCATAAGACTTCTCATCAGCATTGCAGCAACTAATGGTTGGGAAGTTCATCATCTCGACGTTAAGACAGCCTTCTTGCACGGAGAACTAAAAGAAACCGTTTATGTAACGCAACCTGAAGGCTTTGAGGTTGAAGGAAGTGAGAGGAAAGTCTACAAGCTACACAAGGCATTGTATGGATTGAGACGGGCACCAAGGGCATGGAACAACAAACTAAATCGTATACTACTTGATTTGGGCTTCAAGAAGTGTTCCAAAGAGCCTTCAGTTTATAGAAAAGCCGTACAGAGTCATCTTCTCGTAGTAGCGGGTTATGTTGATGATATGTTCGTCACAGGAGCAAACAAAAGGATCATTGATGACTTTAAAGGAGAGATGTCGTCCAAGTTTGATATGAGTGACCTTGGGAGACTAAGTTATTATCTAGGAATCGAGGTAGAGCAACATGGTGGTGGAATAACATTAAATCAACGAAGATACGCTTTGAAGATTCTTGAAGAAAGTGGAATGGGAAGCTGCAACATGAGCTATACACCGATGGAGACAGGGTTGCAGCTATCAAAGTCAGATGACGAGGAAGATGTGGATGCTACCAGGTACCGGAAGAATGTGGGATGCTTGAGATATTTACTACATACGAGACCTGACCTCTATTACACTGTCGGAGTCTTAAGTCGCTATATGCAGACACCAAAAGTGTCTCATGCAGCTGCAATGAAGCAATGCTTAAGGTATCTACAAGGGACTACGTCACTTGGACTATTGTTTTCACGGTCAGGTCCAAAGATACCGAAGCTACTAGGATACAGTGACAGTAGCTACACCGTAGATGCCGATGATGGCAAGAGCACCACCGGACACATCTTTTATCTTGGAGATAGCTTGATCACGTGGACGTCGCACAAACAAGATACGGTTGCTCTATCATCTTGTGAAGCAGAATTTATGGCAGGAACTGAAGCTGCAAAGCAAGCTATCTGGTTACAAGAGTTGTTAAGTGAGATCACAGAGGAACCGTGCAAGAGTGTCATCATACGGATAGATAATCAATCTGCAATTGCTCTTACCAGGAACCCAGTCTTCCATGGTCGCAGCAAGCATATTCATCGTCGATACCACTTCATACGAGAATGCGTCGAGAATGGACAAATAATTGTTGAGCATGTCGCATGTGATAAACAAAAGGCGGATATACTAACCAAAGCATTGGGAAGAATCAAGTTCCGAGAAATGAGGGAACTTATTGGAGTTGAAGATTTGTCGAAGAAAGATTTCAAGCTTACGAGGGAGAATGTTGGTTTAAGCTTGAAAGGAAATAAGGAAACTTGAGAAAGAAGCTATGAAGCCTAGTCCTACCGAGTAATGGAAATAGGATTTGATATATGTTTAGGAGTTATCTATTCATATTACCTATTAGGATTAGGAGATAATAATCTCTATATAAGGAGATGTCAAGATGTGGCATAACTTAAGAATTAGAGATTGAGAGTTGTGATTGCTTTAGTTATTGAGTCAGTTTTCTAAAGCTTAATAAGGAAGAGTTAGTTCTTTATAATCGTTATACTTGCAGTCTTTGATTCAAGAATCATGAGATACAAACAGCGACTTTGTTCAATTACTGGGTCGCAGAAGGGATAGTGATGGTGAGTAATGAAGAGAGTACTATATATTGTAGATGTTGCAGAGGATTATCTCGAGGATTTGGTGAAGAGGAGTATGGTTTTAGTAGGGAAGAGGAACAGTGTGACATCAAGAATAGAATCTTGTCGTTTACATGATGTGGTTAGAGAAGTCTGTTTGTTGAAAGCCAAAGAAGAAAGGTTCATGCAAGTTTTCAATGCTCAGAGCAGTGTATTGGAAGCTACTAGTGCTCTATCCACCAACAGATCACGCAGAGTTGCTGTGCATTTGGTTGATGATGACGAAAACGAACCTGTTATATTTCAGCAGAGGAAGATCCAAACCCCCAAAGCAAGGGCCCTTCTGTATATCACTAGAGATTTCCATCCTTGGATATTATCAATCCAGATTTTTCGAGGTTTACAATCTCTAAAAGTCTTGGATCTCTTTGGAGCTCAGTTCAGAAGACGCAAGTTACATAAAAGCATAGGGAAGCTCATCCACTTGAGGTACCTGAGTTTGAAAGAGACAAACTTGTCTGTGTTACCATCTTCTCTAGGCAATCTAGAGCTGTTGGTTTATCTCGATTTAGAGATTTACGAGACAGTGGTTCACATCCCAAATGTCTTAAAGAAGATGAAGAATCTGAGGTATCTTATGTTACCTGATGAACTCAGCAATAAAACAAAGTTAGAATTAAGTGGGTTAGTGAAGTTGGAGACTCTCAAGAACTTCTCATTAAAGCACAGTAGCGTCAAAGATCTCATCAGTATGACCAACTCAGAATTTTGTGGATCTGTTGCGCCTCTGATAACCCAAGAGAAGGAGATTTACCTTTGTCACTAGGTACATCATTGAAAAACTTGGAGGAGTTAATGTTGTACAATAAAAGAAACGGCCAAGACCAAGTCCAACCCGCCAAGATCGATGCAGGAACCTTCGTTTCTTGTTTCCAAAGACTTAACCAGTTAAGGTTAGATATAAAGATTGACAAGTTACCAAATGAACTTCAATTCCCTTCCCGGATCACCTCTGTTTCATTATCCTCTTGTGGCTTATCCGAGGATCCAATGCCAGTTCTTGAGAAGCTACAAAGCTTAAAGATCGTTAGTCTAGAGCTGAATGCATTCACAGGGAGGAAAATGGTCTGCTCGAAAACCGGGTTCCCTAAACTGCACAATCTAGAGTTTTCGATACTCGACAACCTTGAGGAATGGATAGTAGAAGAAGAGTCCATGCCATGTCTTTGTCATTTGGAGATCAATGACTGCAGAATGTTGAAGAGTCTACCTGATGGGTTAAGATGCATAACTGGTTTAGAGGAGGTAAGAGTTGGATGGATAGAGAATGCATTCAAGGATAAGTTAATCCAAGGTGGAGAAGATTACTACAAGATACAACATGTATGTTGTGTTCCATAATTGCGGAGACGAATGAAACAGAAGTACAAGAACAAAATGATTATCAGGATCCTAATCTTTTCTTTTATGCTTAACAATAATCATTTGTCTAGCATGCAGTATTATTATGATTTATGACTTCTTTCAAAGTGTATCTTTAGACCACCATTCCAAAGAGACTGGACTGGTTTTCTATATATCCAAGGGAAACATTATCCTTGAAACCCTCAAAGTTTAACATGTCCAAAATTGTTAAAGAAAATTACTAAAATTCTATAAAAAAAAACGTTTATTGTTTATGATGACCCTTTTCAGAAGCAAGTGACCAATGAAAGAAAGGAGAAGCTCATGAACACTAGCAAGAGTACGTACTAGTATTTATTAGAAGAACATGATATTCTCAATGTGACCTGGAAAACACAACATCTGACGATCACGCTTGCCAATACCGTGAATACCACGTCTAAAATCAGAGTCCGCAATACCTCCCACTTCTGCACTTCTGAAACTTCCTTTGATCATGTCGTAATAGTAAACAGAGAAAGGCTTAGATGACTCCAATGTATCAGACACCAACATAACTTCTCCGGTATGAATCTCTCCCGTAGAAGACAGTCTCATGCCTCTGAATAAATCTCTCCACTCAGATGGAACATCGCAAGTCATGATGTTCCATGATTCATCTTTCTCTTCTTGATACCATAGACGCATAAGACGGAATCCCTGATAATCAGTTGCTCCTAGCTTTCCTTGGTGGTTTACAAGAGTCCAACAGTAAGCGTTTATGGTTGTGATCACGTTTGAGTGGTAAACGGCTACTTTCTTGAGATCCTCTTCGCTTAACATATCTTCTTGGGATGTGTTAATAAATTCCACCTTCTCTAATCTAACATCAAACCTAGCTATCTCAAAATCTCCAATTACATAGTATATAGCACCGTTGATGCAAATCCCACCGAGAAAATCCCTGTAAGGATGATCTCTTTCGATGTTCTCAATCTTTCTCCATTCCTTTTCTTGACATCCCAATGTGAAAACGAAATGCTCCTGCTCTATATTGTCTTTTCTGCGGATGTGGAACCCGTCATGCATCATCACACACAAGACTTTGTACTTATCTTCGACATGATCGTACCCGAGACGTGCGTACATGTTTCTTCCGTTGAGTGTAACATCAGGCAGTTTCAAGATTTGTCTGGTGGTGGGATTACAAACTGCTATCGATGAACCACGTGTGCAACAGATTAGACCGTTTACAGGGCGGGATCTGATGTAGTAGACGAGATCTGAGATTGTCATGTCGTGTCTGGCTGTGGATGTGTTTCCCTCGGTGCCGTGTTCAGGAGCTGAGAAGATGAAACGCTTCCGGGAGTCGAAGTGCTTGAAGGTGAAAAGGAGACGTGGTCGAGTCTTTGAGTGGATCAGGAATGAGTCGGCGAGATCTTTGCTACGGATGATAGAGTACCAGAGCTTAGATACGGACTGGAACCTGATGATGGATTTAGCAGGAAGTCTCGAGAGTATCTCGAAAGTGAGGTCAGAGGGAATGTTTATTGGAGAGTCTTGGTCGTGATCTAGGTCACGTGTTGGTGACGGTTCCATGGCTACCTGGTAGTGATAAAACCCTAGAACACACAAAAGCCGCTTATATAATGTAAACCACCTTTTCTTGTTAACAAAGAATACTGTATGGAAAAAATCAGAATTATCTCTTGTTTTTTTCATTACTTATTTATTTTTGATGCTTATTGAATTTATAGATCTCTTGTTATAAAAGAACTTCATACAAGAACGGTATTACCATCTCATCAGGGACAAACGATTTTGCCATAAGCCACTTTGAACCACAGGCGGACCCGTGCGGGGCACTATATATATAATGAAATTTTATCATATATATTTTTTAAACTTCAAATCTACTAGGTGATTTTCCGTGCTCGTATACGGACATAAATATTTATGAGATAAGTATATATTATAACAGTAGATTGCTATTTACTTTTAATATTAAATTTATTTATATTTTTTATGCATAGTTTATATTAATAATATTATATTACTTTTAATTTTAAATTAATTTTAAATTTTAAATTAGACATATAATTTTATATATGTTATCTAGTCGGTTTTGTTGTTTTATAGTCGATTGATTGCATATATTTCTCTGTATTCAACAATAATATTTTTTATTCTAAATACAATTAATTTTGATTGATTATCTTATTTGCATTTAGGTTGATTGTTGTCTATATGTAAATATATTTTATAAAGATTATGTATAACTTAAAATATATTGTGCTTAGAATGAAACAAAAATTAAATAAAGCGTTTGATTTCAAATTAAATAAATTAATATAATGATAATATTCTCAAGCCAAATTAATTTTATTTATCATTTAAATGTGCATGTATTTTAATAATATATATCAAATTAAATGTTTAATTTTTTAAAGATATTAGAAAAATAAAGTGATGGTCTATAGGAACTTACAAACATAAGTAACTGATATTGTTTTGAAGCTCATGGACACATATCAATATTTACAATAACTAAATATTTTTATAAATTTAAATAATTTTATCCCTTTTAAACATTAAAACAGAAAATTTAGAAGAAAATTAAACATTAAGAAAACATATAATTTTAATAATGATAAGTTATTATATATCTACTTCGTTAAACTATATAGTGTGATATTAAATATTTTGTAATTATTTGATCAAAAGATATTTACTGTTAAATTTTATTTTTAGTTTTTTATAATCTCATAAAATAAGCACTAAAGATTACGATTTTAGTTTTGAAATAATTATATAAGTAGAATATAATTTATCGATTTTTTTTTGTAACTGAAAGATATTATAGTCAACTAAGTATAAGAAATACAATAAAATTTCAATAATACTATTTTAGTAATTTAAACATATATCAGTTTTTCGTTACTTAATTATTTTATGTAATCATCTATAAAAATAAATAGATATATAAAAATATTTCTATCACTTTGAAAAAAAAAATTGTTGTACTTTTTAAAATTATGTTTATAAAGAACTAATTTTTTTCATCTAATATCAGCATTATCTGTGAAAATATAATATGATAAATTATTTTATTAGTATATTTTATGTTATTTTAAGATATTTTTAAATGGAATATTACTATTTTGTGAACTTCCCTTTTTTTGACAAAATTATACTATTTATACGTATAATTTCGTTTTTTAAATTCACTTTTTAAACTTTATAAAAATTTCCTTTTTATTATATATGTTATTTGGAAAATTTTCAAAAGAAAATTAAATTAAATTCAATAATAGCATTTAAATAATTATTTTAAATTCATTAAGGGTATCAATGTAATCAATCATCGTGAAAGTTAATGTGAGCGGGACACATAAGAAACTGACTTCTCAAATAATATTATAGAGATATTAGTAAATTAAATTATTCTTTAAATTATAAATTTGTAAAGAATATTTTTTAAAAAAAAAAACTTTAAACAAAATTGAGTCAATTAATAAGATAAACATATTTTTGTCATGTTCAATACTTTTAGTGGTTATTTAGTATAAGTAATAAAATAAAATTGATAAAAATAATTGTTAAACAAAAACTTAAATAAAAAAATTTATAGGTCTGGAAAGGTAAAAAGTAAAAACAAGTATTAAGTTAAAGGAAGAAAGAAAATTCTATTAGATAGAAAAAAAAACAAAAGAGTGGTTAAAAAAAGAAAAAAACAAAAGAGAAAGGAATTTTTTTTACTAAAAAAGTGACTAAAATATAATAAAGTTACAGAAATTTGAAAAAAAAAGAAGCTTAATGGTTTCGGACATGGGCTGCATGGGGCACTTGTACACCTTTAAGGACCATCACCGCTGAGAACTTATACAAGCTACTAGATGACAATCCGCGCCAAGCGTGAAGTGATTTTTTTAAAATATGTTGTATTTAAATATTACAATTAAAAGGTATTTTGTTATCAAGAATTTGCTTTTTTACATTTGGTTTGGAGTGGACATTCAAATACCATTTGGTTCAGTTTGGTTTAGGTTGGTTCAGTTATATTTTGATTTTTTGTGAGTTCGATCCGGTTCGGATCTGCTGATTCGGTTTGGGTTTGGATTCAGATAACTCAATTAATTTTTTAAAAATAAAAATAAAGCTCCTATATACTTTAAATTTCTCAAAAAAATAAATAGAATGAAATATATATAACATATAAAGGTGTATCATGTAAGATAAAATACTTAAACTTAACATAAAATTTGGTTTAGCTTCAATATTCGGATAAGAAATCAATAGATATTTGAAGTATTGGTATTTTGAGTGTCATTTAACTGTTTTTAACATGAATTTTTAACAATTTGTATATATTTCCAAGTACTTTGGACAACTTAATAACATCTTATATATTTTTGTATATTCTTTTAGATATTAAATTCTAAAAATAATTAATATATTTAAATATATAAATCTTGTTTGGGTATATTCGATATCTGAAATATTTTGTTTCAGATCGGGTTCTGTTTTTAAAAATAACATCTTAATAACATCTTACCATTTTTCGTAATTTATAGACGTTTTAAGAAATTCAAAATATAATATATATGAATAATCTATTTTTAAAAAATATGCTTAATGTGATTTTAATTTTTTTTTAATAATATAAATTAGAAAAAATATAGAGGATGCATATTTTTTTATCAAATATGTATGATTTATAATCATTAATTGTCATATATATGTTAATCATATTAGGTGATCTATCTTTTATTTAAGGAAAAAAAATTACGTAGCTTTTATTTAAAGAAAGGATTTAAGACTAATAATCAATTTGATAATCCGCTAGTTATTATTTGCAAAGTGATTTGTACATGTGCCATCACTATATTCACTTTCAACAAAAAATGATGACATATCTTCAAAAAATGTGACATGGCACTAATTTAATTGTGACATGTAAAACTTAATATATCAAGATTCATGTTTTTGGAAAGATTTCCTAAATATGGTAATGGCTATTTTCTATATACAAATTTATATTTTATGCAATTTTTCATAAGATAGTAATATAACTAATATCAAAAATATTTTGTTCTCTGTAAATATTAATTTTGATTAAATTTTAAAAATATGGTAATACCTAATAACTTTTTTTATATCTATTAAAATAATATGCTGTATATATAAATAACAATTACAAATATACAAAATTACATCAACTTATTGATCATATTTTATATTATTAAAAAATATAGTTATAATTATATATTTCATAAATTATATATGCTATATATATTTAATGTATATTTGTTAGAACTAACTTATATATTTGCAATACACATATTTAAAATAAAAGTAACTGAATAAATTATAATATGAGTAAAATAACTTCATAAAACTTAATTATTTTTATTAAAACTTAAATAAGAAAATGAAAATTTAAAGTCATTCATAGCTTTCTTTTTTTTAAATACATTATGGTTAGAAAAAGTACATTATGGATTTATTTTTTAACTAATGAAATTAAAATATAAAAATTCAAAGATTTATTTCTATAAGATAATTATATTTTTAGATTAAAAATTAAATTTTTAGACTTTAATATCTGCGCATGGCGCAGGAGAACACCTAGTTAGTTTAATAAAAAATATAATATATATTTGTAAATACCAACTTATTTTCCTATGAATTTTTAAAAATCATCTTATTGATGACACATGGCTGAAAACATGTTGTAATGTTTCAAAATTAATATATACGAGATTGTTATGTCCCAGACAAATTTATAAGTTAGTATGTGGCAAAGGCCCCACCTCCTTATAGGCTGGGCCCGCCCCTGCTTTGAACATTCTTAAATATTTTCAATATAAGAAATTATTATTTTAATACATTTGTAATACATAATTAGTTTTAATTTTTTTGTAAGAACGGAAATAATCATATGTTGACAAATGGTTCAAATATCCCTAGCTAGAGAATATATCTTAGGAGTTTTCATTAACTCATGAAGATAGCTGGAAATTTTTTCAAAGGATTGCTTTGACTGAGAGAAAGGATTTAGGTATGTCTTTGATGAATCTAAAGTGTCTTAAGTAAACCAAATGCTAAGAGAATGAACTAAAAAGTCTTATGTTTTGTGTGTAGAGTTTCAAGTTGGTGATTTGAAGGATGAGATACAACAAATACTGAAACACTGTGGAGGGTTACTTTAGCTGTGAAAACTCTTGGAGGGTTGTTACCTACAGAATGTACAGCGTCAGAGTGGAGAAAGGTACACAACAATGTTGCTTCTCCTATAGCAGGAGAGATTGGTGAACATGGAAGCATTGGTGGTTTGATATTTGATGTGTTATCTTTGAGTTATGAAGATCTGCCTTCTCATTTGAAGCACTGCTTTCTTTACCTAGCTCATTTTCCGGAAGATCATGAGATACAAACAGAGACATTGTTCAACGACTGGGACGCAGAAGGGATAGTGATGGTGAGTACTGAAGAGAGTACTATTGTAGATGTTGCAGAGGATTGTCGCGAGGAGTTGGTCAAGAGGAGTATGGTTTTAGTAGGGAAGAGGAACACTGTGACATCAAGAATCCAATCTTATCGTCTACATGATGTGGTTAGAGAAGTTTGCTTGGTTAAAGCCAAAGAAGAAAGTTTCATGCAAGTTTTCAATGCTCAGAGCAGTGTCATGGATGCTACTAGTGCTCTATCCACCAACAGATCTCGCAGAGTCGCTGTACATTTGGTTGATGATGACGAAAACGAACCTGTTATATTTCAGCAGAGGAAGATTCAAACCCCCAAAGCAAGGGCCCTTTTGTATATCACTAGAGATTTCCATCCTTGGATACTATCAATTCACGTAGTTTTCGAGGTCTACGATCTCTTAGAGTCTTGGATCTCTATGGAGCTCAGTTCAGAAGACGCAAGTTACATAAGAGCATAGGGAAGCTCATCCACTTGAGGTACTTGAGTTTGAAAGAAACAAACTTGTCTGTGTTACCATATGCTTTAGGGAATCTAGAGCTGTTGGTTTATTTGTATTTAGAGATTTATGAGACAGTGGTTCACATCCCAAATATCTTAAAGAAGATGAAGAATCTTAGGTACTCATGTTACCTGATGAACTCAGCAAGAAACGAAGTTAGAGTTAGGTGGGTTAATAAAGTTGGAGACTCTCAAGAACTTCTCATTAAAGCACAGTAGCGTCAAAGATCTAATCAATATGACCAAACTCAGAACTTTGTGGATCTGTTGTGCCTCTGATAACTCTGGAGAAGGAGATTTACCTTTGTCTCTTGGTGCATCATTGAAACATTTGGAGGATTTAATGTTTACAACAAAAGAAACGCACAAGAACAGCTCCAACCCGCCAAGATTGATGCAGGAATTCTTGTTTCTGGTTTCCAGAGACTTAACCAGTTAAGGTTAGATATAAAGATTGAGAAGTTACCTAATGAATGTCAGTTCCCTCCCTGTATCACCTCTGTTTCATTATCCTCTTGTGGCTTATCCGAGGATCCAATGCTAGTTCTTGAGAAGCTACACAGCTTGAAGATTGTTAGTCTAGAGTTGAATGCTTTCACAGGGAGGAAAATGGTCTGCTCGAAAGCCGGGTTCCCTAAACTGCATTCACTAGAGTTTTCGATACTAGACAACTTTGAGGAATGGATGGTAGAAAAAGAGTTCATGCCATGTCTTTGTCATTTGGAGATTAATGACTGAAGAATGTTGAAGAGTCTACCTGATGGGTTAAGATGCATCACTGGTTTAGAGGAGGTAAGAGTTGGATGGATGGAGAATGCATTCAAGGATAAGTTAATCCAAGGCGGAGAAGATTAATACAAGATACAACATGTATCTTATGTTGTGTTTCACAATTGCGGTGACGAATAAGACAGAAGTACAAGAGAATGGTTATAAGGATTCCTAATCTTATCTTCTATGCTCAATAATGATTTGTAATGCATGTAGCATGTATTATTATGACACATCTTTCAAACTGTATCTTTAGACCTTTATAACAAAGTACACCATTCCAAGGAAAAGAGACTGGACCGATTTTTTGGCATAGCCAAGTGAAACATTAGCTTTGAAACCCATTTTAGAGTTGATAAATATATATGAACAATGTCTCAAATTGTTTTAAAAAAATTACTAAAATACTTAAATAATTGTTTACTGTTTATGATGACCTTTTCAGAAGCAAGTGACCAATGATTTAAAGGAGAAGCTAGCTCATGAACTCTACCAAGAGTACTAGTGTTAGAAGAACATGATATTCTCAATGTGACCTGGAAAACACAACATCTCACGATCACGCTTACCAATACCGTGGATACCACGCCTAAACTCAGAGTCCGCAATACCTTCCACTTTTGCACTTCTGAAACTTTCTTTGATCATATCATAATAGTAAACAGTGAAAGGCTTAGATGACTCCAACGTATCAGACACCAACATAACTTCTCCGGTATGAATCTCTCCCGTAGAAGACAGTCCTATGCCTTTGAATAAATCTCTCCACTCGGTTGGAACATCGCAAGTCATGATGTTCCATGATTCATCTTTCTCTTCTTGATACCATAGACGCATAAGACGGAATTCCTGATAATCAGTTCCTCCTAATTTTCCTTGGTGGTTTACAAGAGTCCAACAGTGAGCGTTTATGGTTGTGATAGGTCCGTTCATGTGCTGGTAAGAGACTACTTTCTCCATATCCTCTTCGTTTAGCATATCTTCTTGTGGTGCGTTAATAAACTCCACCTTCTCAGATCTGACATCGAACCTAGCTATTTTTTTATGTCCAATTACATAATATATACCACCATTGATGCAAATCCCTCCTTTGAGACATCTGTAAGGATCTCCCTCGATGTTCTCAATCTTTTTCCACCCTTGTTGTTGACATCCCAATGCAAAAACGAAATGCTCTTGTTCTAACTTGTCTCCTGTACCGCTGTATCCGTCATGCATCATCACACACAAGACTTTGTACTTATCTTCGACAGGATCGTACCCGAGACGTGCGTACATGTCTCTTCCGTTGAGTGTAACATCTGGAAGTTTCAAGATTTGTCTTGTGGTTGGATTACAAACTGCTATCGATGAGCCGCGCGTGCAACAGATCAGACCGTTTACAGGGCGAGATCCGATTGTCATGTAGTGTCTAGCTGTGGATGAGTTTTCCTCGGTTCCGTGTTCAGGAGCCGAAAAGATGAAACGTTTCCGTGAGTCGAAGTGTTTGAAGGTGAAAAGGAGGCGTGGTCGAGTCTTTGAGTGGATCAGGAACGAGTCGGCGAGATCTTTGCTGCGGATGATGGAGTACCATAGCTTGGATACTGATTGGAACCGGATGATGGATTTGGCAGGAAGTCTCGAGAGTATCTCGAAAGTCAGGTCAAATGGGATGTCTTTTGGAGAGTTTTGGTCGTGATCGAGATAACGTGCTTGCGAGGGTTCCATGGCGGCCATGACAGAACCCTAGAAAAGATTATAAATATCTCTTGTTTTTTCATTACTGATTTATTTTTGATTCTTATTGAATTTATAAATCTTTTGTTATTAAATACTTTATGACAAGAAAGTTAGTATCTTCAAATGAGTATCTCAGTATAAGATATTATTTTTATACATTTGTAAATTGTAATGCTTAATCAGTTTTTACTCTTTTCTTAAGAATGAAAATAATCATATTTTGACACATGGTTCAAAATATCTAGAAAGTATCTCAAGAATTTTCATTTGAGTTATTCTCCAAAAATATTTACTCCTCTTTTATATTTTTTTATAATTATTTCATTTTTGAAATATCTTTCTTAAAATAATAGCATTTGGAGCTTATTCTCCAAAAATATGGCACTTCTCTTTTATACTTTTTTTTTTAAATTCGTTTTTTGAATAGATTTATGGATAGATTTTTTGTGTCCAAACTTTGACAGAATATTTTAATGAAAAAAATTATTATATTCTAACATACTTAGATTTATGCTTCTTTTTATTCAAATTTGTTTAATTTTAAATTTTAATTAGTTATCCTCTCTTAACTAGTTACTAGGTAATTTCCCGTGCTCATGCATGGACATAATATTTATAAATTAAATATATTATAATAACTCAATGATATTTAGTTTTAGTTTAAAATTAATTTATAATTTGTTTGTATAGTTTATATTAATAAATTATATTATTTTAATTATACATAGGATTTTAGATATTTTATATCTAATAGGTTTTTTTGCTCTCATAGTCGATTTAGTTATCATTTGAGTTATCATTTGGACATATAAATTCTTTCTATTTCTTTGAATTTAACTATAACATTTTTTATTTTAAATATATTAATTTTTGATTAGTTTTATTATTTGCATTTAGTTTGATTGTTATCTTAGATATATAGTAAAAATGTGCATTTTTTAACATCTCTTAAAATATGCAGTAAAAATGTGTTTGTTTTTGAGAAATTATATTATATAAGTAAAATATAATTTATATTTTTTCTGTAATTGTAAGATATTATAGTCAACTAAATATATGAAAGATTATATATATATATATATATATATATATCAAATACTAATTATACATTTTTGTGAATCAAACATATATCAGTTTATGTTACTTAATTATTTTATGTAATCATCTAATAAAATAGATAAATATATAAAAACCAATTATATTACTTTGAAATATATTCACACTGTGTAAAATTATGTTTTAAAAGAAAACTACTTATTTTTTCTAATATCAAGAGTAACATTATATACAAATATTTTTTCATCTAAGAATATATAGATATAAGAAAAGTATTTTATTACTTCAAAAATATATTTTATGATATTTAAAAATATATTTTAAGTAAAATATTACTATTTTGTAAACTTTCTTTTTTTATGAAATCATATTATATATATATATATATATATATTTTTTTTTTTCGCTTTAATTTTTTTATACTATAAATATTTTCTTTTTATTTTACAATGTTATTTGGAAAATTTTAAAAAGAAATAACAGTCTTTAAATTTTTTTTTAATTTATTAAGGGTATCAATGCAATTAACCATCGTGAGGGTTAACTTGAGCGCGACATAAGAAATTGACTTCTCAAATAATATTATAGAGATCATAAAAAATTAATCGGTGGCCACGTGTTTATTAAATAATGACAAATTTATTAGTGTTTTCTAATAAAATATTTTTTGTCACATATTTACATTTTTGGTAAAAACATTTACATTTTTTTTATAAACTTAGTTTTCCCATGTTTCCTTTCGATATATATTTACCTGGCAAATTTAATTGTTTTCCGGCTGATTTGTTTCCTTTCGATCATGTATGTGTTTCTTTTGAACACAAAATCAATCAGTGTTCCAAAAAGAAAAGAACACAAATTAACTTAGCTAAACCAAATCAAACCGTATTATGTGAATTGAACCTCACCAAAACAACTAAATTAAACCAGACAACCGTACGTGTAGACTAAACTGGAAGTAAAATTGTACAAAATCTTATTATGAACACTATTGAAAGTATTTTTCTAAAAAAAAAGAACATTATTGTGTGACAAAAAGAAAAACTTGGATTTCATCTGTATTTTTCTTTTGGGAGACTTTTAAATTTTATGACCCCTATCAATATTTTTTCTTTTTCACACACAAATTAAAATCGTATGCAGTAAATAGATGTTTTGCAAACCCAGATGGTTATTGACTTATTGGGTGCCGATAACGAAAGAAAACCCAGATTTTAGCCATAAAAAAACAGAACATGCTCCAAATATTTCGTTCAGATGAATATCAAAAATACGCAGAGTTTACAAGTAGAATTGAATTGAATGTTACATTACCACAAAATACACAGCTTGTAGATATGTTGGGTAAGCTTCTATTATATGATTCCTCTTTTTATCAGGAGGCAATAAGACTACGTCTGCGTGAAGCTTCACACACATAGATTTAGGTATCTGAGTATATCATATGTATGTTACCGATAACTCCATTAGTAAAAAGATATATATATATATATATATATATATATATTATATATATAATTAACAAGGGATGATTTGAAGCTTGGACTATACAATATATAATATATATATATATATCATATATATATTATATATTGTATAGTCCAAGCTTCAAATCATCCCTTGTTAATTAACATGAATGTATCATTCTAAAGATTCTTATATGAAAGTTAATGATTTCAAGGCTAAATCTATATACTTACTTATCAAAACATCCCTATAGTGTTTTAACTAGCTCCAACAGCAATGATTTAGAGGCCAGAAAAGAAATCAAAAGATAGGCTAAAACCAAAGCAAATCTTCAAACATAAGAAATTAAATAGAGCAGGGAAGCAGGAAGCTCAAGGAGAAAAAAACACTCAGCATGTCACAATATCAGTTAACTAGACAAGAACATGATATTCTCAATGTGACCTGGAAAACACAACATCTCACGATCACGCATCCCAATACCGTGGACACCACGTCTGAAGACTCTAAACTCATTATCCGTAATACCTTCCACTGTCGCACTTCTGAAACTCTCTCTGATCATATCATAGTAGTAAACAGTGAAAGGCTTAGATGACTCCAACGTATCAGACACCAACATAACCTCTCCTGTATGAATCTCTCCAGGAGAAGATGGTTCTTTCTCTAAGAATAAATCTCTCCACTCGGTAGGGACATCGCATGTCATGATCTTCCATGCTTCCTCTTTCTCTTCTTTGATCCACAGACGCATAAGACAGAAGCCCCTATAATCAGTTCCTCCTAATTTTCCTTGGTGGTTTACAAGAGTCCAACAGTGAGCGTTTATGGTTGTGATATGTCCGTTCATGTAATGGTAAGAGAATACTTTCTTCGTATCCTCTTCGTGTAGCATATCTTCTTGTGGTGCGTTGATAAACTCCACCTTCTCAGATCTGACATCGAACCTAGCTATCTTGAAATCTCCAACTACATAGTATATAGCACCATTGATGCAAATCCCTCCTTTGACCCATCTGTAAGGATCTCCTTCGATGTTCTCAATCTTTTTCCATTCTTTTTGTTGACATCCCAATGTGAAAACGAAATGCTCCTGCTCTATATTGTCGTACCCGTCATGCTTCATCACACACAAGACTTTGTACTGGTCTTGGACAGGATCGTACCCGAGACCTGCGTACATGTCTCTTCCGTTGAGTCTAACATCCGGCAGTTTCAAGATTTGTCTTGTGGTTGGATTACAAACGGCTATCGATGAACCGTGCGTGCAACATATCAGACCGTTCACAGGGCGAGATTTGACATAGTAGCTGACGAGGTCCGAGATTGTCATGTCGTGTCTTGCTGTGGATGAGTTTTCCTCGGTGCCGTGTTCAGGAGCTGAGAAGATGTGACGTTTCCAGGAGTCGAAGGGCTTGAAGGTGAAAAGGAGACGTGGTCGAGTCTTTGAGTGGATCAGGAACAAGTCGGAGAGATCTTTGCTGCGGATGATAGAGTACCAGATCTTGGATACGGATTGGAACCTGATGATGGATTTCGCAGGAAGTCTTGAGAGTATCTCGAAAGCGAGGTCAGAGGGAATGTTTATTGAAGAGTTTTGGTCCTGAGCTAGGTTACGTGTTGGTGACGGTTCCATGGCGGCCTGGTAGTGATAGAACCGAACCCTAGAACACACAAAAGCCGCTTAAATAATGTAAACCACCTTTTCTTGTTAACAAATATAAATCACTTTCTATTTTCCATAAAGAATACTGTATGGGAAAAATCAGAATTATCTCTTGTTTTCTTCATCACAGATTTATTTTTCATGCTTATTGAATTTATAGATCTTTTGTTACAAAAAGAACTTCAACAAGAACGTTATTACCATCTCATCCGGGACAAACGATTTTGCCATAAGGCACTTTGAACATTCTTAAGGAGGGGTTATTGGAATCAGAATTCTAAAGGAGTTATAAAATTTTAAGAATACATTATTATTGGTTTATAGATTTTAAAAGTCTTACCAAAATTCATTGTTATTGGTAGGAGGATTTTTAAATTCCATTCAAATCTTTTGTTATTCATAAAGGGGGGTTACTGGAATCAGAATTCTAAAGGAGTTATAAAATTTTAAGAATCCATTATTATTGGTTTATAGATTTTAAAAGTCTTACCAAAATCTATTGTTATTGGTAGGAAGACTTTTAAATTCCATTCAAATCTTTTGTTATTCATAGAGTTTAGTTATTATAGATTTTACTATTCTATTAAAATCTATTGTTATTGGAAGGTGGATTCTTTATAGTTTTACTCATAATAGTAGATTTTGAAAATATCATCTATAGACATAAGATTTTTGAAATCTGTGTAATAATAAAAACATACACATATCATATGATATTAAGGGGGGCCTATTAGAAATAAAATTTGTGTGGAGTTTGAAAATTTTAAGAGTTAATAAATTTTTAAAAGTTGAGTAGATTTGATGAATTCTTACACAATGATTGTATAAATTGTCATTGATTATTATTGACTATTACAAATTTTCATATATACGTTTCTTTCCAAACTTATATTTCTATTATTTTTTTAAAAAAAAATCTTTCATAAAATATAACTATTTGATATTAAAATAAATGTTTTCATTTTTTAATATTTTGACATTTTGATTTGTCTTTTTTTTTTATTTTGTTATAAAGTTGTTAACATCAACCTATGCATTTTCCCATGATTTCTTTTAATATCAAATAGATATATTTCGTGAAAGATTTTTTTTAAATGTTATTTTTGATAATTTCTTTTTCTTTAATTTTCTATTTACAATTATCTTTCACTTGACAATAAAATGTTAAAAAAAAATTTGTTGTGTTTGTATATTTGTGTTTTTGTTATATAGACTTTGAGAATCTTATGGGTATATGTGATATTTGTAAAGTTGAGAGTTATGAGTAAAACAAGAGAGAATTTATATCCCAATAACAAAAGAGTTTAATAGAATTAAAAAATCAATAAAAACTAAACTTTTTGAATAACAAGAGATTTCCATAGAATTTTAAAGTCCATAAAGCAATAACAAAAGATTCTAATAAGATTTTAAGAATTCATAAACCAATAACAATGGACTCTCTAAATTCTTTAATTCCTTTAAAATTTACCTTCCAACAAGAGATTTTTGTTGTGTTTGTATATTTGTGTTTTTGTTATATAGACTTTGAGAATCTTATGGGTATATGTGATATTTGTAAAGTTGAGTGTTATGAGTAAAACAAGAGAGAATTTATATCCCAATAACAAAAGAGTTTAATAGAATTAAAAAATCAATAAAAACTAAACTTTTTGAATAACAAGAGATTTCCATAGAATTTTAAAGTCCATAAAGCAATAACAAAAGATTCTAATAAGATTTTAAGAATTCATAAATCAATAACAATGGACTCTCTAAATTCTTTAATTCCTTTAAAATTTACCTTCCAATAACCCCCCCCTAAAGGAATTGCGTGCGTTTGTGTGTTCTTTACATCTTGTAATAGATGACGATAACCCTTGATGTGTTTCACGTTTGTCTCGTTGACGACATGATTCTCCACGAAGCCAGTCTTGCTCCGATCACGTTCTCTCCACACCAAACCAAACTCAATAATAGTGAAGCAACTAAACACACATGTCTGTAAGTCATTATTTTTTTTATAGTTTCATATTTGTTAAAACAACAGTCTGATTAAACACACATGTCTGTAAGTCATTATTTTCTTATAGTTTCATATTTGTTAAAACAACAGTTTGATTCAGTAATGGTGAAGAAATCAAACGCATCCAATAATAAGAATAATGTTTCAAAAAAATCACAAAAGTCAAAGAAAGAAAAACTGATTATTATCATAAGAAAGCTAACACAAAGTACCATAAGATTTCTGTGTCTACGTGAAGAAATCAAACATAATATCAATAAAAAATAATCTGTCTCACCATCATCTTTGACTTCCATTTCCTACTGCATCGGTCCACATTTTAGAAGCTATCATATTTCTCCAATTATTAGCATACCCTCGTTGTTGAGATTCAAGAGTACATACTTCTTCAGTGTCCATTTCTCCCTATTCTTCTTCTTCACTGTTTTCATTAATCACTTCTTCTGGAAAAGCATCTGATCGGCACTCTTTACGTAAAAAGTTATGCAATCCAGCACATGCTAAAACTAACTCTGCTTGTGTCTTAAAAGAGAAAGGAGGAGCAGATTTGAAAATCAGAAACCGAGATTTGAAGATACCAAATATTCTCTCGATCACATTTCTTAAAGACGCATGCCGCAAGTTGAATAACTCGTTCTAGTTGCTGGGATCACGACCTTCGCCCCTAAAATCCTGTAGATGATACCGAGTACTTCTAAAGGGAGCTAAAAACTTCCGACGGTTGGCAAATCCACAATCTGATAAATAAAATTTTCCTGCAAAATTTGAACACCACAAAATAAATTGTATATACATAGAACATTCTAATAATATGAACTTATTAAATTTGTCACTTATACCTTCTGGAACTTCTAGTTTGCAAGTGCTTCTTGTTAGAGCATCACTTAATATTTTTGAATCATGAGCTGAACCTTCCCACCCACTATGAACATACATGAACTCTAGATCAAAATTGCAAGTCGCAAGAACATTTTGTGAAACAAATCCTTTACGATTACGATAGCTTGCCACATCACATTTTGGCACCATTGCAAATATATGTGTGCCATCTATTGCTCCGATGCAATCCTTCAATAATAAAAATTAAAGATGTCAAATAACAAACATATTGATAGAAACTTTTATTAATAGTACTTTAGACACGAACAGAACTATGTACCTTGAAGTAAGGATAAAACCTTGTGCTCTCTCTTATCTTTGCATATGTTGTCTCTCCAGGCTTCGCCATCAGCTCTGGCGCTAAAGTATTCAGTGATTTTAGAACCTTATGAAAGTTCTCACTAGTGGCAAATACTGATCTCTTGAACGTGTCTATTGTGTAACAATATTTTGAACTCTGGCCAATAGTTAGGAGAAATGTAGCCACCATCTCTTCGACGCATATATTGCGGGTATCTCGCAAACATGTTTTCACCCTAATAAGATCACACAGCTTGAGGAATGAACTTGGATACATACGATATAAATATCGAAAGTGTTCTGGTTCTTCCTTCAATGCTTTCTGAATGTAATCATAACCAATGTTTGTGATTGGCCGACGAAGAGGACGTTCAATGCGGTTCATATGTGTTGTAGAGGCTCTTGCTAAGTTATCCAGCATTAATAGCATGATATCCAAATCAGTTTCGTCATCTTCCATATTGTTTGCTTCTTCTTCTATGATCATTGCCATGACAACACACCTACATACATATAATAATATTATTAGAGTAGTGGCTTAGAGATAAAGACGTAACGTAACATAAAGAACTTACGACTCTTGTAAACAAGTGGAACATGCAGTTATAAATCATGACAGCACAAAACAAAAAGCTGTTAAATCAAATAAACAATTATTATGCTGAAACGAGAAAACCATAACAGAGAGAATTGATTTTATCAAAATCCATTTTATTACAAATCAAGCAAATTCAAAAAAGTCTCAAATATCATTAAAAACAGATAACTATAAAATAAAAACAAGGATCACTTGTAGCTGAAGCAATGATCAGTTCTAGCTAAGATTGGTTTGGATCCAACCAAAGCGTTCTTCCACTGACATTTCTGCAAAAATATCTTTCATTCCCAAGGTATGGATAAGAGTCACAGCTTTAAATTTGGTACGCTGGTCCAAATTAGTGATCTCTTTCATAGCATCCCAAACATTGCTTTTCTTTTTTTCAGCTTCTTGTTGCCCAGCTTCCAGTCTAAGTTTCTCCTCTCTTCTTTCAGCTTCTTTTTGTTGTCTCTCTTCTCTTTGTTGTATGATGTCAAGGATCTTATTGCTCACAGCAACAATGGAATCATTCATATCATTCTTCAGCTCCTCTGAATTGTTGCAGGCGTCAGTTCTGGACCTCTTTCTTGGGATCAGTTTTTCTGTACGACCTTTCAGATTTTGTTTTGAAACAAAAGTCACATCAGCAACAGCATCACTGCTTTCACCAAAGTTTTCTTTCACTTGATAATCACCAACAAGGTAAGTACTAGCATCAGTAGTATCACTTAATCCAAGTGAATTGCCACCATTGGCAGTTTTACCATCAAAGATAATCTTCAAATCTTCAAATTGTTCATGCGAGTCGTAGCGCATAAACTGGTTCTTTGGATGTGCCTGTCATTTTTTATAAACATACATAAGAAATACAATTATGATTTTCCAGAATATCAAAACTTTTATGTAAAATAAAAAAAAAATACCTTCAAATATCCTTGCCACACTTCTTCAGAAGCTGTAAACCTTTTTGTTTCAAAATCCCATCCAAATCCAGAGCTATTACGTTGAAGATCAACATAACTATTGAATAGGTTTTTCAAAAACTTTATCCTGCTTTGATAATGCTTGTGGAGCTTCTGGCACCCAACTCTTTCATCGAGTACTGGTAGTATTTTGTTTTCTACCGTTGCCTTGTTTATTATACCACTAGAATAACACCATCCACGTTTAATTGCCTCCACAAGTAATTCAATCAATACTTTTGTTTCATCCCGAGTCCAAGAATTATATCTACCTTTTTCGTTATCCTCCATTGTAATCTTATTCAAGAACTAACTATAGTTAGTGTAAATAATTAACAGTCACATAAAAAACATTCAAACTGAAGACAAAAACATAAGCTTGCAAAAAAATCAAATGATGAAAGTCACAAAAAGAAGTCAAAACAAAGCAATACGTACAATAATAATACACAAACCTATCGTATATGGTCAACAATGGTGGCTGAAAATTTTTATACTACTGAATATATAAAAGAGCTATAAAATAATGGTCAGAAGAAGTAGATACCTGTAAGTAGCTAAGTAGATACCTGTAAGTAGCTCTGCTGGACACAAGAAGGAGAAGGAGAAGGAGATATGTGTATCATTGTGTCAATCGATGTTCATATATGGTTTACATCAAGATTTTATTTTTGGAAAAGTTTGAGAGAGATTGTTGTACATTGCCTTATAAGGAGAAGTATTTTGAAAACAAATATATTATGGAAATCCATAATAACTAGTAAAATCTATAGAAATCAATACAAAATATTTGATAGAAATTTGTTAACTCTACTTAACTTCTTAAAATCTCTCAACTTTTGAAATCACTAAACTCCTTCTAAATTCTGAGAGGGTTACCCTTAGATGCGAAAACTCTTGGAGGCTTGTTAGCTACAAAACGTACAGCTTCGGAGTGGAGAAAGGTACACAACAATATCAGATCTCACATCGCAGGTGAAAGTGGCAGCATTGGTAGTTTGATATTTAATGTGAGATCTTTGAGTTATGAGGACTTATCTTCTCATTTGAAGCACTGCTTTCTTTACTTTGCTCATTTTCTGGAAGATCATGAGATACAAACAGAGACTTTATTCAATTACTGGGTCGCAGAAGGGATAGTGACGGTGAGTAATGAAGAGAGTACTACTGTAGATGTTCCAGAGGATTATCTCTAGGAGTTGGTGAAGGAGTATGGTTTTAGTAGGGAAGAGGAACAATGTGACATCAAGAATATATCGGATCGTGTCATCTTCATGATGTGGGTAGAGAAATATGTTTGTTGAAAGCCAAAGAAGAAAGTTCCATGCAAGTTTTCAATGCTCAGAGCAGTATCATGGACGCTACTAGTGCTCTATCCACCAACAGATATCGCAGATTCGCTGTACATTTGGTTGATGATGACGAAAACGAACCTATTATATTTCAGCAGAGGAAGATTCAAACCCCCAAAGCAAGGGCCCTTTTGTATATCACCAGAGACTTCCATCCCTGGATACTATCAACACGGAGTTTTCGAGGTTTATGATCTCTTAGAGTCTTGGATCTCTTTGGAGCTCAGTTCAGAAGATGCAAGCTACCTAAGAGCATAAGGAAACTCATCCACTTGAGGTACAGTAGAACCTCTATAAATTAATAATCGATAAATTAATATACATTAATTTTTTTATAAATTAATATAGTTTTATAGTCTTAAATTGAATTTTTGGTTCAATTTGTATCTCGATAAATTAATATCTCTATAAAATAATAAAAATATAATTTTGGCCTACAAAGCATGGGCCCTTTTGTATATCACTAGAGATTACAATCCTTGGATACTATCAACCCGGAGCTTTCGAGGTTTACGATATCTTAGAGTCTTGGATCTCTTTGAAGCTCAGTTCAGAAGACGCAAGTTACATAAGGAGCATAGGTAAGCTCATCCACTCGAGGTACTTGAGTTTGAAAGAGACAAACTTGTATGTGTTACCATCTTCTCTAAGGAATCTAGAGCTGTTGATTTATTTGGATTTTGAGCTTTATGAGACAGTGGTTCACATCCCAAATGTCTTAAAGAAGATGAAAATTCTGAGATATATATATATGTTCGCCTGATGAAATCAGCTATAAAATGAAATTAGAGTTAGGTGGTTTAGTGAAGTTGGAGACTCTCAAGAACTTCTCATTAAAGCACATCAGTGTCAAAGATCTGATCAGTATGACCAAACTCAGAACTTTGTGGATCTGTTGTGCCTCTGAAGGAGTCTTACCTTTGTCACTCGGTGCATCACTGAAACACTTGGAAGACTTAATGTTGTACAACAAAAGAACCGACCAAGACCAAGTCCAACCCTCCAAGATCGATGCAGGAGCCCTTGTTTCTGGTTTCCAAAGACTTAACCAGCTAAGGTTAGATTAAAGATTGACAAGATACCCAATGAACTTCAATTCCCTTCCTGTATAACCTCTGTTTCATTATCCTCTTGTGGCTTATCCTAGGATCCGATGCCAGTTCTTGAGACGCTACAAAGCTTAAAGATCGTTAGTCTAGAACTGAATGCATTCACAGGGAGGAGAAAGGTCTGCTCGAAAACCGGTTCCTTAAACTGCATACTCTAGAGTTTTCGATACTCGACAACCTTGAGGAATGGATGGTAGAAGAAGAGTCCATGCCATGTCTTTGTCATTTGGAGATCAATGACTGCAGAAAGTTGAAGAATCTACCTGATGGGTTAAGATGCATAACTAGTTTGGAGGAGGTAAGAGTTGGATGGATGGAGAATGTATTCAAGGATAAGTTAATCCAAGGTGGAGAACATTACTACAAGACTAGGTGATAACCCGCGCCTTGCGCGGAATAAAATTATTATAATTTTTAATTTACATGTATTAAAAATATAAAAGTTATTGAAAAAAATATATTAAATGTTATATAATAATAGTTTCAACAAAAATTGTGTATATATAAAGTAAGCTTCCGTTTTTTAACTTGTGTATTTGTTTTGATTAGTTAAAGTATAGTTTGTGGAAGTGAATTTAAAAGAGTAAAACAAAATTTATATAAAATAAATTATGAAGTAAAAACAAAAGAAAACATAGGAAATAGAATTATTGATTCATAAAATAAACTATAAATATAAGAAAAAAAACGAAACGTAAGAGATTGAGTAATAAAATAGTAAATAAAAAAATATAAGGAAACTAAATAAATAAATACTGAGAAAACAATTGAAGCAGTGGTGAATAAAAATGGGTCGATTAGGACTTTAGTTTCCCTGAAAAAACAAACACCTGAAACAAATAACATATTTAAGAATTTAAAAATATACAAACTAACAACAAATTAATTTTACATCTATGACAACCATTTCAATAGTCTTTCCACTTGCAGCCGAGTATTCCTTCCAAAGTTTTATGAGTTTCAACTTAATATTCCATAGATGTTTTTTTTTTTTTTTGCATCAAATCAGCCATGAAATTCATGACACTCATTTTCTTTGTTAGTTTTGAAACTTGAAGATTGTGATACTGTATATATATATTTACCTAGATATATATATATATATATATATATATATATATATATATATATATATAGTCACAACTAGGTGTTCTCCTGCACCATGTGCAGTAAAAAAATTAAAATATATTTTTAATAGATACGGTATAAATTATGTTTAAAACTAAAATTGTATTTTTCTTATCACTATTTTAATACAATATTTTAATTGAACATAAAATTAATATAAAACTATTTTTGTTTATTTTAAATTCTATTTAAGAATATGCATGTATATATTTAAAATTATAATCTTAGATAGATTTTTCTTTCTATTTATTAATTATATATTAACAAATTGTAGTAGAAAATTTTATAATTATGAAAAATTAAAATTAGACAATATTTATTAAATTTGTAAATATATAAGAAATTAATGATTTTACGATTAAATTTTATTAATCTTCAAAAAAAAAAAGAATACCTTTTTGAAAAAAATTGTAATAAAATTTTATAATTTTAAAATATATAATTAAATGATATTTTCGAAATTTTTAATATCATATTTAAATATATTTATTTTAATGATGATTTATGAGTTATTACCATATTTTAAAAATATTTCCAAAAATATAGATCGACATGTAATATATGAGTTATTACCATATTTTATAAAGATTTCCAAAAGTATATATATATATATATATATATATATATATATATATATATATATATATATATATATATATATATATATATTTACATTAAATACAATTGTCCATGTCATATTTAATCATAGATCATGTCATCAATTTTAGTAGACATGTCACCATTTTTGTCCATGTCATATTTAATCATAGGCCATGTCAACAATTTTAATAGACATGTCACTATTTTTTTTGTGAAACGGATTGTAAAGAGGACATGTGGCAAAATCACTTCGCAAATATAGTATAGGGGATTGATAGGTTTTAGTCCCACACAATTTAAGCAAAAAAACGAATATTGCATTTCCGAAATTAAATCTTAATATTCCCTAAATTTTAGTTTCTAATTTTAAGAATTTGGTAAGATATATAATTAAGGAATCAGAAAAGGGAAAAAAATAACTATGAGATTTGACCATAGACTTGTATGTCATCATTTATGTTTTAGTCTCACATAATTTAAGCAAAAAACGAATTGCATTTGCGAAATAAAATCTTAATAATCCCTAAATTTTAGTTTCTATTTTTTTTATAAAAAAATTGGCAAGATATATAATTAAGAAATCAGAAAAAGGAAAAAAAATAACTATGAGATTTGACCATATATTTGTCTGTGATCATATATGTTGATTCATTTTCTGAAAAGATTTGTACGTAATTAAGGGATAGTATGAATTATATCTGTTTATTCAAATTTGAATTCTTAATCAAATCGTGAACTTGTAAATGACACATATTGTTACATAATTTTAAGACATTGTTACATGTGTAAATGACAAATTTTAAGACATATATTGTTACATGGTTTTATTTACATGTGGACTTGTAAATGACATAGTCATTTAAAACAATAATATACAAATACAATATGTACATAAAAAGTTATATAAAAATGGATGATTTACACTGGGATATATAATACGGATATATAATACATGAGCTGCATGCATATGAGGTGATTTATACACATGAGATAATATATACAGTATAACATCTTTAAATTAATAACCGATAAATTAATATACACTAAAAATCTCTATAAAATAATATAATTTTGTACTCTCAAATTAAGTTTTTGGTTCAACTAATATATCGATAAATTAATAAAAAAATATAAATTTGGTGTAATCCTAACATTATTAATTTATAGAGGTTTCATTATATAATAAAATTATACTATAGTTTTACACCGAGATTTCTATATATAATAAAGAAAATAGAATTATAATCCTATTTGACTATTGTACTGACCAAAGTTATGACTTTCTTATTTAAACATTTGTAGGTTCAAAGAACAATGGCATTACATGTAATTATTCTAAGCTATAGAAGGTTTTTAATAAATGATGTGAAAATGATTCTCATGTTGATATGTTGATACCTAAGAAATGACATTTTTTTAATCACACGGACATAAGGTTATTTAATAATAATATTCCTCGAAAAATAATAAGAAAGGGAGACGGAAGTATCTTATGTTGTGTTTCACAAGTGCGGTGACGAATAAGACAGAAGTACAAAAAAACAAAATAATTATCAGGATCCTAATCTTGTCTTCTATGCTTAAAAATAATGATTTGTTTTGCATGTCAGCCCTGAGGGGAAGCACAACAAGCACCAGCTTCCAGCCCATCCAAAAATTTTGACAAAACCAGCCCTTTTTTTAAAACAAATTATCTATATATGTATAACATTTTAGTTAAAAATATATAAAATATGCCAAATTTTTAGAAAATTGCTTGTGGTCTTTCTCATGTGAGGACCGCTATTATGACTTCTTTCAAACTGTATCTTTAGATCCTTTATAACAAAGTACACCATTCCAAATAGACTGGACCGGTTTTTTATATAGCCAAGGGAAACATTATCCTTGAAACCCTCAAAACTTAACATGTGTAAAATTGTTAAAGAAAATTACTAAAATTCTTAATAAATTGTTTATTGTTTATGCTGACCTTTTCCGAAGCAAATGATCAGTGAAAGAAAGGAGAAGCTCATGAACACTAGCAAGAGTACTAGTATTAATTAGAGCATCAGCAATGGGAGGATCAGAGAGAGGTTCACACGCAGCCCGAGAAAAAAAATAATAAAAAATTGCTACAGTAACGAACCCGCCTCTTGGGGATGAACCCGGGTCGCCACGTGGCGGCCCGGCATTGGTCAACTTTTTTTTTTTTTTTTTTTTTTAAAATCAAAAAAAAAATAATAAAAAAATCAATTGATGAACCCCATGGGGGGTTCATGATTGCTGATGCTCTTAGAAGAACATGATATTCTCGATGTGACCTGGAAAACACAACATGTCACGATCACGCTTACCAATACCGTGGATACCACGTCTAAACTCAGAGTCCGCAATACTTTCCACTGTCGCACTTCTGAAACGCTCTATGATCATATCATAATAGTAAACAGAGAAAGGCTTAGATGACTCCAACGTATCAGACACCAACATAACCTCTCCGGTATGAATCTCTCCAGGAGAAGATGGTTCTTTCTCTAAGAATAAATCTTCCCACTCGGTAGGGACATCGCATGTCATGATCTTCCATGCGTCCTCTTTCTCTTCTTTGATCCACAGACGCATAAGACAGAAGCCCCTATAATCAGTTGCTCCTAGCTTTCCTTGGTGGTTTACAAGAGTCCAACAGTGAGCGTTTATGGTTGTGATATGTCCGTTCATGTGATGGTAAGAGATTACTTTATCCATATCCTCTTCGTTTAGCATATCCTCTTGTGGTGCGTTGATAAACTCCACCTTCTCAGATCGGACATCAAACCTAGCTATCTTAAAATCTCCAATTACATAGTATATAGCACCATTGATGCAAATCCCTCCTTTAACACATCTGTAAGGATCTCCCTCGATGTTCTCAATCTTTTTCCACCCTTTTTGTTGACATCCCAATGTGAAAACGAAATGCTCTTGTTCTAACTTGTCTCTTGTACCGTCGTTCCCGTCATGCATCATCACACACAAGACTTTGTACTTATCTTCAACTGGATCGTACCCGAGACGTGCGTACATGTATCTTCCGTTGTGTGTAACATCCGGCAGTTTCAAGATTTGTCTTGTGGTTGGATTACAAACGGCTATCGATGAACCACGCGTGCAACAGATCAGACCGTTTACAGGGCGGGATCTGACGTAGTAGACGAGATCAGAGATTGTCATGTCGTGTCTGGCTGTGGATGTGTTTCCCTCGGTGCCGTGTTCAGGAGCTGAGAAGATGAAACGCTTTCGTGAGTCGAAGTGCTTGAAGGTGAAAAGGAGACGTGGTCGAGTCTTTGAGTGGATGAGGAATGACTCGGCGAGATCTTTGCTGCGGATGATAGAGTACCAGATCTTGGATACGGATTGAAACCTGATGATGGATTTCGCAGGGAGGCTCGAGAGTATCTCAAAAATAAGCTCAGAAGGAATGTTTTCTGGAGGGTTTTGGTCGTGAGCTATGTCACGTATTGGTGAAGGTTCCATGGCGGCCTGGTAGTGATAGAACCCTAGAACACACAAAAGTAACTTATATAAAATTAAATCATTTATATTTTCATAAGGAAAAAGGGAACCTAATAGTAATAAATAACAATTTAAGTATATTTTTAGAAAAAAGTAAAAATAAAAATCTGATTACTTATCTATGATATCATTGTTAATTAGAGTATTTAAACAAATGTAATATTATCTGTGAATGTCTATCTCGGGACGGTTGTCTCTCTCGGGCTGTTATGGGCGATTGTAAAAGCGAGCTTCTGCAACTGCTATTCCATATCCAAAAGTCTGTTTCCGGTGATGTTTCAACACATGGGTCTTACTGCTACATGGTGGCCTTTGGGGATGATAATGGTTACGATATTAGTCCTTATGCGACGATGGCTTCATCATGATTTCTTATTTCTCAGTGTTGTGGTTGTGCGGTGGTTCGTAAGTCTGCGTCTCTTCCAAACATTATCAACAACGAACCAACCACATCGACTACCAGTACGAGACACTATCTTTGGCGATTGTATATCATATCGATCTTGGTCACGGCTTGCGTTTTGTTTATGGTCTACAAGATTGAGGTCAGTTATATGACATCATCCAAGTATATATGTTGGGACATTTTTTCTGACGTTATGCGTCGTTTATTTGTCAAACCTAACATCTATTGTTAGTTTTGTGATATTCTCCGGTGATTATCACAAATGCTTGCTAACTATTTGTAAAACCTAACACCGTCTACCACGAAAACCACCGTGGAATTATAATTTGAAGAGGAAGGAAGAATTATTGAGAAGCTTGGGTGATGATGATATGGTGGATTGGTTGTATCGGTTTCAAAGCAAAATAATTTCAATGTCATGCAATCATGTTATCTCCTGCTGGGCCTGAGACGGATCCGGATATCTAGGATATTCGGGATATCCGGATCCGGATTTGTCGGATTCGTGATTTCAGTATTTGGATTCGGATTCATATTTTCCGTATATCCAGATTTTGGATATCCGTCTAGATATCATGATACCCACGAGTATCCGGATTCGGATCCGGATCCGTCAAAATAATTAAAAAATAATATAAATATTTTTTAAAATACAAATTAGATTTAAATATTTTTTCAAATACAAATTAGATTTTTCTGCTTCAAAAACTTGGGAACAATTGCTAGTCAAGAAACCCAAAGTGGCATGGAGTGGAGTGGTGTGGTTTTCTCAAGGAGTGCCCCGGTTCTCCTTTATCACTTGGTTAGCCATTAAAAACAGATTATTTATGGGGGATAGAATGAGGCAGTGGGATTGGTTCAGGGCTGTACGCTATGCGGAAAGAGAGACGAGACAAGAAATCACCTCTTTTTTACTTGCCCTTACTCATATACTGTATGGGAGGATCTTGCTGGACGGTTAATGGGACGTGGGATGAATCCTAACTGGCAATGGACTATCACCAGAGTGCAGCGTATGGGAGAGAAGAGTTTGGACACTATTCTTGCAAAGATGCTACTGCAGAGTATGATATATCATATATGGAGAGAAAAGAATGCTAGAAGACACCATCAGCCTTGGATACCTACTGATCAAATGAGAAGAGTGATTGATAAAGCTATTAGGAACATGATTATCTCATTACGATACAGGTCTGATCATAAGTTTGAGGTCTTCTCCAGCGTTGGTTTCAGATAACAGCATAGGTTTTTGATTTTTTCTTCTTTTTTACCGTAGAGAAGTCATAGCTTAAAGGAAAATATTTGTATATAACCTTTATTTGATTGATCAATAAATCTCAAATTTCATCAAAACAAAATCTATAAATATTAGATAAATTAAATATTTCTACAAAATTTATGAATACATTTATGTATATAATATTATTAAAATTAAACGTAATAGTATAGGACTAATTTTTATGTATAAATATTAATAAATCAACTATAATTATTAATAAATTTAAAATTTTAATATATTTTTAAAAATCGGATCTGGATCCTGATATCCAGACTTAAAATTTCAGATATCCGGATCCGGATTCGACGGATCCGACATTTTACTATCCGGATATCCTATTTCCGGAGAGGATCCGGATCGGATCTCGGATCGAATCCGGATCTCGGATCGAATCCGGATCTCGGATAATAATTTCCAACCCTATCTCCTGCAGTACGAATGTTTCAGACTGATTGCGATGTAACAAATGGATCACATCCAATTATCTTCTTAGACAAAAAAATGCATCATTTCACAAAAATTGAGAGTTGCAAGAAAGATTTAAAAAAAAAAACTAAAATTAAATAGAAAAAACCTAGCAAATCAGCATATTGTACGAATGTGTTATAAATTATTGTGCTATTGTTATCTCTGTTTAAAGTCCTGTTCAAATTCATGTAATATGTCATATTGATTTGATATCATAAAGTTCAGATGTTATAAAAACATATATAATATTAATAATTTACTATAATTTAATTATACACTTAAATTTTAAATAATATAAGTCTAATCAATTACAACTGGTTGCGCAAAAAAAAATCAATTTCAACTGAAAAATTTTCATCATAAATTGAATATGCTTATGAAAAAAAAAAATTAGATTAGGGTAAATAATAATAAATTATGGTAAAACGGAGTTCCCTCCCTTTGTTTTTGTTTTGTTACACATATACATTAATCTATTTCTGATTACACCCCTTTGAAGAAAAAAAAATCAACTGTACAAGTGAAGCGATCACCGGACAAGTGGCATGAAAAGATTATATACACATCATCACACGTGAACCTTTTTCTCTCAAACTAATCCTCCGCCACACAATTAACGGCCAACGACCACTAATTATTCTATTGATTAATCAAACAAAAACCTGGTTTGGTTTTTAAACATAGGGAAATAAAACTTATACTCCTACTATATATGCTGTAATTAGGAAACATTATGATCATTTGCGATAAATATTTTTTTTATAAATGATTGAATCATCGATTGTGATTTTTCAGTATAATTTATCGAATTTGTAAAAAAAGAGATTATTATTAGACTGTAGATGGTTCGGAAATATTTCGAAAATGACAAGTAAATTAATATTTTTTTAAAAAAAACAACTGGATATTGTTATGCTTCTTGTCAATCTAAATTTATATCCTTAAAGCTAAGACGAAGAATCACTCCAACAACAACAACAACAATGGCGTTAACTCCTCTAACTCCCTCGACACTCACTTCTCGTGTAAACATCTCCGATCATCCTTCTTCCTCTCCCTCTCTCCACTTTCTTCTTCCTCCTCCTGGCTTATCATCTTCTTCCTTTTCTCTCCACTTATCCGCGCTGAATAGATCTATGATCTGCTTTGAGGCACTCAAGGTTCTGTCGAGATCCAAGTGCTTAGCCAAGTCTCCGACAACCGCAGAGGATTTCGTCGGTGGCGATTACGATTCTCTAAACCTTAGCGGCGACGAAGACGACGATGGTGGAAGCAGCAGCGGTGATGGAGATAACGGTGGAGGAGGAAGAGAGGAGGATGCAAAGAAGATGGATTCTTCTTCTTATTCTTCTACTGTATCTTCCTCAAGTGAATCTACTTCGCTGGGGATTCGTGAGCCAGTTTATGAGGTTTTTATGACTTGTTCTTATTTTGATTGCATGTCGACAATTATTAAGTTTGAAGGGAAAATTATTACAGAACAGTGACTTCTTTACTTAAATGTCTGAAACCTGTATATAGCTTTGGGTTGAGAAGCTGATATTCGTTTCTTCCTTTGTGTCTGGGAATTAAATAAATAAAATAAAAGGTTGTTGAAGTGAAGGCGACGGGAGCAATATCTACAAGGAAGATTAGCAGACGACACCTTCTCAAGTCCAGTGGTTAGTGAAAAAACCGTTTCTTTCTTCTACATTTATATGTGTGGTATCAACTGATTTGATCTTTCATGTTGGTAACTTTTTATTATCTCTATGATAAAGTCTACTCTCTTTTTTTTTTTTTTTTCTATCAGGTCTTCGTCCAAGAGATATCCGGAGCGTTGATCCTTCATTGTTTATGACAAACTCCATGCCATCTCTTTTGGTATGTTGTAGTGGGCTTTAAGCATGCATTTCTATTTAGTCAATGCAAATTTTGTTTTCTATACAGTAAACGAAACCGTCCTGTATATTGTCTCTATGTGAGAAATGGTGAAAACCTTTTTTCTTACCTGTTATTTAGGTTCGTGAACATGCAATTCTACTTAATTTGGGATCTCTGCGAGCAATAGCAATGCGCGACCGTGTCCTTATATTTGATTATAACCGGTAATTTTATAATACTTCTTGTTCTTCACATCATTCAGTCTCTTTTTTTTACAAGTATCACTGGACTAAATCAAAAATTATTTTCAGGAGAGGAGGAAGGGCCTTTGTTGATACATTGATGCCCCGGATCAACCCAAGAAGTATGAATGGAGGTCCCTCTATGCCTTTTGAACTTGAGGTTAGCTTTAGCTCATAATATAACTTCTTTGGATTGGATGATATAATATATCTTTATCTTTTTTTTTTAAATCCTACATAAATTGAGTTCATAATAATTCCTATCATCATGGTGTTGACTCTTTCTTCATTATACTGTGGATTTTTAAAAGGTTGTTGAATCGGCGCTAATCTCAAGGATACAGCGGTTAGAGCAAAGGCTTATGGATATAGAACCCCGTGTGAGTATGATGCATCCTAGTGAGTATATTTCAGTTAGATCTTGTTCAGCTCCACTTCTGGACTGTGTGACTTCTCTATATTTTGGATGCTTCTATGCCTTCCAAAATGGACTGAGTTCTCATATGAAAAATATAACGTCTATTTGTTGATGTACTTTACATTTTTCCTTCTTATACATAAGTTTCAGTTCTGTAAATATCACATTTCACTGAGCATGGGATGAAATAGCTGACTATGAAATACTTAACACATTATGACATGAAACACTGTACTTTTGTCCAAACATTGGCTTATGCCTTTTTAAGATCACTCCCTTTGCTCTAAATCTTTATTTTCTGCCATTTGATTCAGGTCCAAGCTCTTCTTGAGGTTTTGCCCAACCGCTTAACTGCTGATATATTGGAGGAACTTCGTATCAGCAAACAAAGACTGGTAAACATCATTTAGTTGTTTATGTATGTGTGTGTATTCTTGATTCAGTTATTCGCTTCAGGGAACCAAAAGTTCATTCTGCTGTATTGTATTTTAAAAACAAAGGTTGAGTTGGGATCGAGAGCTGGAGCTCTTAGACAAATGCTCCTTGATCTCTTAGAGGATCCACATGAAATACGCCGCATATGCATCATGGGAAGAAACTGCACACTTAAAAGAGGAAATGACGATATGGAGTGTTCATTGCCCTTAGATAAGCAGATTGCTGAAGGTAAGACTTACAAACGTTTCCACCACCAACAGGTGAACTATCGATATTGATTTTTTTTTACCTTCGTTACAGAAGAAGAGGAGGAAATCGAAATGCTCTTGGAGAACTATCTGCAAAGGTCTTGATTTTTAATTCCACACCACAAACTTTAGTCTTCAAGCATATGAATCTGTTCTGTAGTGAAACTCAATGGATTCGTTTGTACAGATGCGAGTCATGCCATGGTCAAGCAGAAAGACTTCTGGATTCTGCAAAGGAAATGGAAGACTCAATTGCTGTCAATCTAAGGTTTGGAAGATAATGAAACACTTTATTTCTTCTAAATGAGTAGGCATTTTTTTACGTTATAACTGAGTCTTATCCGTTTGTCGGTATCACAGTTCTCGGAGGCTTGAGGTCAGCAGATTCGAGCTGCTTCTTCAGGTCGGGACGTTTTGTGTTGCTGGTGGTGCTCTCATCGCAGGTACATTCACAAACTGTTTACGAAGAATCTTTACTCTATCAACATGATAGTTACTCTACCATACCTTTTGTTTGGGGGGTGCACGCAGGTATATTCGGCATGAACCTGAGGTCATATCTTGAAGAGCAACCTGTAAGTCATTAAAACTTCATGAATCAACAATATATATATATATATATATACAATCGTTGTACCATTAAACTCTCGGGGTATTCGCAGTTTGCATTCTGGCTAACGACGGGCGGAATCATCATAGGAGCTGCAGTAGGCTTCTACCTCATGTATTCCTATCTCCGCAAACGCAAAATCTTTTGAACCTTCAATGATAAAAACGGTGAAACTAGAGGTAAACACACATCTTTTCCTCTATACTTAAAAACTGATAAAAGGGAGCTGAAAACAAACGTATATGTTACAGGTGAAAAATCAGAGAAGAAAGAGACTTTCATCACACAATGTATGTGGCATTAGGCACTTAATAGAAAGTTACTTAGAAACGGGTGATTTTGTAAAATGTCTGATACATATTGGAATTTCCATTGAACCTGTAAGTTGTCATCATTGCTTACGCTCTGCACGACTCTATTTGTAATGTTGAATAAATGAATCATCTCGATTGGTTCGAAAGCGAATGAAAAATTCAAATCTTTTGTTACCAACAAGCCGAGGGAGAAGAAAAAAAACACACTCTAAAAATCCTTGATCTCCAAAGAAGTGATTCAAAAGACAAATACAAAACTTTGTTTTCTCAGGGACTATGTTTTCTCAAGTGCGAAGATCACGAGCAGATTGACGACCTGCTCTTCCTGAGGTCTTTGCCTCTGAGCCATCAATGGCTATATTCCCAACACCAACCTCCATGGCCTCCCTCTCATCCTTCTCCTTGGCTTTATTCTCATCTGTAGAATCTTCTTCTTTAGGCTTTTGTGGACTAGATGCTGGTTTAAGTGATTTAGGGACAGGATTCAACCATGGGTGCGTAAGGCACTGAGCAGCTGTTGGTCTCTTCTCAGGTGCAAACTCAAGAATGGGAGTGATGAAGTCTTGCATAGCAAGGGCATCTTCCTCGCTGAACTCATACTTCTCCATCAAAACCTTGCTCAGTGGCCAAAACCGCAACCGCCTAATGTGCCTTAGTTCACCTTGTCGGTTGAAGTAATCACGCGAGTAGCGTCCTCCTAATGCAATCTGCATCAAAAATTGCCATTAAAAGAGCTTCTCAATCTTATCACAGTTAAAAACTCGAAACGATGCTGATGGATACGTTAAACAGAGTGTTTCTAAGCTTTACCTTTCGTGGCATCATCCCAAGAAGCTCCATCATCAATGCCAAGTGATCCTGTAACCAAAGTGCGTTACTATTGAATCCTAACGAATAAAAAAAATTGAGAAAGTAAAAGTAAAAGATGTGTATACCTCATCCCTCTCATAGTTTTCACCACTGTGAGGATCAAACAAAACATCTCCAGTAGCAAGCTCAAAACAAATGCAAGCAAAAGACCACATATCCGCCGAGGTCGAGTACTTTGAGCCAAGAATAACCTCAGGACATCGATACTGCCTTGTCTGAATATCGCTCGTGAACTGCTTATAAGTCCAACAAGCATTCCCAAAATCAACCAACTTGCATTTCCGATCAACATCCGCAAGCAACTTCTGCCTCGTGGCTCTACTTCCTCTCCTATTCCCCCGACTCTTTTCGCCGACATTCTCTGCCTCTTTCGCTCTTTCAGAACTCCCTTCTGAACCACCCTCCACAGTTGAGTTTCCGTTTGGTTTTGTTTCAGAGTTAGAAGCTCTCTCACTTTCCTCTGAACCTTCTTCCCCTTCAACTACTACCTTCTTGGCTTTCTTACGGATCTTCTTCTTCTGATTCTTAGTCATATCCGCACTGTAAGTATAACTCTTCGGTTTATCCGATCTCTCGGGGAGAGCCTTATCCTTAGCCGTTGGAAGAACAAGAGGAACGCCGGTCTTACGAGCATCCGCCTCAGGGTTGATGGTGGAACAAAGAAGAATATTCTCCGGCTTAATATCGGTATGAATAATCGAAAGCTCGCGGTGAAGATAATCCAAACCAACCAAGATATGGAAACAAAGCTCTTTCACCATGTTGAGAGGAACACCACGGTAGTCGCTGTACTTGATAACAGACAAGAGGTTATCTCCCAAATACTCAAAGACCATACACACATGCTGCCCGTTAGGACCCGCGTGCTTGAAATGATCAAGAAGCTTCACAACGCACTTCTTGTCTTCGGCGTCTCCTTCCGCGATCTGTTTCAAGATCTTGATCTCGTCCATTGCTGCCTCGGTGTAGTGCTGTGCACTCTTCTGGATTTTCAAAGCTACATAACGCTACAAAACAATTGATTCAAATCAACATTCAGACAACAACCAAACCTCAAAGAGGGTAATAATAACCAGAGGATCAAAACATAAAGATTGTAAATTTCTAACTAATCCCCAACAAAGCAAGTTCCTTTTCTAAAACCCTAAGTATCAATCAGACAGCAACCTCAAAGAGAGGTAATAACCAGAGAATCCAAAACATAAAAGCTTGTAAATTTCTAACTACAAGCTAGCTCAATTCCTAACAAAGCAACTTCCTTTTTTTTATTTCTAAAACCCTAGATTGAATAACGAAACTATGTAGGAGTGAAAGGTGTGGCTTACGGATTTGAGAGTGTCCCAAGCGAGCCAAACAGTGGAGAAGTGACCCCAACCAAGCTTACTCTGAATCACATAAGATCCGTTCTTGAAAGTATCGCCAACTCGGACCGCGTGGTAGCCTCCTCTTCTGTAATCCTCTGTTCCTTCGTCCTCCGACGAGTAATCGCTAGCGTCGCTCAGACGTCCACCGTCTTTCTCATCCGCCATAATTAAGCTAAACCCACGAAGAAAGAAGACGAATTTACGGATTAAGGAGAAAACGAGACAGAACCGAATCGAGAAACTATGCTTAGTAATTGAAAATCTCGATTGATTTCGAGATCTGTGAAAAGCCCTTTTAAAACCCTAGGGAAGATAAAGTTGGAGACTTTTAAGAAGAGATGGCCCAAGTAGACAGGGAGATTTGAGCATCAAATTAATGCAGGTACAAAGTTTCGGGAATCGACCATAAGTGTGGGAATGGACACGAATTATGATGATGACAACAGAAGGAGGTACTAGCGTCTCTGTCCGAAAACAGATTAGGGCTTCCGTTGACTCTTTTTCAGACAGAGGTGTTTAACAAGTACAATTATTAGAGGGGAGAATTATGAGATTTTTATTCCTAATGCACTTTTTAATAATTAAGAGGGTAACTTACAAATACAGCATGAAATTTCGTTGGCTTCACATAACAGTAAGATTAAAAAATTTAAGACTTGATGGCAAAAGAAATTATTTTAATTTCAAGAAAAAATATTATTGTTCTTTTTATGATATTTTTTTAATTTTGTCATCTTTCTATGATATTATTTAAATGGTGTGAATATGTGTTCATGTGCAATTCCATTATCTGTACATGTATTAGAAAAATGATATGATTCATCACTTAATATTTTCAATGATCGCAATGAGATCAACTACATATAATCAGTATTATCAAATGATTTACTAGATTTTGACCCGCGGTTTCAAACCGCGGGATAATTTTTCGAAACATTTCAAATTTATTTGATATTAATTTGTATTTATTTTGTTATAAATGAAACGTTATATTGAGTATTTTAAAATTCGTCTCGACCCGCTGCTAAATCGGGAAATTATATGGTTTCATATGTAATTCAGTTTAGTTTTCTATAAAATATTATTTAAAAATCCTATAAAACTCACAATTACAGCTAGTACCTAAGGTCTTGGTTATCGGTTGAATTGATATGTGACCCAATATGCAATTCGGTTTGACTCAAATTATTATAGTTAAAGTATTCTAATATATATTCGTGAATTTTTATATGAAGTGGATATATAATGAAAGCGGTGTTCCAATTTTAATACATTTTTTGTCAAACTTAATTTTCATCTTATTGTAAGTGTAATGAATCAATATTTGAAAGGATACATACTAAAATTAAATATACACTATTTAATGATCAACAATTTATATAAGTCTATTACAATTTAATTATTTATGTTTGTAAATATAACTTTAATTTATTTAGTAAGTTTACTTTTGTTATTCACATTTATTAGATTTTTTGATGTTTTGTTTATGACTTATTTTAAAATTTAAAGTTAATTTCATTAATTGCATTAGAAATGTAAATATTTATTAATTTTAATTTTGATATATATTTTATAATATATATATATATAATTATATTTTACAACTAATTAAACTATTGATCTATACTCTCTTACATCAACTTATGTCGTAGTTTTTTATGATATAATTGTGTTAATATAGTTTTTGGATTAGTTAATATTTGATAAATATATTATATGTGTTTTAATAACCCGTAAAAATATGTTCATCAAAATATAAATAATAACATGTTTCATCGTATACTAAATATTAATAGTATCGAACTATTGCTATTTTTTATCATTTGTATATATATATATATATATGTATATCTAATTTTAATACTCTAACTATAAGAATTATATTTTTATATATTTAGTGAGGGTTTTGAAGAAATTTTTTTTTTGCATTGATTAATATATAGATGTATATATACAAATTAATAGACATATATTATTATTTATTACATCAATAGCTAAAATATAATTAATTTATTATTAAATTTCATATTAATATTATTTAAATTCATTAGTTTATGGTACAGTGAGAGATGATGAAACTTCGTTGATACTTTACTTATTTACATGTGACTATACACATCAAGGTCTCTTCAATTATATTTTCTTCTACTACATAATCATTATCTTTATATATCTTTATAAATCTGTTCATAAAAAAAAACAGACTCAATTCCCGAGGCAGAGATACAAACCGCTTTTCTCGACGCGGGTAAGGCCTCTCGCCGCCGGCGTCGGGTCCTCCTCTCCGTCCTTTGTTTCATCATGCTCTGTTCCTGTCTGCTCATCGTCTACAGTTACTGGTCTCGTCTCAGGGTCGTCTCCTACGGCTCGTGTCCTTGGGTCCCTTTCAAAGCTTCTCACACCAGATCTGTTTGCCTCCTTGTAACTGCGAAGACAACGCTTGGGTCTCAGACGGAAGCTCCTCTACTAACCGCTATCATCTTACTTCATACTCTAATCCTCGGCGCCGCTCCTCCATGTGAAAGCACAACCATCGGATCTACATATCCCGAGCATGTGCTCGCCGGATCTGGCTGTTTGTGTAGATCTAAAGCGCATCCACCACTCCCCGCCACGTCCACCTGTGATGAGACTCCACCGTACTGCATTGCAACATTTTCAATTTGGAGTCCAGATCCGTCCACCATCCCCATCTCCAACCGCTGTCTCTCACCAACCCTCGTCGTGTGCCTTGATGGTCTTGGTCCCATCGTGTATTCCGTCTTCGTGACAACACCGGCTCACCAAGGACCCTACGGAGAAAACCCTTACATGAAAAATCTATTGACTTCTCCGGCAAAGCCAAGGCTCTGCCTACCACGACTTCCCTTACGTCCGTACCCGGGAGTTTACAAGAGACCCCTGTCAACAGGATTTCCGAGTCCCGTCGAATATGGAGAGGCTGATCCGTTTTCAGAGAACGGCGTCGGCAAGCTACTCCCCAGCAAAACCCTAATCTGCAATCTCTTGGCTACTTCATGGGCTTGGGCTTGGTTACAGTTCGTGGGCCACAGTTCTATTTTGAGATGCTCTAAAGCCCTAAGTTTCGACAGGATCTTCATCTCTAAATTTAGGCGTTTCAGGCCTCTATTGTTTTCTGTCAAAGTGCATAGGCTCCAGCACGGTCCAAGCAGAGTTCTCTCACCAACCATCAGCTTCCTTGTCGGCTTTGATAAGCTTCATGTGTTTGCATCTGTCATCGAGCCAACACTGTATCAATGCCAAGGAGTCATTGGAGATAAGCTATTCCAAGTAGACCTTTTGAGATCTCTGGCAACTGCAAGGTCCTGTCCACTGCGCTTCAACCTCCTTCCTCACCTAGGAAGTGAAACCGAAAAAGGTCAGTTCGCTCCTCCACTGCCATGTGCTTTCATTACAACAAATCGGAGGAACACTCCGAAGTCTTGTGCAAGGAGACTCAACTGTACTGAAACACTCTGCCTCTTACGCTACGCTTGCTCAAACACGCTCATCCTGAACGAGTGTGATGATAATTTGCTCAGGTTAATCCCGGTTACAAACTATTGGCTTCAACACGGTAATGTTGAGGTCCGAGGTTTTGACACGATTAAACCGTTCAATCCGTCATCTTACTCCATTGTCTTAAGCGTCCTTATGAAGGCTAAAATAGCTTTTGAGATTCACCTAGTCTCGTTGAGAAGCTTTGTTGAGTTTAGAACGGATCTTGCCAACTTCAGTGTGAAATCAAGTGTGAAATCAAGTCAAATAGAACTTCTTCTCGGTGTTACCCAAGGTCCTGGAGCTTCTCACCAAGAGCTCTTGCTGGGTAACAGTCCAACTGGTTCTTATTGGTGTATCAACGTCGATTTCGACTATCAATTGTTCTTGCGAACAATCGCCTTAGAGATTGAGGTGAAACTTCTCCACGGGGTTCTTCATCTTGCTGAGCTTGACTCACCTCTTATAGGCTTTATATTTCTATGTTTCGTTATGCTTTCTACTTTTGTTGTACCGTCGAGCATGACTCCGGGATATTATGTTTCAGCTTTAGACTCTCTTGCTCCATGAGCTTTTAATATAAGTTGTGTTACAAAAAAAAAAAAATCATTAGTTTAAAAAAATAATAAATTTGTTAGTTAGCTCCTTAATTTTAGGCATGATTTATATTTAATATTATTAAGTTAAATATAATTAGAAATAAAGGGAAGCTAAATATAGGGAAATAAAAAAATAAATGACATGGAACAACCTAGACTATTTGTAAGTAGATAAAAATTGCTCATGTTTTAATAGTATTGATTTGCTTTTTGGTGGGATGCTGACACTTCATACTATACTAAAAATATCAAAAACAGTGAGGGGGATAAAACTTTGATCAGATTAACTACACACACACACACCACTAAGTACAGAAAAGTATTATTTACATCCAAAAGGACCAAAACTATAACAATTAACAACAACAAAGAAGTTAAATTTTTCTTCTGCTTGGGCTTCGCCGGTCGGGGAGATAATTACTCTCCATCGACCACAGAATAACACTCCCGAGACCATATAAAAACAGTGTACAGAAACTGCATCAATGCAACTCTATAAAAGCCGTGTGCTATAAGAACATGTTGATTACCATAAGTAAGAGTATTAGAGTGTTTCCGACACTGTTTAAAGACATCTTCTGCGGCGCAGCATTGTCACTAAACTGTCCCGCGTTCACATATTCGCTTCTTCCGCTGCTGCTAGTCGCCGACACATTGACCGACATTGAACCTGAAAAGAAAGATCAAAGTTGAGAGATTTGCAAGTGTTGAAATATGATAAGATTTGCTTTTGGATATTTTAAATGGGATGAGATTTACTTACAGTCGTAGTTCGCCCATCCGATTCTCTGACCGACCAGATCATAGACAAAGATCTTGTCTTTAAGAACCAAATCTGCAGAGCAAAAGATGAAAACATAACAGATGTTTGTTGTGTTAAAGAATGTATGATTCAAATAATAAATAGGCTTTAAAGCTTTCAGGTTACCTCCAAGGATGGTTATCCCCTGATTCTGTATCCTCTGGAAACCGATGCACCACACTGAAGTACCTCCCTAGAAAGCAGAGTGCAGGGAGGGACTAATGTTATATACCAAGGACAACCGAACAAAACCAGATTCCTGTGAAAAGATTCGATGGTGGAGAAGTGTTATAAGTACTTACGACGTTGTTCTGCTGTATTAGGTAATCCTGAGGATTCAAGAACATGGATGCCCCACCAGCAAAGTGCAAGATTACCTGAGGAAATACCTCTGCGACACTGATCATTAAAAAAGAAGTTTAGAACATTCCTCCACCATATCAATTATCAATAAGAAGACATGGTTAGAGGTGGTAAGAGGAGGATGAAACCTCGAGGCTATGACGTAACACTGGTTCCCTTTTGAAACAACAGGTCTCACAGACTGCGAAACCGCCTTTGTAATCTGACATTTAAGAAAAACATTTATAGTACTACTTTTCACAGATGGTTCAGAGATGTCAAGGAGGTTTTAAGACTTACAGCTTCAACGAAAGGAACATAGGCTTCTTCAGAAAGGTAGGCCAGTGTTGTACCAGTGTCAATGATTGTTCCCTGACCGTTTGATGTGGAGAACACCGATGGATTGATAGGCAAAGCTTGGCCATTCACCGAGATGCTCAGCAGATTCACATTGTAATGAGGCCTGCAATTTTTCAATGCTTACTAATCATTCTCTAAAGAACATTTTCTTCAATTCTTTTGAGAACGAAATGGTTTTAAGAGGGATAAAGGGAACTAACTGTGAGGGAACGAGTGGAGTAAAGACCATGTTAGGTGCCACAATCTCTCCAAGAACCAATATCCCTCCCCCTCCATTCTCTCCTTTCAAGCAGTGCGAGAACACTCTTGGAGCTACTCCCTGTGAAGCGAGCTGAGAGATCACAGACATCCCTTGTTGCCCAAACCCGAAGATTCCATCAACTGCTCTATCCGACTTCACCAAATCACCCGTCTGCGAGGTGCTGCATCTGTTCCAAGCCAAACTAAAGTCAAGTGTTGTGTGTCACCCATATTGAACAGAGGATTTCGCTGAAAAATAAGTAACTCACCCGAACACAACCTGAGCAGTTGAGTTTGGAACGAGAGAGCTACCAACAATCATGTCAAACTGCAAGACATCAGAGACGTAGAACCCCGAGGTTCCACTTCCATCTCCGTACTGAAACGTGTAAGCGCAGAGGTTGTTCTGAACAGAACATCCTGAATCGGAGGACTGAATACCCCAGCTGCATCTTTGGTCAGAACATGAGATTGGTGTTGCTGTCACCGAGCTCCCTGGATCAAAGTAATTCAACTGAATCTGCCAAAAAGAAAATAACCATACTAATCTCAAAATCACAAATTTCAAAAACACTACCAAGAGATAAAACGAAAGAAAGCACATAAGAGAAAGCTGTACTTGGAGTCCACTGGTTTGAGGGCAGCCGTTGCAAGAAGCACAACTAACCCACAAAACATCACTTCCTGTGTCAATCTGTACATAAAAATCTCTTGGAGGCGATCCCAACCTCAGCTTCGTGTAATATAATCTGTTTTAAAAAAATCCAAAACACCAAAGTAAGCATAACGAAACCAAAGAAACAATCTTTTTGATTGAGACATGAGAACAGCAGATAATGAATGACTCAAAACAGATTTGTAGGAAATAAAGATGGAAACTTTAAGATTACCCAACAACGAAAGGATCGAAAGTCCCGTCGACGGGGAAATCTACAACTCCGCCGAGAGACTGCAACAGTCTGCCGTGTCTTGCTCTGTCGCGCGCCTTTAGTTGGCTGATCTCCATCTCGCGATTCGCCGGAACCGCTCTTTCCAGTTTCAGAGCCGCCGGGAAATTGTAAGACAGAACCGTCAACGGTAATAAACAGACCAGAATAACCGCCGTGAAACGGGCAGCCGACATAGCTGATGACACGAGTTGTGTTGTGCTTTAAAGTGTTAAACAAGATCTCTATATCTTGTCAGGGATCAATAAAGATCATTTCTTTTTTTTCCTTCCTTATGAGCGCTCGAGTTTGTAAACTGTTACGGATCTTCGTTCGTCAATATCTAATTCAAGTGAAAACAGACATTTGCAGATTTGTTTTTGTACTGTCGTCGCTTCGCTTCGGTTCTTCTTTTGGTTTTGGGGGAGAGAGAGAGAGACGTGAATTAATAACAGTGGATAACAAGGAAGATGTTTCAGTGCAGAGTACTCCAACACCACGTGTGTTCAAATTCCATTTATTTTCTTCTTTCCCTTTTTATTCTATTCCAATTTTGTGACGAACCGTTTCATTAATAGAAAAATAACCACCCCAAAGCCAAGTCACTATAGTATCTCAGGTCTGGCGCTAGCTTAACTTGTAATTACTGTAGCTCCCCAAAAGCTCATCTGATTAGTATATATATATATATATGAAAAAATTTACAAATTATGCGATTGTATTTTGGCTAAACGTTTCTTTATTAGACAAAAGGTTAGAAATTAATCATAACTTCATGTTTTGAGAGAGAGAAATTGGTCAGAGGAAGAAAAAAGTTAATATGCATAGTTACCGGCTTGTTGTTTATATTAACTGAAAGTTTTTGTGATGAAAAGAGATGTATGAATCTCTCTGTTTCTTTATGTAAGTATAATTTATGTTTTGTTTCATTCAGAGTTCAAAGTGGAATTGGCAATCGCTTTTTCTTTAATAATTAACTACAATTATAAAGACAAATATGTATTATATAGGTCCATCTAGAACTATACATTTTCCACTCGACCTTATGTGATACATTTGAAATTTTGAACAGGCGTGCTAAAAAAGTTACTTAGCAAACAAGTAATTATTTATCAAATATTTTAAAAAGTAGAACAAGGATTAGGGTTTTTCAGACAAAAAGAAGGACCAGTCAATGAAGATTCTTGGCAGCATCTCCTTTCGCTTTGTGTTTCTTTTCTGATTACCTAAACCATACACTGCGTAATTTTGACGCACCGGCCTCTTGCTTTATGTATTTATACAGAATCGTCCATCTACATGTATACATGTTTGTATATGTTGAAACTAGAAACGAGTAATACTTTTAAAGTAGCATTGAAACACTGACTATTTTCATCAAGTTGGTGAATTTGCTAACTTTACAACTTGATTGGTTATTTAGTTTAGATATTCAAACACATTACTGCTATTCACATTTGCAATACTACTTATTTGTCTCGTGGTCGATAGCATAATGATGGGTTTCCTTTTTGAACTAGTCGTACACGGTACATATCTAAAGTAATATACCCTCCTCAGATAAATGGAAGAGAATAGAAGATACTTATGTTACATAATTGACGCTTGACTAGTTATAATTGAATAAACTGGCCAATGGTCTTATGTCTTTAGGAAACAACAACTCAAATCATGGCAATTTCTCTTCTTCTTTTTACGGATGGTACTCTATAGAACCCCACATTGCAATAATTTCATTTGCTTTAACGTTTCTTTTTCTTTTTGATAATTTGTCGACAGCTTCCAAATTTGTTAAATAATTTTTGTTCGGGATGAATGAGCTTCAAACTGTAGCACTTCATTCAAATAAAAGGATATATATAACATAAAAATAAAAGCAATGCCTTTGTGTTCCTTTGTGGCTAAGTTATGAAGGTGTGGTGTCACATTCCATAACAAGAATGTCTTTTATATTTGCTTCGAAGCCCATAAGTTCACAAAGAACTCTCTTTTTGTTAAAACCATAAATTTATTTTCAGTTCACTTTTGGATTGTCATCATTAACCGTAAACCTATTCGCAATGATTTTCCTTCCGAAATTCTAACAGATTCAAGCTTTTTACTTTTTAGAGTAAAGAAAAAAGTTTGACAACCCATCTTTTTTTTTTTTTCTTGCCGACATTTCTCTTTTCGGATAATGAAAATGGCCCCCAAAAATAAAAGAATTAGAAATCAAGTTTAAGCAATAGGCCCAATAAAGCTTATCTATAGCCCAGTATCAAATTCTCGGAGCGTCTAAGAGCAAATCGCCGGTTTTAGATACCTCCGCGAGTCGGTGTATCAAACCCCCCAATCCCGAATTACCCAAATGCTTAACTGAGTCAACTCGACCGCCTCATATCCCAAGTAAGTGAGATCTTGATCTCGCACTATGTTCGAATTCAGTTATTGTTTTGTCCAAATTGATGCTTGAAAATCATTGTTAGATTCAAAAATTAGATTTTAGATATGCCTTTCAGTTTTTGATTAATGAGCATCGCGACAGAATAGTTTGAGTTCAAATTGGGTTGATATCATTGTCGAATGTCAGATGCTTGTTTGTGTTGAGGAAACTTGAATCTCGATTTTGATCTTTATATGATTTTTGAACATCTCGTCCGTGTAATAACGGATAAATGTCTTAGAATTTTAGCAACTGAGAATGATTGACTAGTGTGTGTTTTTGAACTAGTGTTGCAGAGCTTGTAATGTTTGAGGAGAGCTTTGGTCTTGATCCTTGTGTTTTGTTGTCTTTATTGTAGACTGATATTGATATCGTTTTAAGTTTCTCTCCAAAAGCCAAAGACGCTAGTTTTGGAATGGCACCATCACGTAACGTCATTGTAGCCACGGGTCTGGTTGTTTTCGCATCCGCAGGCTTAGCTTTCCCCTTTTACATGGCGTAAGAATCTGTTCTGTTCGATTCTTCTTTTCTCATCTTTGTGATCTGACATTTGCTTCTTCTTTTCTTGTACCATGGCTCAGATCGTCAAAGAAACCAGTGATTGATTCAACAAAACCGCTACCTCCTCAAGCCACTTTTAGAGGACCTTACATCAACACCGGCTCTCGCGATGTTGGACCTGACCATCGAACTTACCCTAAGAAATAATCCCCATCGAGTCAAACCCACACAAACTGTGAACATGAGCTTTCATTGTGTCCCATTGTTATATCTCTTTAGTAGTAGTTTTGTGATCCAATCCATTTAAAAGCCATCATGTTTCATGTGACGCTATGATGAACGCAACCTTCCCAATCTCGCCATTGAAATGGTTCTGATTAATAGCTTGAGGATTTGATTTTATACTTTGTTATAAATTCATAAGAAAGAATGCAATAATAATCAGGTTTACAAAATTGTATTATAGTGTTTTTTTTCTAAGTCTGCTCGAAAACATTACTTTGTACTATGTTATTGTGCTTGGAACCAGCGACCTTTGATATATTAAGAAGCATTTCGGTAGTATTTAGGTTTAAGCAAAAGTAGAACTTCATATATTTCTTCCATCACAAGAAACACTAAATTTTTCCAAAGTACAAGATCTAATAAAATAAACCAAAAGCTTAATTAAACAACAAACTACTAGTTATTAAAGAACCATTGCAAATCTCTCCCCAGATCTAAGAGCTCGTGAACTTGGTCACAGCCTTGGTCCCCTCCGAGACAGCGTGTTTCGCCAGCTCACCAGGCAACACGAGCCTCACCGCCGTCTGAATCTCCCTGGAAGTAATCGTGGGCTTCTTGTTGTACCTCGCGAGCTTGGAAGACTCTCCCGCAAGCTTCTCGAAGATGTCGTTGATGAAGCTGTTCATGATCCCCATGGCCTTGCTCGAGATCCCGATGTCAGGGTGGACCTGCTTCAACACCTTGAAGATGTAGATCTTGTAGGTCTCGACGCTCTTCTTCGTCCGCTTCTTCTTCTTGTCTCCGGCCACGGCGGGGTCCTTCGGTAGCTTCTTCCCTGCTTTTGGCTTCTTCTCTGCGGCCGCCGCGGTGGTTTCCGCCGGTTTCTTCTCTGCTGGTTTCTTATCAGCCTTGGCCATTGCTACGATTCTTTGTTTTTTAGAGAAAGTGAGATTTTGGTTGCGATGATTTGCTTACTCTTAGTTGAACTGGTCTTCTTTGTTTTATATAGGAATAAGGGAATAGATCTTATTGGTTGAGATACTAGTACGCGGATCTGTGACGTGGCGATTGACGAGCTGTTCGATGCGGAAGACTTTATAATGGATGGTTCAGATCTTTTTACACTAAAGCGCGAGCGTTTTTAGATAAATATTATTCCGAAAATTGAAATTCAAAATATTTCGCTTGCGCAATTTTGTTACCGCCATCGTAACCCATCGATCATTTACCGCTGCGAATATTTGGCGCGGATAGATGACGTGGGTATATATGCTTGATAAATGATAAATCCAATAATGTACGGCTACGATTTCATGGCTTTATGGCGAATTTGGCGATACAAGTTTTGGAAACCGGATCGGGTGACGAACCGGTAAATCATAGGATTCATGGTTCAACCCGGGTCAATCGGTTCAACCGGATTTGATAATAATATCTTATAAATAGATATATACTTATATAATATATATATGATAACATCACTTAAGGGAATAAATATGAAGATGTATAGTCATATGAATATATCTATTTTCCATTTACAGTAAAAAAATAAATAGCAATGAATAATTGTACTTCTTTATATACACCATCTACATTTCCTATTTTTTAATTATATTTTTTTCTCTATTTTACATATCCACATTTTCTCTTCATCTTCATCTTCATCTCCATCTTTTTTTTTCTTTGAACTGCTCTTCATCTCCATCTTCATATAAAGATCCTCGACATTTTTATCTTCGTAACAGAAAATTATCATTAACTCATTTTTATCATTAACTCAAAAATCAGAGAAGTTTCTTTCTTTCAAGATTTGATGTATTGTAATTTTTGGAACTCAATGTTCATGGTGTGTCATATCTATGTTCATGGCTGGTTTAGACTTATCATAGATCATTTCACAGATCTTTGTGGCGTCTCTCGATCCATCTCTCTATCCATTCCTTGTTGGTGTGTCATATCCAGCAAGCTGTCGATTTCTTTGGTGTGATATCTAGAGAATCAATCCATTGGTGAATCAAAGAAATATTCGCAGCCTTTGTGTGCCATTCAGTCCACATCCTTTGATCTTTGAGATTTCACAGTTTTTTGGATGCAAAGCTTATCCAATCACCACCTTAGAGTGCATCAAGGAGTTATATTAATATCAAAGCTAATAATAACTCTTAACAAAGAAAGCAAACCGAAACAAAAAAAAATCTTTTGTATGAAAACAACTGAAAACGATGGTTGATATATAACTGAAACTGTAAACCGGGTTTTACAACAAAACCGGATCGCCGGTTCAAACGGTTTTTGGTGGTTTTTAACTGGTTTTACTGGTCCAATTCAAATCCGGTTTTGGAACCAACCCGGACTCGGCTGACAAAAGGAGTCACGGTTGAACCGGTCTAACCGGCCGGTCCGGTCCGGTTTTAAAAACCTTGCTTTTGACTGTTTAAAACATGGTGTTGCAATAGTTTTGGTTTTAGATATTTTTTGGGTCAGCGGTTTTAGATCATTCTTTTATCTAAAGTTTTAACTATCATTAGTCAATCTCAATTATAGGTTGTTTTCGTTATCATCTATTATATTAAAACAAAAGTCATGACTTCTTATTCATGTGTGATTTTTTATAAAATAGACTATCTACTAGAATTAGTCACATTACATTTAATCATCATTAATCTTCATATTAAATAAAATACATTGCATTATTCAATTATTAATAACCAATATTATATAAAACACAATAACCTCACAATATTTTAGGGATTTCACAACAGTATATTAAATCCTACTGTTTAAATCATATACATATATTAAAATTTTGAAAAATATTTATGTTTAAAAATATTTTAACAGAATTTATATTTCAAAAATTATATGAAAATATTTTAACTGATTTCGTGATTAGTTTTGAAACATTACTATAAACTAATACATTCAGTTAACATTTAAAATATGAAAAATAAATATTCTATTTTTTTATCAATCATATAATTAAAATAAATCATATTAAAAGAAAATTATTATGTTGATCTAAATATATTAACATTATATTAATTTTCAGAAAATGCATGTAAATATTTCACTAATTTTCGTAATTAGCAATTAAATAATATTATGCAATAATATTTATACAGTTAGTATTTATAAAATTTAAAATAAAAATTCTATCATACACTTATCTATTTTATAATCATAATTAATCATGTTAAAATGAAATTATTATATTGAACTACATATAAATTTATATTAAATTGATAGATTATAAATTTTATTTTCATACATATAAAATATTTATGTTGAAAATATAATATGATGACAGAGTACAATACATGTAAAAAATAATATATCTTATATTTCTGTATATACAATAATATATTATGTAAAAATGAAGAAATTTAAAGATATTACTAAAATGAAATCCAGTTATAAAGGACGAGTAAAAATTTAACATAGATTAAATAAAAAATAATTATCAAATATGTTTTTTCATGTACATATTAATTTGTTTAAAAAACTAAATATTCCTATAATCTATAAAATTTCCAAAATATATTTTTTGCCAATCTATTATATTAAAACACAAGTCATAATTCTCATTCATGTGTTTAATAACTAAATATAAATAAAATAATATAAATATATAATAAGAAGAAATAAATACATGTGATGGTTTTAAATATTTTATAACATGTATCTATAAGTTATTATAACTAAAATATTTCAAGAAAAATTTAAATATATGACTAAAATTAAATAATGATCCAAATAAATATATATACATATAAATTAAATGTTTAATTAAATTATTTATAATATTAACATATGAGCAGTGTAGTTTTTTTAACTATCTTATTTTGTGAAATGTTACATTATCTTTGTAAATTATAATATTTTACCAAGTTCTATTTCTGTTTATTTATTCAATAATGAATTACCAATCTAACAAATAAAATAATAAAAAAGAAGAAACAAATACATGTGAAAGTTTGAAACAATCTATTTGATGAAAATAAGTATACTCTAATATTTTTTTATTTGAAAAAAATTAAACTTACATATCTCATATATGTGATTACTATAGCATATACATATATATAACTATAATCGAAAACAAATACCCGCGCGGTTGCGCGGGTACAGATCTAGTTTAATCTTAGTAGACATATGTGTGGCAGACATATTGGCTATCAAGCGACACCACCCCTTTCAGTGCTATACCACCTTTGTGAATAATTGATTAGATGATACTCTCTCCGTTTCGATTTAGTTGTCGTTCTAGAGGAAAATTTTCGTTTAAAAATAAGTGTCGTTTTATGATTTCAATGTAAAATTTATTGACTTTTTATTTCTACATATTTTTCTATTGGTTGAAATGTAGTTAGATGTATTGGTAATTATGTTTTTATCTAGTAAATATATAAAATTAAATGTTTTATTAATTTGTGTGTTGAAATCTAAAAAGACAAGTAATACAAAACAAATGAGTAATAAACTTCATCCCTCCCTATAAATATAAGAAGGTTTAGGAGATATTTATTGTTTCAAAGTATAAGATATTTTCATTAATTTAAATAATTTGACTTTGTCAAGACGGTTTATCAATTATCTTTTTGCTATTTGTATTTTATTTCAATCAGATTAATTTTAAATTATAATTTTAACGAATCTTTTTAGTAAATGTAAATTTATATATATATATATATATATATATATATATATATATATATATATATATATACATGTGTGTGTGTACGATGAGGTCAAATATCATATTGTTATGAAACAGATAAGAGTTTTTTTTGGTGCGACTATGAAATAGATAGAGTATATAATGGAAAGGCGGTAAAATTAGATAATGTAATAGATCAACAAAAACTATCACCCATGAACTTAGCAGAAGCATGGATAATTAAAGCTAATTCAACATTGCATTTTACCAATCACAACAAAAATATTTCGTAACATTGGTGTCAATGCACAGGTTATTAATCTGAGACACACGTCTTAGAACTTAACTTCGGCTGTGGTAATAGTTTAGAGGGAGATCATCGGAGGCTGCGGCAGCGGCTCATGGGCCGGCGAGTGCCCCGAGAACAAAGAAACATGGCTCGTAAGCTTATCTTTCCTAGAAAACCTAGTTCCACAAGAGCAAACCCACTTGATATCACCACAATGCTTCTCGTGCGTCCTGAGATCAGACAGAACCGAGAAATGCTTCACGTTGCATCTTCTGCACATATATATCTTCGGACAATGGCTTCTCTTGTAATGATTCTTGGCGCAGATGACAGATTTCAACGGCTGAAACTTCTCGTGCCTTTGGTTCCATCTACACCCTTGTTGAGGGCACGAGTAGTAGTGTCTCATTATCGAGGAGTATTCCACATTCTTGTCACGGCTTGTTGGGTTGATCAAAGCTTCACGTGTCTTGTACTCGTCTCCGTGTGCTCTCATATGCATCCTTAGATTCGCGTCTCTCTTGAACCCTTTCCCACAAATCTGGCAGTAGTGTGTGTATTTCGCTAGTAGATCCTCCACGCTTAGCTCCACTACCTCGTTGTTCCCGGTTCTTGATTTAAGACGATGATGGTCTGGTTTAGGGTTTGTGGTCTGGGTGCTGTACCAGTCAAGACTCTGCGTACTCTGGACTATAAACGAAACATGATCGCTCTCCTGGACACCAAGAAGGTTTGATGACGATTCTTGGACGAAATCATGATCGGGGTCGAAGTCCTGGGAGAACTCCATGAACATTCCATCTGTGGTTTGGCTAGTATCGATGTTGCTGCTGTTGGTGGTTGAGATTTGGAGTTGTTGGCAAGTGTGCACCATTGAAGAAGCAGCCGTGATGATCTCTTGAACCAAACATTCAACGTTACCCGCGGCTAGAGACGACGTTGACTCCGAGGATTGGTTATTGTTATTAGGGGAGATCAAGAAAAAGTTGACCAGAGATTGGATCTCGTGGACTTTGTCTTGTATGGTAGAGAGATTCAGTAGAAGAGAGAGTGAAATGTCGTCGCCCGATGATCTCGTCGGGGCTGCCATGGAATTAGTGTAGATTGTGGAACTAGAGTTCGTCTCGGAGCAGCAGGACATTGAGCAGTCTCCGGTATTCATAATAAGCCCTCCTTGATTCATCTTTGCATAAGAAGAATATAACTAACTTGAGTTTTGTTTCTTGTCAACACTTGAGTTTTGTTCTTATGTGTTCTTTTTGTTTTGTTGGCTTAGATGCTTTGTGGTTTCTTTGTTTATATATATATGTCAGCCGTTGTAGAGTAATGGAATGAAAAAGACAGCCTAACCTATAAGAGACATCTGCCGTATAAAATACTTGTCATATGCATTCAAACACACAAACGAGTACGTGTCATGCCTGCTTTTATTTTATTAAGATTATTAAATCAACCAATACCAATCTATATAACTGTTGAAAACCTAATTCTGACAGATTAATTTCATTACACAGTGTTGAGTTTAAACAAACTAAAACACTAACATAAATACGAAGGAGAGAACGGCAATTATGCGAATTAGCTATTGAACCTGGTGATATTGCACGCCTTGCATTTCATCAATATTTCAATATCAGACAGACATAGATTAATAAAAAAAAACCATCCTATTTAAAATCGGTAAGAGTTTAAATCTTGATTTTTTTGGCAACTTTAAATCTTGATCTATATGATGATTTTCTGGAAAATGTTTCAGATTGTCGACTATCATTCTTGTACGTACCAGTTCATTAGTTAAGAAATAAGGATAGTTAGAATTGTGCTACGAGTAATATTATGGACCGTAATTGTGATAATACAATTACACAATGATGAAGTCATGAGTGATGTTTCTCCCTTGAAAATGCATATATATATGTGAATAATTATCATTAGGTTAAAAGTAGACTAATAAAGATATCAACGTGATTAACTAGGTAGTCAATTGAAGTAGAGAGAGAGCAAACAAGGACCATCCCCACTTAAGACCTTCCTCGCATAAACCTACGAATATTTTGTCAGCTATATCTTATAATAAACGAAGAATATGTCAATCCCAAATTAATTAAACTTAGCCTAAGTCAAGCTTTAGTGTGTCTCATGCCTCTCTCTTCACGTAGTAATTGAATATACATTCATAAACGGGTGAAGTTGGCATAACGATGAAGCTTACATACCATCTTATGTCACATATGTTTAACCAATCCTTTTTAAAACTGCTTATACATGCATTCCTCTCACCAGCTTAATTACATGCGCACATGTAAACGCGCGCTCATAGGATAGATCTTACAGGGAACACTTACAATGTGGAAATCGGCATGAGTTGCAAGTTTGGTAAGACAATCTTGGCAAATCTTATATATTCATTTTATTTCGAAAGAAGTAACTTATTAATTATATTAATGAACTAGAAATAGTTCACGTCTCTCTACTCAAGACTCCGAGCACATCCTACGCCACGTTTGGATAATGCACCGGATATTGCACGATCAATATGGCATTCAGATACTGTTCCAGAGTTAAAACACTTTATCTGGAGAGCAATGTCTCACGCCGCTGCAGCAGAAACAAATCTCAGACACCAAGTGCCACTACGATGCAGCGATTAAAGCCGGCTGGATCTACCAGTTCTGGTATAGTTAGGTTGGATAATCCGTAATAGTCAAGGCTCCTTCCTAGAAATGTGGCTTTGGAAAATTTGAAGGGATCAGGCACGCAGTTTTGAGGAAACAGAATTCTCTGCTCTCCTTTGGGCTATGCGAGCAACATGGACTCTAGGATATATTAATGTTATCTTCCAAGGAAATAACCTGGCGATCAATGGTGCACTTAACAATAACACAACTAACCATAGACTGCAACACTCCATCTCCACCGAACGAAATTGGGAACAAATGTTTTCTTCGTGTCGGTTCACTCAGGAAACGTTCTTCTAACGAATGTGCTGACCTGCTAGCCAAGCAAGACTGTTGCTCTCCACTACAGTGGAGCTTGTTTCTGTTGTCCCTCATTTTTGAAACATATTGTGATACATGACAATGATGTCACTCTACCATTGGTTCACTTTTGATGTATCATTTAATTTTAAATATACAATTAAGTAATAATAAATGGAGTTTGATCTGCCCATGCAAATAATTTTACACTACTACAACTGTCTAAATTTTGTTTCTTGTATTTATCGTTTTTCAAAATTTTAAGATACAAAATTTTATGTTTTATATGTTGTATATTTTTTTAATCAATTGTTAATGAATATCAAGTCATTTTACAGCATTTTGTATAATATTTTTTTCGCAATTTTATAGACGGATTGCATATATTATTTTATGTTTTTCTTTAGTTGTATCTTATTAGATTAATAAATATAAGCTCAGGTGGTAGAAAATACCATTATTATATATTTTGAATATTTAATATAAAATTCGGCTATTTTGGTTGTATCTAAAAGTACCTGAACACAATGTTTACCGAACCAAAGCTGCGATGAATATGAAAATATCTAAACAGGTAACAGAGCCATAAATTAAAATACCGAAATTAAAATCCAAAATATACGAACTAAGCCCGAACTTATATCAGAATGTCATGTCAGGTCATTGTACACAATCAAGCGTTTAAAACGATTTTTGATTGGAAATGTACGATTTAAGCATGATTTGTATTACATGTTATAGTTGTGGTGCAAACGTATTTGAGTACTAAAATGTATTGGAATACAAAAAATGTTTTGGAATTCTATTTTAGTATAGTGATCGGTTCAGTTGTAGTTAATTAGAAATGAACTCTCGGTTTAATGCATTATAACCAATCGTATTTGGCACTTAAATTATGCCCATGAACCTGAAGGTTACTTAAGCATGGTAAAAAAAGTAAAACATCATAACGAGTACTATAAAGATAAAATCAAATTTAGTGGTAACAGTATTTGGTGTAAATTGCACATAAAATAAATGGTAGTTTCAGTATGTATTTCTCTTTTAAATTGAATCATGAGATATCCAGGAGAGTATCATCCAAACATCCGGCTGTTACTTTAGGGGGTGATCATGCTTCAACCGAAGGTTGCTGCTGCGACGGCTCATGGGCTGGTGAGTGGCCCGAGAACAAAGAAACATGGCTCATAAGCTTATCTTTCCTAGAGAACCTAGTTCCACAAGAGCAAACCCACTTGACATCCCCACAATGCTTCTCGTGCGTCCTGAGATCAGACAGAACCGAGAAATGCTTCACGTTGCATCTTCTGCACATATATATCTTCGGACAATGACTCCTCTTGTAATGATTCTTGGCGCAGATAACAGATTTCAACGGCTGAAACTTCTCGTGCATTTGGTTCCATCTGCACCCTTGTTGAGGGCACGAGTAGTAATACCTCATTGACGACGGGAACTCGACTTTCTTGTCACGGCTAGTTGGGCTGATCAAAGCTTCACGTGTCTTGTACTCGTCTCCGTGAGCCCTCATGTGCATCCTTAGATTCGCGTCTCTTTTAAACCCCTTCCCGCAAATTTGGCAGTAATGTGTGTATTTCGCTAGTAGATCCTCCACGCTTAGCTCAACTATCTCATAGTTCCCTAATCTTGATTTAGAACGGTTAGTGTCTTTTTTAGGGTTTGTGGTTTCGGTGCCGTACCAGCGAAGATTCTGCGTCGTCTGGTCGAGAAACGAAGTATCTCCTCTTTCTTGGGCGCCAAGAATGTTAATTGACGACTCTCCCATGAAATCATGATCCGGGTCGAAGTCTTGGGAGAACTCCATAATTGCATCTGCGGTTTGATTGGTGTGGATATTACTGTTGCTGTTAGTTGAGCTTTGGAGTTGTTGGCAAGTAAACATCATTGAAGAAGCAGCCGTGATGATGTCTTGAACCAAACTTTCGACGTTAGCCGCGGCTAAAGACGACGTTGTCTCCGAGGACTGATTATTGTTATTTGGGGAGATCATGAAGAAGTTTACCAGAGATTGGATCTCATGGACTTTGTCTTGCATGGTTGAGAGATTTAGTAGAAGAGAGAGTGAAATGCCGTCGTGGTCTCCTGATGATCTCGTCGGATTCATGTAGATTGTGGAACTAGAGTTCGTCTCGGAGAAGCAAGACATTGAGCCTTCTCCATTACTCATAATATACCGTCCTTGATTCATGTGCTCTTCTTGATTCATCTATGTATAAGGAGAAAATAGTTAACTTGATTTTTATTTTTATTTGTTATTTCGAGTTTGTTGTCTCTTTAAATTCTTTGTGGCGTCTGCTTTATATATGCCAGCCGTTCAAGAGAATTGGATTAAGGAATACAACCTACCCTGTAAAAATACTTATGAATTGTGGCATATATGTACATTCGCACACAAAATATTACATGCCGGAATCAAATTATATTTTATGTTATTTTTTCAATGTTTATCAAAATAAAAAAAAAAACAATGCCAATATTATACTAGTCTTTATAATATTAGACCAGTAGCAAAACAATTTCTAACAAATGAATGGGCCGTTAGACGGTCTTTGTTTTAGGAGAACTAAAACACTAACAAAATACAAAAGAGAAATCGGCAATCGATATGGGAACAAGCCGTTTAAGGTCTAGACAATATATTGAATCTGATGAGCCTAGCATTTCATCAGTGCCTTCGAAATCAAATAGACAATTAATGGTCTATAAAAGCATGGATGTATAACATAATAGATGTCCACTTGTTTCAATTTAATCGAATTTAATTTAACGTTTAGAGCATCAGTAATGGTAAGAGACCCAGCTAATGTTCTCAGAAAAAATATCCCCTATATATTAAAAGAGAATCATTTGAAAAGTTATAACCTTAAGTTTGTATTCATTAAAAAATACCCCAATGAATGTGGTGAGTTTATTCACTTAAAAAGCTGACGTGTCACGTTTTTAGACACTATCCTTTATTATATAGTCTTGAATCATAATTTCTAGGAGAAATTTTAAACGGACCTACCCTCTTATTAATTAATATTATGAATGCTATAGTTGGTCCATATATTATTGTTTTACAGACTTTCCTTAAATAAAACCTACGGAATTACCTTATGTGATTAAAATATATATAACAATTAATGATTTTAAACAATAAAGATTTGACAACAATATATACACTTTTTATCATTTGTGTGTATTTCTTTATTATTAAAATAAATTACATAACTTTATTAATCATAAAATAAAAATATAGATTTTTTTGTATATGTGGTATTTTGAATTTTTTTAAACGAGTATAAATAACTAAAACTGTTAAAAGTTTCACATAAATTTTTATGATCAAGGTTTAATTTTTTTCTATATTAATGTAAAATTATTAGTAGACCATATGAAGAAAAAATTATTTTAATAGGTTTTTATATTAATATATATATATATATATATATATATATATATATATATATATATCATATCGTTTAAATTAAACTACTAAACTATACATTATATTTTGATATTTATATTTTGATATTTGTATTGAACATAAATTTAAAAGCTAATATTTTAGTTTTGAAATCGTCATTTTTATAAATAGTTATAAATTATAGAAACTATCCCTAATTAAAAAAGTTATTGGTGTACATTATTCAATTTTATGATATATATATATTATTTTTATTTATAAATTTTGAAAAAATTAAAGTACATAAGAATCAACCCGAACCAGACCTATAAAGATTCGATCCAACCTAAACCAAACCAAATCTGTAAAGATCCACGTAAATAGTTTGACTTTTTCGATATAAAACATTCCTAAGAGCAGCGTGTCTACCAATTTCTTGAGTGACATTGCTTTTTCGCTCCGAACCAAGGGATCCATAAATTTCAGAATTATATGTATGTCCAATTTTATGATTTGTACAAGTTATACTTTTCGTCACCAATAATCAGATTTTATAATATAAAAATATAAAATTTTAATAAATATTTCATTCTGCGCAAGGCGCATGTCTTATCCTAGTTAATGTTTAAAACACACAGATTTACATGATGTCACGAATACTGTTTTTCTTTTTTTTTTTGACAAAAAAAAATGGATTTCTGACGAATACTGTTTTTCACTCTTCAAAATGCAGTTATCACTGTTTACACTAGATTAACAGTGGGATTGATAAGGATATGTGATGTGTGATGTGATAAACGCGGAAGTCAACTAACGTATAGAAAGCAAATAACTGGATAAGTGCTATCCCACTTAAGACCGTCCTCGCATAAACCTACAATATCTTGGCGGGTATAGCTTAAAACAAACAAACAATGTCAATGCCATTTAATTAATAAACAATAATTTATTCTATTATTTAAAAAGTAAATTTGCTTATTCGTCATATTCTTTTTTATTTTAAATAATTTTAATTATTTGTCATGTTCTTATAATTTTAAATTTATTTATCATATTTTTCACAATTATAGATAATTTTGATTATTTATTATGTTTTTTATAATTTAAATAATTTTGTTTAATTGTCATGTTCTTACTGTTTCTGACTAATCATGAGTCATCAATTTAAATCGGTACTATTATAACATTTATAAATGAAAATAACAGAATATGTGAAATGTTCTTATCTTATACATTACATATTAAAGTTCTTTTGTCAACATGATATGTTTGAGTGTTTATTCTATTATTATGTGAGGTATTTCGCAATATAATTATACATATATCAATAGTTTTATTCACACTGATTAATATAATATGTAAAGTTGATTTCGGTTTAACATTTTTATGCATTTGTTTTATTTTGTGATTTTGTAGGTTTTAGTAACTCCAAGAATTTGGTTAAATAACATCATTTTATATTAATAATTTATATTTTTTTATTTAATCAGATAACTGTTTGTATATCAATATAATAAAACTGGTAAAAGATAGCAACATATTTTAGAATAAAATATTAATATTGTTAACATTCTTAAATCAATACAAGTTAAAACTTAAGAAAATAAAATATTTATAACATAGTATAAATATATTAATAAATATTTATAGAAGAATTATGCCCGTAAATATGAGCAAAATACCTGGTTAATCTATAGTCAAGTTTTAGTGTTTCTCACGCTTCGCGAATTATTTAATAAACATTCATGATACAAGGCGTGATGTTGTTGACATAGCGGTCAAGGCGGGAAGCTACATGCTCTATCTTATGTTGTATAATGTATAACCCAATCATTCATTTTGCTTCGAGTCTTCGACATGCTTTCCTCTTAGCTGCGAGTTGCAATTTTGATAAAATAATATCCGTCAATTAGGCTCAAGCGTATTCATTTTATATTTCGAAAGTAACTTCCTTATATTAATGAATAACAACGTTAATATGAAATGGATGAATAATGGTGTTTTGGGGTTAGCTTTAGGGAACTATTTAAGAAGAACGTCGCGTAAATTAGCCGCTATTGTTTAAAAAAAACATGTCTGCAGCTAAGTGCTAACTCATTACAACTGGAGTATAACTTTCGTTATCAAACATGCCTATTTAAGGGATGTAATGCTAGTGTAGTGACGCTAAAATACGTGGCACAACTTATATATTTCGATATGTTGGAAAAAGCAGGATGATCTGGTCAGATTAGCCCATTACTAGGAGTCCTGGTTAATGATGTTGATACTCAAATTGTCATGAAGCATTCTTAGGGCAACATTATCGGTTCAATTTTACGCGTTCTTAACTGAAAAAACTGAAAAAATAAATCAAAATGAAATTAATAAGATGAAAACGTATGTTAGTTTAGAAGTTTTGAACCGCGTCCTTAAAGGCACGTGTCACTTGTTGAAGTAAGCTCGAAGTTAGCTTAAGATAGAAGTTATCCTAATCCAAATAGATTTAAGGTTCTTTGAGATAAGGATCAATATGTATTTTAGGAGTTATCTAATCTGGGTGTTTACTATTAGGATTAGGATAACTAAGGGGCTATATAAACCAATGTCGGGTTAAGGGCAAAGGTGTGAGATTTGTGAGTTGAGAGCTTAAGTTTTGTGTAAGTTTCTTAAGCAATAAGAAGAGAAAGTTCTTATTATTCTTGTGCATTACAATCGTTTGAGAACTAGAATTGGTATCAGAACTTCGATACAATGGGAGACCTAAGCGTGATTCCTCCGAAACCTAAGGAGGGAGTTTTCTCGATGAAGTGCCCAATCCTAACCTCGACGAATTATACTGTGTGGGCAATGAGAATGAAGATGATGTTCAGAGTACATGAAGTTTGGGAGGTAATAGAAGACGAAACTACTGACGTTAAGAAAAACAACATGGCGATGGTATTGATCTCTCAATCAGTTTCAGAGGCCTTATTACTACAAATCGGTGAGCTTGGTACTGCTAAGAAGATGTGGGAAGCAATTCAAGCACGTCACGTTGGAGCTGAAAGAGTCAAGGAGGCCAGGTTGCAGACCTTAACAGCAGATTTTGATCGACTCAGTATGAAAGAGACAGAAATAATAGATGAGTTTGCAGGTCGTCTCTCGGAGATATCATCAAAATCAGCAGCGCTTGGGAAGGAGATTAAAGAACCAAAACTTGTCAAGAAATTTCTTAAGAGTTTACCTCGAAAGAAATACATTACAATTGTTGCTGCCTTAGAACAAGTTTTGGATCTTAAAACTACTGGTTTTGAAGATATTGTTGGTCGTTTGAAAGCATATGAGGAGCGTGTAGCTGAAGATGAAGAACTAAAGGAGGATCAAAGTAAACTATTATACGCAAATAATGAGTCAGCAACGACCTCTCGTGATGGTGGCAATGACTTCAGAGGAAGAGGTCGAGGAAGAGGCTCCTATAACAGAGGTCGAGGACGAGGGAGATACAATGGTGGATATAATGGAGCTTATACTGGTCCAAGGGATGCGTCGAAGATCACCTGTTTCCGATGTGATAAAGTCGGTCATTATGTGTATCAGTGTCCAGACAGACTCTTAAAGCTTCAGGAGGTTCAGGAGGCAGAAAACAACGAAACACATGAGGCTGACGAACTGATGATGCATGAAATTGTCTATTTGAATGAAGAAAAGATAGTACCAAGCAACTATGAAGGGAACAACAGTGAGGAGAATGTTTCGTATCTCGACAACGGGGCAAGTAACCACATGAGTGGTGACAAACGTTACTTCTCTTGCATCGATGATTCTGTTTCAGGGAAGGTACGTTTTGGCGATGATTCACGCCTTGACATCAAAGGGAAAGGAACTATAGAGTTCACAGACAGAAACGGAGAATCAAGAAAGATAACAGAGGTCTACTACATACCAGAGCTTAGGAGTAATATCATTAGCCTTGGACAAGCTACCGAGTCTGGCTGTGAGGTAAGAATGAAGGGAGAAGTCCTTATAATGCACGATCGGGGAGGAAAGTTGATAGCAAAAGCCACACGATCCAAGAACCGTCTCTACAAAGTTCGTATGGGGATAAAAGAAGCTGCATGTTATCTCTCTACACGGCCAAGTGACTCGACTAGGTGGCACGCAAGGTTGGGTCATATAAACCTCGAATCAATGAAATCTATGATGTCTCGTGAGTTGGTTACAGGAATACCAAAGTTTGAAATAGAGATGAAAGTGTGTGGATCGTGTTTACTTGGGAAGCAAGCCAGAAAATCTTTTCCGAAAGCTACAACTTATAGAGCAGAAAAGATACTTGAACTGGTACACGGTGATCTCTGTGGGCCTATTACACCTAGCACAGGAGGAGGAAATCGATATGTTTTGGTACTCATCGATGATTATTCGAGGTACATGTGGATAGCTTTGATGAAAGAAAAAAGCGAAGCATTCAGCAAGTTCAAAGCATTCAAGAGTTTGGTTGAGCAAGAATCAAAGGCAAAGATTCAAACGTTTAGGACAGACAGGGGAGGAGAGTTTGTATCTAATGAGTTCAACACGTTCTGCAGCGAATCAGGTATCAAGCGTCACCTTACAGCTCCGTACAGCCCACAACAAAATGGAGTCGTCGAACGACGAAACCGTACTTTGATGGAGATGACCAGAAGCATTATGAAGCACATGAGAGTTCCTAACTACCTCTGGGGAGAAGCAGTACGTCACTCAACGTACTTACTGAACCGTGTGGCAACAAGAGTAGTCAAGGACCAGACACCATATGAGATGTTCCGTGAGAAGAAACCAAACCTCAGCCACTTGAGAGTATTTGGCTGCGTTGGATATGCTAAAGTAGATGCAAAGTTCTTAAGGAAACTTGATGATAGGTCACGTATTCTGGTTCATCTTGGAACAGAACCCGGTTCTAAGGCCTACCGCATGTTCGATCCTAAAACACAGAAGGTAATAGTAAGTAGAGACGTTGTGTTTGATGAGGCAAAAGGTTGGAACTGGAACTCAAGCTCAAAAGATCTGAACAGAGCAGGTGATTTTGAGATTGAACATGGAGTGTTTGGGAATCATGGATTACCCGAGATAGAGTCTACTAAAGATAAAACTGAGATGAAAACAGTGGAAGAAGAGCACACTAGTGAAACAAACGATGATGAGGGTGAAGATAGTGAAATAGAGGAAGAAGAAGCTACAGCAGGTCTGAGAAGATCCACACGAGTCACTTCTCAGCCTAAGTATCTTGAAGACTATGAGTTGTTTCTTGCTGAGGAAGAAGGAGAGCACCTGCTAATGTGCTTAAACAATGAACCAAGAAACTTCGAAGAAGCTAAGTTATACAAAGAATGGTTACAAGCGTGCGGAGAGGAGATAGAATCTATAACCAAACTAGACTCATGGACCCTTGTAGACCTTCCACCCGGAGCAAAGCCAATAGGCCTAAAGTGGATCTTTAAAATAAAGAGGAACGCCGATGGAAGTATAAACAAATACAAGTCACGTCTCGTGGCTAAGGGATACGTTTAGAGATATGGCATAGATTACGAGGAAGTTTTTGCTCCTGTGGCCAGAATAGAGACAATTCGAGTATTGATCAACCTTGCTGCAACGAATGGATGGGAGATACATCATTTAGATGTAAAGACTGCATTCTTACATGGAGAGCTGAGAGAGACTGTCTATGTTACTCAACCAGAGGGATTCGAGGTGAAAGGAAGCGAGCACAAGGTTTATAAGCTGAAAAAGGCGCTCTACGGCTTGAAACAAGCACATAGAGCCTGGAATGAGAAGTTAAACAAGTTCCTGCTCGAACTGAAGTTCTCTAGATGTTTGAAGGAAGTATCAGTATACAGAAGAGAAACATGACGTAGTCTTTTGATCGTGGCTGTGTATGTTGACGATTTATTTGTCACAGGGACTTGTATGTTGAAGATTAACGAATTTAAGAGGGAGATGTCCAGTAAATTCGAAATGAGCGACCTTGGGAGGCTAACCTACTACCTAGGAATCGAGGTAACACAGCACGACAAGGGGATAACGTTGTGTCAAAACCAGTATGCAATGAAGATATTGGAGGAGGCTGGCATGAGAGACTGTAATCTTGCCCATGTTCCTATGGATGCGGGACTAAAGCTATCAAAGTCAGAGGGAGAGTACGAGATTGATGCATCAGAGTATAGAAAGCTCGTTGGTTGCTTTCGGTATCTACTACATACTAGGCCAGACCTCTCTTATTGCGTGGGTGTGTTGAGCAGATACATGTCAAGCCCGAGGACGTCTCACGAAGCAGCAATCAAACAGTGTCTCAGATTCCTAAAAGGCACCACATCGTTTGGTCTAAACTTTGAGAGATCTCCAAGGAATGCTACGAGATTAGTGGGCTATAGTGATAGTAGTCATAATGTGGATCCAGATGATGGCAGAAGCACGACCGGACACATCTTCTATCTTGGAACTAGTCCCATAACTTGGTGCTCGCAGAAACATGATACAGTTGCTCTCTCGTCGTGTGAAGCAGAATTTATGGCTGGTACAGAGGCAGCAAGACAAGCCATTTGGCTCCAAGATTTGTTACATGAGATTGTTGGATCATCACACGAGAAGACAGTCATACGTATTGACAATAGATCGGCCATAGCTCTTACCAAGAACCCGGTGTTTCATGGGCGAAGCAAACACATTCACACAAGGTATCACTTCATAAGAGAATGCATTGAGAAGTGACTAATGGAGGTGGAGCATATTCCAGGAAGTGAGCAAAAGGCGGACATACTAACTAAAGCTCTTGGAAGAACAAAGTTCAGTGGAATGCGTAATCTCATTGGCGTGCATGATGTGGAAGAGAAGAACTTCAAGCTTAGGAGGGAGATTGTTGAAGTAAGCTCGAAGTTAGCTTAAGATAGAAGTTATCCTAATCCAAATAGATTTAAGGTTCTTTGAGATAAGGATCAATATGTATTTTAGGAGTTATCTAATATGGGTGTTTACTATTAGGATTAGGATAACTAAGGGGCTATATAAACCAATGTCGGGTTAAGGGCAAAGGTGTGAGATTTGTGAGTTGAGAGCTTAAGTTTTGTGTAAGTTTCTTAAGCAATAAGAAGAGAAAGTTCTTATTATTCTTGTGCATTACAATCGTTTGAGAACTAGATCACTCAGAGTTCAGACAAGAAACAAAACAAGCCGAATCGATGGAGATAGCTGCCACGAGCACTATCACTCTTTCCCCACCACAATCACGCCAATTCGGATCATTACCTTCTCTCCGTTTCAACCTCTCCTGGAGAAGAAACTTATCCTTCGAAAAAAGCACAAACCTTCGCGTCTCAGCAACCTCCATGAGCGCCTTCGCCGCCGAGAAACTCTTGCCGGAGACCTTTCTCGATAAAAAAGAAAGCGGAATCCTCCACTTCGTCATGTACCACGGCCTCGGAAACGATGATGGGCAGCTCACTTCATTGCAGTTTCACAATACATACTGGTGCTGGCCTCATCGTTCCCGAGATTCAAGATGATGGGCAGGTTAAAGTTATCACCTTTCGTTATATTTCCTAAGAAAATTTTGTTTTTTTTCTCTGTTTTAAGTGGATTGGTATTGATACATGTTAAGGTTGATATGGGAGAACCGATTCTTAGAGCAGAGGATGTACCTACGAGATTGGTAGGAAACAGAGGGGAGTCTGTTGCGGCGGAGCTAATAGTTGATGGAGTGAGCTGGAGTGTGACGTGTGTAAGCATGGGAAACCCTCACTGTATCACATTTAGCACTAAGGATGGACAGGTGCGTGTTTGCTTCCCGTGGTACCTACTTAGAAAGAAGGAGATTATGTATGTAATTGAGTTTGTGATTTTCTGTTTGCATCGACCAGGATCTGAGAGTTGATGATTTGAAGTTGTCAGAGATTGGTCCTAAGTTCGAGCACCATGAGATGTTCCCAGCTCGAACTAACACAGGTTGGTGGAGATTCATTCATGCATTATACATCGAAGTTTCACTGGTGGTTTCAGCGATATCTCTTTGCCATTGCCTGTTCTCATATCTGTTTAAACTTCATCTACAGAGTTCGTGGAGGTCTTGTCACGTTCACACTTAAAAATGCGTGTCTGGGAGCGTGGGGCAGGTTAGTAAATAAAATCAACAATCTTTGTATATCCTTATCATATATTTAAAAGCATAAACTTCAAACTGCAGGAGCAACTTTGGATTGTGGAACAGGAGCTTGTGCTCTGGTTGTTGCAGCAGTCCTTGAAGGTCGAACAAACAGGGTAAGTTTGAATAATTTGTTTCCATTTAAAAGTATGATGATGAACCACATAGTTATGAACTTATGAAATACAATTTTGGTTCAGTAGCAATGTCTCGCACTTGTGATAAACACATGTTTCTATTTATGGTGGAACAGAAATGCACGGTGGATCTACCTGGTGGACCGTTGGAGATAGAGTGGAAAGAAGAAGACAACCATATTTACATGACAGGTCCTGCTGATTTGGTGTTCTACGGTTAAGTTCTTCTCTAATGAAGGAGGTAACTACTGTGTTGTTGTGATTCAGTCTTAATATACCATCTTGAGCTTTGTTGCCTTTCTGCATTATGTCTCATGGAGTAATAGCGATGACATGAAACACATGATGCACTTCTCTTATTGTTTCTGTTATTTGTGTTTCCTTTTTGCTAAAACAGATTTCTCTAGGGTTTGGACAATTCTTCACTAATATGTAATATATGTTAAGTCTTAGACATCGAAAATTATGTTTGTTTTATATAATGTAATTTCTTTTTAATAATGTCATATAATTTAAATAAAATTATAATTTCATAAATTAAATATATTAATAAAATAAGTTAAGGACCAAAATTGGTCCTACCAATAATCCACATTTTTACCTTAACTAAGACTCTTAATATCATTTAACTAATTAAATAACATTAAAGACCAAATTTGGTCCCAACCAATAATGTTGCCTTTAGTTTTAACTTTTGTTTATTTTCTTGTCATAAATTTGGAGTTTGAAAGGTGGTGTGCCCATTCAACTTGGATTTAATTAATAGTTTCTTTTGCCAACAGAAAACATTAAACTAGTTTAGTAATCAACATGTAGTAAGTAATCCGATGGACTAGCTTTGTCTCTCTATTTGAGATCTTATGAAAAATAAGAATACTTTGTTTCCCCAAAAAAGAACAAAAGCTATGTTTTTTTTCTAGGCTCGAACACGGTTATAAATTTGCGCAAATTCTTATGTTGAAATTATAGTTTTGTTGTTATTAGTACTACTATACTTTTAAGGAATCATGGACCTTTAATTCAAAACGAAATGAAAAGAAATTTATTTGTCCATGCCATTTATTTCTTTGCATGAAGTAAAACATTGAAAGATTACACAAACTACACTCATTCATGTTGTTGCTGTTGTTGAACTACTAAAACAGAAACCCTAGTTTTTAGATCTTTACATGCAAGCAAATCTCCTATGACTCCTAACTCCGGAAGCTCCATCCATTCCGCCAAACCCGAGACATCCAGCAAATCATTGTCGCGACCTTTCCCTACAATCATCAAGTCATAATCTTCCGCCACCAATCTTACGGCGGTGGCCACCGCGGGACCACCATTGACTATCTTCTCAGCATATGAAAAATTCTCGGCGGAGGCATATGTTTCTTTCAAATCATTCAAGACCTCATCATCAACAAGGTAATCCCAATTCTTGGACTTGTCTGGTTCTTGACCAGACAAAAAGCGGATCACCGTGAGACGCACTCTCGGATTCTGTCTCATCCATTTGGCAAGCGAGATGGCCTCGCGATCATCTTTACCACCAACGAATATCACGCCGACGTTAACGGTACCGCTTCTCTTTTTCTTGGTACGGCAGCTTCGGTCATTGAGTACGCCGATAGAACAAGGAGCACGGTCGAGAAGAGAAGCGTTCACACTTCTGATCACAGTATCGTCAGATTCATGATATAATCCATCTGGTGACCATTTACGTCCAGAAGGAACGATGATCATTGACGTGTGGTGGTCTAAAGCGAGGTTACAAATGTCATGATCCATTAGATCCTCTTGAGAGTAAGCTGTGAAGAAATTAACAGTTGTAGATGCCCAATTCTCCTGTTGAAACTTGGAGAACACGAGGATCATTGTTTCAATATAAGAGTTTTGACGCAACTGCGGTTTAGTTCGCTTGTCGTGTGGTATCAAGATGGGAAACGAACGTCCAGCGAGTTTCACGAGGTGTAATGCGGTGACAGCGATGACTCCTCTGTCTTTATTATTATCTTCGTTAGGCGGGAATGAGAGCAGTTCTAGCAGCGAGAGCACGCCTGAGATGTTGTCCGGTTTGTGCAAACATGTTAGGATCTTGAGATCTGAGTTTGCTTTCAGATGCATGATGTCTCTCTTGACGTATCCTATATACTTCCTCTTTGGATCGTACAGTGCTTTCACAATAGTAGGTAAAACTCCCGCGATCAAAAGAACGTATATTATCATGAACGTGTGAGTGGCTTGCGATAGATTCTACATTACAAAAGAAAAAACCCATTAATTCGAAATAATGATATATGCATATATGCATGTAAAGTGTGTTCAGGTTTTTAATATAAAGTTATCTTACCCGATGATTCGCCGCTCCTTCAAAGAAGCATAAGTCGACAAAACCCTTATAGTTCATCATAATGGCGAGGATAATAGATTCCTTAGTAGGTAACTTGAAGATCAAGCAAGACCCAAAAGTAGCAGTCCATTTGACGACCAATGTGAAACCCACCAAAAATATGTTAATGCTTATGTCATCGAACGCGTACAATACCTTTGAAATGTCAGCTTTCATGGTCATTACCACTATTGAAATCGGTAAAAATATGTTTGTAACCAAGCCCTCAAACTTGGCTTCTAATGCAGAGCCAAGAGGTGGGCCGTCTGGGATGGCCATCCCGACCAAAATAGCTCCTAAAACGTGGACTTGGTGGAAATAAGTTGTGCATATACTCGCAGCGATTGCGGTCATAATTGTTCCGTATACATAAAGTTCCCGTACTGGTTTGCCTTCTGGACTTGTGTCGACCATCCATTGAGCCGTAGGCTTGATGATGAATAGGATCACAAGGATTAAGATGGTCATTGCCAATGCATCGCGGTTGGCTATTCTGGGCGATACATACCTGCATGACAGTTTTAAACTATTGTAATGTGTTCAGAAACATATCATCTAAAAGAAAAATTATAACTTGCCATCAGCTAGATAGTAAAAAAAAAACTATGGTTAATCTTTTGAGCAAGTTGCTTTTTTAGAATTAATGCTAAATTGATTAAAGCAAACACTGCTTTTATATCTTTAGAAAGAACTTTATGATACTCATTTTGTAGCGAACCACATTTGAAAACATTCATCATACTTTCTATCTCCTATCTCTCGAATCGATGAAATAGAAAGTATGATGAGTGTTTTCATTTGTTCAGCAAGTTTATCACTTAAGAGCATGCACAACGCTAAGAAATTCAAAAGAGTTTCTCAAAATATATAATAACAATTAGAAATTATTAGCTAATGAAAAATAGCATGTATGTCAAAAGTCTTCAATTAAGAGATAAGAGTCTCTTGGAAGAAAACCAAAATCTTAGACTTCAGCTACATCCTATTTTTAGGAGGTAAGAATAAAAATCATGAATATATATCTATTTTTTTTAACGTGATATAAAAAAGTGATGAGAAATGCAACAATTAAACCCTAAATCGAGGATGTCTTGCATACCTGTATGATGCTACGTAGGAAACGCATTGCAGAGTGATAAATCCTAGGAGATCATTAATCGTTGCAATAGATATGGCGAGGCGGCCGAGCTCCGAGTTTGGAATCTTAAGCTCATACACCAGGTGCGTTATCACGGGTAACAGCGTTAACGCTTGAACTGATACAATCACGGTGCGTTCTGTTGGAGCCAGTTTCAGAGGCATATAGAGAGGGTCGGCCTTGTCTAGCTGGAAGTTTCTAAAGGCTAATCCGGCGGTCATAGTCACCACAAAGGACAAAACCGCGATCGCAACCGTGCCTTTACCGATATGAAACACGGCTCTTTTGTTGGTCTTCACGCCCATCAAGAACGTGAACATTATTAAACCCAAGTTGGCCACACCTTCTAACGCTATGTTACTATCTAACGCCACGTCTAACGATAAGCGGTGAGAAGAAAAGTCCATAAGATCAAATAGGTGACGTCCCAGAAGCAACCCCGTCTGATTAAAAACACCAAAAACATGTTATTTGCAACACAAGAAATGTCGAGATTATAACTTTTGACCAAGAAATCAAGATTTGGTTTGTTGTAACTTACAAACATGTAAGAAACGAACTGTGGTACGCCAATAAATCTAAGGAACATATGAGACAAGACGATTAAAACGAAGATGATAATGATTTGCAACTCAAGAAGAGGCAATGCGTATCCGAAGATGACACTCGGATTTTCATAGTTTTCCAAGATTCCGTAAGAAGAGAGGTTGAAAAAGGCTCGGTAACAAACTTCGATGTTTTCAAGCGCTGGCCATGGCGCAGGAGTTAGTGCTAGAGATTCGTTCATGAGGATGATGATAAGTATAAGTTATGAAAGGGAATGATTTGTCCTCAAATATATTCATATCAACTTTGCTTTTATTTGTTTGGCTGAAGATTTGGTTTTCTCTATCTGTTTTTTGTTTCTTCTCAACAAAAAAAAAGAAAATTGGTCAAATGTTAAATTAACAAAAAAAAAAATCAACAACGTAACAGTTTATTTGAGCAATTGTTGTTTATATACCGTCGGCGCCTATCGTTTGACCAGTTTTTGTTACGTTTGGGCTAACGGACGGATGAAGCTAAAAGGTGGCCATGTTGTTTTCTAGAACTAAAATGAGATAGTTTTTATTATATGAATTGATAATTTTTTTATTACAGTTCCATGTGAACTTCTTCTAGACCTGCACATGTACATATGCTTATAAAAACGGACCAAGCAAAATAGGACTTTTTTTTAAAACAAATAGGAAAGAAAAATGATATTCACTAATAACAAAAGGATATACACTATGTTGTTAGTATATCCAAGCTGGATATCCAACGGCATGGAGTGATGCATTTAATAAATCTTGTGAACAGAAATCAATTTTATGTAGAAAAACTCATTCTATATTCCTTTCTTTTGTCACGAAAAACTTTTAATTAAAAAGGGAAAAAGGAAAGAATATGGTTTCTGTGGAAGCCCCTTGTAATCCGAGTAACGTTTATTAATATTTTTATACCAAGAGATCTTGGTTTCATTTCCTAAAAAAACATAATTATACGAATTAATGAAAAAAAGTTTACAATAGACGTGAATTCTCGTAAGACAAGTAGAATTATCGGCTGTATAATCATTTGTAGTAATTTTAAAGTTGTAATGGATAGTTATCCAGCCTTTAAAAAAAAGGAAAGAAGATCTACTTCGGCCCAGGTGAAGACCTAGTCTGACATCCCAGTTACATTACAAGGTTTCTAAAAGCATGATTATCGGCATATCTTAGCCAATTTCTATTTAGTTGAGTTTCGGGTTTTTGAGTTTTTGTTCGTTCGTTTGTTTTATGATTATATATTCATAGCGTTACCGAGAGGAAGCTTGTCGTGGATACTTTAAGAGGAGAGACCTTACGAATCAATGTAATCCTGTTTTTTTTTTTCAGATAGATCTCTCAAGTCAAATGTGTTCTTTGATATGGCAGTTTGATATGACTTTTCCTGCTCTAGCGTGTTCCATTCTAAGTGTTGATGCTATTGATATTAGTGGAGAGCTCCATCTTGACGTGGTATGTGACATTTTTATTGTAATATGCTTGTCAATCGTGTGGCTAATCTGTTTTTCATTTTTTTTGCCTTTTGGATAAATAGAAACATGATATCGTTAAGAGAAGGCTAGATTCTCATGGGAACAGTATAGAAGCAAGACAGGACAGTATAGGCGCTACTAAGGTTGTTTTTCTTTAGTGTTAATTTGAAGCATGCTCTTGTCATTATTATGTTCTCTGGGGATGTTTAGTCATCATCATAGGCAATTGTTATTTGATAGCAGCTTTTTGGGGGATCTTGTAAAGTCTCTTACTTTTTGTGATTGTGCAGATTGAGAAGCCACTGCAGAAACATGGTGGTCGGCTGGAACATAATGAGACTTACTGTGGTTCTTGCTATGGTGCTGAAGCGGTAATTGTTGCTTTCCTTCTCTCTCTTTTCTCTCATGTTCGTATTCTCTCTCTATTCAGCTGTGATATACACCAGACACTACGTTAATGAGACTTACTGTGGTTCTCTTGTTAATGCTTTGATCTCCTGTTTCTAGTTCTTGTAATTGTTCTTGTTATGTATAATGTTCTCCTGTCTTAATATAAATGTGCTTCTTCTCTTGTCTTGTTCTTCATGTTTGTTTCTCTGGTTACTTGTTCTCATTCTATCCTTGCTTTAGGTGAAGAAGACTGCTTGATGATGTGTATAAGACAGGAAATCATCACATGCCTTGTAATAATAAGGTAATGGGACTACTCGTTACCATCAAATACTTGTTACCATCAAAGCCACGTAATGTCTTGTGTAGTGTGATGTTGTATCAATGTGTCACCGGCCATTGTTGTGTCTACTAAACGATTCAAAATATTTATCTAAACACAAATTCCATCTCAAGCTCTTTCTTCCATCTCAAGTTTTGTCATCTAAGAGACAATAAAAGTCTCTACCAATAATCTACACATTTAGTAATGTACCTTAAGTTTGTTTCTTAATCTAAAAATACTAATAAAATATGCTAAGATACTTATTTTTAGTCCCACCAATAATGATGTTCTTAAGAGTGTCTTTTGCCAAGGCATCAGCCTCTTGGTTGTCTTTGCGAGAAATATGAAAACGAGATCTAAGAAAATACAGAGGCAATAGCTTGGATATCGGTGACGATCTCTAGCAGTTGCTTCTTCTGTGTGTTGGCCACTGATAGATCCAATGAATGTTAAGTTTTCAGATTGGATTCAGAGATATGAAATCTCCTGAGCCGCCGCCATGTACAAGCTTTCTCTAACCGCCATAGCCTCAGCCACTAGCGGTGAGTCAATGAAGTCATGTACCTTAGAACCTTTAGTGTGAGGAGGTTGGATTGTTCCCGAGAAGATCCAGGCTAGACCAGCCCTCCTGCTCGTCCCATCCAAGCCGCATCCGTTTTGCTTGTGACCATATCACTGTCCATCGTATCAGGTGCTTGAAGTCCAGTCTGATCCCTGCTCTCTTGACTTATCAACTGATTCTATATTTCATTCCTCTATAAAAAATGGAATTAGAAGAAAAAATATTCCTTTTCAATGATGATTTTTTAAAAAGAATGATAAGGAATTTAATTTTCCTTTCATTATATGGTTTTCGTATGTAAGATATTTACATTATCTAGTTTCCTATTCTGTCTATAATATCACGGTCCTGTGATGTGGTCATACTATGATATCGATGACCCCACAAAAGATATGAGGCTCCTCCATAAACGGTAAAAGACCTCACAAGTCTCTTACTGTTATCGATGAAGCAAGTCATTAATAAACATAACAGATAACTCTTTTGTTGTAGATATACATGCCATGTATGCTTTAAAATCCATATATGACATGTCCGACGTGTGGAAGAAACTTGGCGAAAAGGTAAGGTTTTTCATGATCTAATGTTTCATCCCTTTTTGTTCGCTAAGTTTGTACATTCAAAATCTCACAGGTTGCTGCCGACCCGAAGCCAAAATTGTACGAAAACAAGATGGTCAAGGAGTTTGGATTTTGTATTGTATACTTGTGCACGCACTCGTGTCTATACACCTTTCGATTTGAATTATGAGGTGCTGTGTTTGAATCAGGTATGGATTCTCTGCCATGACTGTGGTTCAAACACAAACGTTTTGTTTCATTTGATAGCGCATAAATGCAGTAGCTGCGGTTCCTACAACAATAGACAGACGCAGAGAGGCTCTGATAGTCACTCTTGTTCCTCTGGAGTGCCTCAGGTCGTTGGTTCGACCGTTAATTTTTCAACTATAGTTGGTTTTGTACCTTCATAACTACAGTATCAGTCAATGCTCTGGTTGGTATATCCGTACACATTTCATTATTTTCATACGCTTCTTTGAGTCAAATCCAACTTATAATTTCCTCATAACATAACCCAGGAGGTAACCTTTATCAAGTGACACTTATTTAATAATTTTCAGAACATTCTGATCACAAACAGTATTGTGTAGTGAACCTTCAGTAGTTGTATGTAACTATGGTTTAGGAAGCGAAGTTTAGACACAGCAGTTTAACGTAATTAAGAATATTAACGGATCTAAGAACTATGTCCAATATATTCAATCACGTATGGATTCTTCAGTTTCCTTTCAGATTAATTTTGTTCCTCCCTCTTCGTTGTGAATGGCTAAGGTTACCATAAAGGTCTCACATTGTCAATATTGAATCTCTTTCTGACTCACCCAATATTCGATATTATCTGAGAGCCACTTGCAAGTCTATTGGCACTTTTGCAGAGATCGCATAAGGAGTTACATGATCCGACAAGTTCCGATGCCTTCCATTAAAATCATTTTTTTACAACAATTTCATATACAGAAATATTGATATATAACGTAAGATTCTCTGTCACTTGTTTTAAGAAAATGAGCGAGGAATCGTTTCACATTGGTATTCAAAAGAAGTACAAAAGTGGTAAAGGAACCTCGGCTGAGGCATCCGCCACCCAGCTTCGAACTCCGGCCACTGCGCAAATTTAACATGCGGGGCGCAGCGTCCAGGACCGCCTTCGGGTGGATAGTCGGTCGTCCAATTAGCGAACCGGAGACCTGGGTCATCAAAAAAAAAAAACAAAAGAAGTACAAGGTAGATCTCACGTTATCGGTTATGTTAATTACTTGTTTTCTGAAAGCCTGTTAAAAAAATTACTTGTTTTCACTAATCATATAGCACATGCTTAATTCATTTTTCTAAAGATGTATAAGGTAATGTTATTTACTTGATTTCACCAACTATGCACATGCTACTTTATGTTTAAAATTTGTGTTAGTGGTGCAATTTCAGTATATATATGAAAACACAGTGACATTTTGTTTTTATTTCACCAACCGTAAGCACATGCTACTACATTTTCTAATGAGAAAAATCACATAAAAACTATTAAATTGGTACAAAATTGTACTTTAAAACGTGAAATTCAACTAATAACACTTTGACCAATAAAACTTGTCTCGTGCAAAAAAAACAATTAAACTTATCACAATAATACATTAAACATCGAAACTAACTTATTTATTGTATAGGTAAAAATTGTCACCCGTTACTGTTCATTAGAATGTAAAAATTGATGATCTGGTGGTTGACTTTTTTTTCAAAAAAATATTTAAAATATTTTAATTAATAAAAACAAATAAAATTACAAACAAATAAATATAAATTACAAAATAAATTCAATAATTAAAAAAATATAATAAAAATTAAAAAAAGATCGATAAAATTAGGAAAATTTTAACAAAATCTGGAAAAACTAAAAAAATTCAAAAGTTCAAAATTTGAAATTGAAAATGAAAATAGTTTATTAAAGTCGAAATAAAAAATATTTTTTTAAAAAAAAATAGTATTCAACAAAATGTTTTAAAATCTTATTATATCTCAAGTTCCTTGTTGAGTCCAAATCTCTAGGATCCAAAGGATTCGAATCCGGACACCAAAATGCTCTTATGCCTACCTAAAAACCAAAAAGGTTTGGGTTCAAGTACTTTTCATTTTCATTCTTTTTGAATTTTTATTTGTTTTCCATATTTTTATAAAATTCCTATTTTCCTATTTTTATTAATTCCTACAATTTATCATTTTTTAATTCCTATTTTTATTTTATTTTTTAATTAGTTTTTACCTATTTTCTTAATTTTAATCATCAATTTTACGATTTATTCTTATTTTTATTATATTTATATTTTTTGAAATTTATAAATTTATTATTATTATAGTTCGAGTTATGAATTTTATTTTTCTTGTTTTTTCCTGAATTTGTATCAATCTTTAGAATTATATTGCTCGTTTATCTAATTTTATTTATTTTTAATGATAATAATTATATATATTAAAATAGTTAACCACCACATCACCTATTTTTACCTGGTAAACCGGTCACAATTTTGATATATGCAATGAGGAATTTAGTTTTGGTTTTTAATATGTTATTGAAACAAGTTTCATTATTTAAAATATTAGCAGTTGAGCTCCAAAGTTTAAAGTACAATTTTTTGCCAATTTCATGGTTTTTTATGTGCTTTTCCGTTAATTAGTGTCATGTTGTGTAGAAAATATCTAGCGTGGTGCAATTCTCCTATAAATACAAGTGACATTATGTTTTCAAAACTAGTATGTCAAATGCTACAGAGTACAGAGTACACTTTTATCTTTAGATAGTCTGACAATAATCTTCAACCATATTTAAGGTAACTTATCCATTCATTCTACAGTTACTTTTTGCTTCTTTCATGCATCAATGTTCAGCTATATTCTCAGATTTTAATTCGTTAATTTTTTTTCTTCTCCATTATTCCTTTTTTTTGTGCACACTCTTCTCCATTATTCCACAAAAATATTATATATAAGCTTATATAAATATGAATGTTAACACGATTTGTTAGGTCTTTCAATGCGTCACTGAAAGTTTTTCCGGTCAGTCCTTACGGTTACGGATCACTTTCAGACAAATATGTATCTATAGATTTAATTATTTCCTTTTTCTTATAGTCGATCATTACATGGCGAACTCATATTTCTTTTAGTGGTTTCCACAGATTTTAAAGCAGCCTAACGAAAAAGAAATGGGTGGTGATTACTACAAGCTGTTGAAGACGAGTGTGGCTATTATTATAGTGCTTTTTGTAGCCAAACTCATCAACTCCTCCAAATCCAAGAAGAAAAGAAGTGTCCCTCTCCCTCCGGTTCTTCAAGCATGGCCCCCTTTGATCGGATCCCTAATCCGCTTCATGAAAGGTCCGATAGTACTACTTAGAGAGGAATATCCTAAGCTTGGAAGTGTTTTCACTGTGAAGCTTCTCCACAAAAACATCACTTTTCTTATCGGTCCTGAAGTCTCATCCCATTTTTTCAACGCTTACGAATCTGAACTCAGCCAGAAAGAGATTTACAGATTCAATGTGCCTACTTTTGGACCCGGAGTTGTGTATGATGCTGACTATCCTGTTCGGATGGAGCAGTTTCGATTCTTCGCCAATGCTCTTAAGGTCAACAAGTTAAGGAGTTATGTTGATCAGATGACCAAGGAAACTGAGGTAAAAAGCTGAATTTAAAAATATAAAGGAGAAATATTTTAAATTGATAAATTATCATCCTTATCCGAGTCACCTCATATAAATTTTGACTTTTATATGAGAATCAAAATTTTAGAAGTACTGTTTCTTGCATTATTATTTTATCTTTTTTTGCAAAGGTCGTAATTCGGTTATAAATCAAACGATTTTACTTTGAAATGGTTTTTTTTTAGGTGGGGCATAGGCGTCCAAACAGACACATATCATATATACACAACTGCTCTATCGATGTTTTGAACACTAAAAATATCTTACTACCGAAGAGCTGAGTAGTGTCTCAGTGATGTACTAATTAATAATACAAACACGTTTTCTTTTTGTCCTGCTTTTCTTTTTTTTTTCCCATTTTTGTCTCAAACGTTTCCTTTAACATCCAAAATGATAACATCTGTGTTACCATTTTAACAATATGATGGCCCTTTGTGATATTTACCAATAATATATTCTATTAATGTTTGCAGGATTACTTCTCAAAATGGGGAGAAAGTGGGGAAGTGGATCTAAAGGCCGAGTTAGAGAGTCTAATCACCTTAACTGCTAGTAGATGTCTATTGGGACGAGAAGTTCGTGACAAACTTTTTGATGATGTTACTCCATTGTTCCATGACCTTGATAGAGGCATGCAACCCATAAGTGTTATCTTCCCAAAACTCCCCATTCCAGCTCATAATTGTCGTGACCGTGCACGCGCAAAGATCGCAACAATCTTTTCAAACATCATAGCATCTAGAAAACGCTCTGGTGACAAATCCGAGAAGGACATGTTACAATATCTAATCGACTCAAAGTACAAAGATGGTAGAGAGACAACTGATTCTGAAGTCACTGGCTTGCTCATTGCTAGTTTGTTTGCAGGACAACATGCAAGCTCTATAACTGCCACATGGACCGGTGCTTACCTTATGCAAAACAAACACTTCTTGTCAGCCGCTCTGAACGAGCAGAAGAAACTGATTTGGAAACATGGAGACAAGATGAATTACAATGTTTTGTCTGAAATGGATGTTCTTTTCAGGAGTGCAAAAGAAGCTTTAAGGCTGCACCCTCCAAAGATTTTACTTCTTAGAACAGTGCATAGTGATTTCACCGTGACAACTCGTGAAGGAAAACAATATGAAATACCAAAGGGTCATATCGTTGCAACTTCGCCAGCATTTGCTAATCGTTTGCCTCATGTCTACAAAGATCCGGAAATTTTTGATCCTGATAGATTTTCAAAGGGAAGAGAAGAGGACAAAGCAGCTGGTGCATGTTCATATATATCTTTAGGAGCGGGCAGGCACGAGTGTCTTGGTGGATCGTTTGCTTTCTTGCAGATTAAAGCCGTGTGGAGTCACTTATTGAGAAATTTTGAGCTTGAGTTAGTGTCACCTTTTCCAGAAATCAACTGGAATGCTTTGGTGGTTGGTGCTAAAGGAAGTGTGATGGTTCGTTACAAGCGTCGTCACCTTTCTTAAAACCTATTACAAAATATGCAAACCATTGTTGCAACTTGTTTTTTTTTATTATCTCTCGTGTCTCGTTTGACTTTGTTTGTCTTGTTGGTTGTTGTATTTTTTTTTGAAAATATTGTTGTTGGTTGTTGTATTTCATGCTATTTATTGTTTTTGATATGAAAAATTCTTAGGTTTACACCTCTAGGTTTACCTAACCAATTGTATCATGACAACTTATATTTAATATCTAGAATAAAAAAGTTAAAAAATTATAAATAAAATTAACTATACAAAAAAAAAGGAAAGCGTTAAAGGTTAATAACACCGACTCAATGAATCTTTTTCTTCTTCTTCTTCAATGCTGTCCATTAAAAACAAATCTGTGTCTGTGATTTTTAAATTTTCTTTGCTTTCTAATTCACTTTGGACCAATCAAAGAAAACAAAAAAAAAAGAATTTGACAGCCACAACATGATTCTCTTTCCCTATAAAGATGAGAACACTACTAAATTGGTGATCATCTGAATTTGGCAGCGGAAAAGAGCTACATGTGGCAGAAACATATGTTTTGGAGGTAACTATTCTGTCTAAGAAAAACAAAAGACTTAACAGTTTAATCTTATCTGAAACTCTAAACCATTGGATGAATCATAAACCCTAAATCAAAAATATTAAAAACTAAATCTCAAAATACCAAACCCTAAATCCCTAATCCTAAACCTGAACCCTTGGGTAAATCATAAACCAAAGGGTTCAGGGTTTAGGATTAGGATTTAGGGTTTAGTATTTTATTTAAGGTTAGAACTCATTTTTTCTTTGTTAGTTTTCTGTAATATATGGATGAAGAAGAAGTTATGGCGTTTTTCTATAGAAAATTATATTTTCATTTTTTTTAGATATTAAATATGAGTAGGCAAGATATCATTGGTTGGTCTAGGGGATGAACACAAGTATTCTCTTTTGATATCGGATCTCTTATTTCAGCATCTACAAAATAAATCTCCAGTTCCAGTATCGTTTGTACATTTAGTAAACAGTTTGATATTCCCTATTTAGTTATTGTTGCAAAAAGGAACTTAAGGAGTAAGGAGTATGCAATTAATATTATGGAAAAAAAATCCAAAACAGTTATAGCTATATATTATAAAGATTTGAGTTTTTAAGATGACCTCAACTCAAACTCTAGTTGCCAGTTCCCTCAAATCATTTAGTTTGAAAATATTGATTCCAAACCCGCTAAATGTAATACAGTGAACAACGTAAATCAATTAATGAGTTGACTAACTGTCTATTTTGACACTCCTATTATATACAGTTGAACCTCTATACATTAATACTCGACAAATTAATAATCTCTATAAATTAATAAATTTTACAGATCCCAAGTTAGATCGGTATTAAATATAACACAAATCGATAAAATAATATCATAATATTTTTAAAACTTCTATGTAAATATATATATTTCCCCTAAAATCATAAATTAATAATCTATTTATATATAATTTTTATATAAGTATAAGCTAAATATTATATTGTTGGTTTTATGTTCACAATGAAAATTCTTTTATTTTTCTTAACATTTCAATATATTTTGATAATATTTAGTAAAATTATATCGAAAACCACTTGACAATTATATGAAACATATAAATATATACAAAAATAAGATAATAAAACAATATGAAAATCAAATTTATAAAATTTAAATAATGTACATACGGTAAAATAAAATATATTTTTTCTAAATAAAAATAGAAAAAATCTAAACAAAGAAATTTTTGTAAATTAATATCTCTATAAATGAATAAAATTTCAAAGTTCCAACATTATTAATTTATAGAGGTTTTAATGTAACACTAGATTCTGACCCGCTCTTCAAAATGGCGAGTATATTTTTTATTTTAATTTTCTTGAGAAATTTAATTTTTATATCTGTAGTATTTTTTTTCTATTTGTGTTTAATTTATTTTATTAAAACATGATTATGACCTATAGAACTGTTTTAAAGTGTTGTATACGAAACTCAATATCAGATTCAATACGCACCAAAAAAATAGAATAATTTTTTTGAAAACTTTTTGAAAAACTAATTTTAATATATTCTGCTATATATATATATATATATATATATATATATATATATATATATATATATATGAGTTAATATGATCTTCACTTACCTTAAGAAAAAGCACATTTAATAAATATTTTTAATCGAATAACCTATATAAAACCCGTTAATTAAAACCTGTAAATTATATTTTTATAAATAATACTTCTCTATATATATGTAAATGGGTTAATATAATCTACACAAACCTGTATTAAAATCATATTTAATAAATATTTTCATTGAATAATCTATTTAAAATCGTTTAACCAAAATTTGTAGAATACATTTTTAAAAATAATACTTATATATAAATGAGTTAATATGATCTTCGGTAACCTTATTTGTAAGTTGATTTAATAAATATTTTTTTAATCGGATAAGCTGTTTAAAATCCGTTAACTAAAACTCATAAAATATATTTTTATAAATAATAATTTCATAATAATATCAATTTAAATAGATTTTATAATCTTAAATTTACTTCCTTTTACTTTGTAAATTTTGGTTAGACTAAATTTTCTATATCTTAAATGATTTTGTTAAATACTTAAATTTTGTGTTTAGAATATGCTCACATATATTTAGTTTCAGATTGAAGCATGCTGTTGATTTTGACGAAATACTATATTATTTGAAGGATTAAATAATAAATAGCTAAAATATATATTCTACTAAAATTGAGTCTTATTAAAATTATTATGGCATATTTTGTTCTACGCCTATTACTAATAGACATGTTGAGACTAAATATTAAAAACATACTTCATATCTATTTTCGACCTATTTATATCTCATTTAAAATAAATATAACATCTCTTATAATTAGGATATACAATAGATCTAATCTATATTAATTTAGAATTTTATATTTAATCTAAAATATTAGAAATATATGATATTTTAGCCTATTTAAATATTCTTCCACCGTACTTTTTTTCCTTAGAGAAGTACATATAACAAAAAAAACTATGTACAGATTTTACATAATTTTTATGATAGTTCAAACTTTTAAAAAATTATGAAATTAAAAAATAAAATAAAATTAAAGAAAAACTTCGAGAATACACTATTTATAATCCATGACCAGATTAACTATTTGATACAAAGAAAATATATATATTACATGTAATATAAATTCTTTAGTCGGTCAGATAATTCAGCAAAGTGGGTCCCAATTATTTCTAATATAATTGATCACCGTAATTGCTTCTTTATCCCTTTGAGTTAATTTTAGATTCAGTTACTCATATATCAAATGATGCAGTTATATTTTATGCAGTTATATTTTGATTAAATTCAATCTATTTTACTAATTCTTCAACATATACAATTGATATATGTTGTGTCCATTTTTTTTAATTCCAGTAATGCACACATTTTGAATATAACTGCTTAGAAATTTAATTTCTGAATGTAAACACCACATATACCCACCTAATAATCGGAGCCACAAACCTGTCAATATTTTATTAACTGCCGATTTCTTTTATTACTTGCATCAAATCATGATCGTATATGTGAAGGTTTTATTAACTGCCGATTAATAAAAATGAATAATCATTCAGAGTTTCAGACTGAATCAGACTCATTCAATGAGTTTTAAATAGGCACTTTAATAAGATCCATTTACTGAATGTAGTTATATTTAAAAGTAACGGATTAACCCATATAACTTAATATATCTATTCTATTTAAAATAAATATGCTTTATTGATAAATGTTATTACCAACTATACATTTCATTTATTTAAATAAATATTTTATCAAATTAAATTAATGTTAAATATAAATAAACCTAAAAGTAAAATTATTTTTTTCAAAAAAAAATAAAACAAAAAATATATCCGCCCTTCGGAAAACGATTGGAATCTGAACCAAAATCTAAATATTTATTTTTTGTTTAGAAACGATGGGTTCATGAAATAGGATCATTTAAAATATGTTTAGGATCATTTAAGATATGGTGATTATAAAAAAAACTTAAATATAAACTCAGTATAAATTAATTTTTAATGACACGTTCATTACGTAAAATAAACAATTTGAACCGTGGATTATAATAATAGAATTGTAACCGTTTGGTGGATATTCCTGCGTACACTATATCGTCTTTTTTCCTTCAACATCCCACATTATTATACAAAATTGATATATATATATATATATATATATATAATATCCGCCTATATCGTACTATAGGATCATATCAAATTTATCTACACTATTAATTTAGAAACATGACCAATTGAAAATGTTTGATCCAATTATTTACAACCTACTTTTTTAGAGGTTCTATTGTATTTGTGGGTATAGAATTTTATTTTAAAATATGGATACCTATTTGATTCGCATTTTAATTCCGGTTCAAATTCAATGTTTGGTTCTCGGGATATATAATTTACATGATTATTTACGAATTAGGTTTACATTTGGTTTTGGTTTCATATAAATATGTTCAATCGTATAAAATATCCTATACAAAATTATGGGTGGGCGTTTTAGTACCTATTTGAGTTTAGTTAGGATCTATTTGGATTCGGGTTTTTGAAGTTAAATATTTCAGTTACGCTCGACTATTTTTAAATTTTGGTTCGAGTTCGAATAACCCATTTAAATCATTTTAAAAATCTTAAAAATTCATATCTAACGTAAATTTCATTAATCTAAAAGCAAAATCATATATCTATTTTATTAGAACATCAACTTGACATATAGATATATGTGTGGTCCAAGTATTTTAATACAATTATAAAAATCTCTTATTAATCATTTAAAAAATAGTTATACCAAAAAAAAACAAATATAGCTAAACACAAGTTTAAAAATTAAATTTGTTAAAAAATATAAAACAAAAAATAAATCTGCTCTTTAAAGGGCGGGTCAAAATTAATTTGTAGTTAAAGTTAGTCAAGTGAGTTTATAAAATCTCATCCGTACATTAACCGAGAATTAACATTTAAATAAAGCGTGTACACTTGAGGAATCATCGTCATCCCTCTTTATTTTCTTTCGTCCAATAATAAATTCATTTCAATGTTCAAAATAAGAAGCCTAATCATTTTGAGAAAAAAAAATACACAAGTAAAATTAGAAATAAAAATAAAGATTTGCCCAAAATCAAAATCTAGTTAAATTTTAAATGGGACTACACATATCTCAACTGGTCACACTGCAGAATTAATAGTATTGACTAGAGATTGACCCGCTCTCAAGAGGGTGGGTATATTTTTGTTTTTAATTTTCTTTTTAGAAACTTAATTTTTATATTTGTATTTTTTAAAGTCGCTGTGTTTTAAATCATATTTCTGTCGAATGTTTTTTTAAAAAATATTTGAAAGAAATTTTGATAATTGTATTAGATTTGTGATGTTGCCTAAATATATTCTTGTACCCAATTTTTTGAAATCCGATCTGGACCTTCAGTTCAAATGGTAAACCTGGTAATCCAGTTTGAGTTTTAGGAAAAAAATATCATCTAATAATTCGGTATAGCCCAAAACCGGTTACCAGTTGAACCACTGATTGAACCAATATATAATTTTTAATTATTAATGTTTTGAATTTTTAGTTGTATTATTATAAATAGGAGGTCAGCGGGTTATATACGTTAAGCATACAATAAACTTTTATATATAGCTTCTTAGTTTCTTAAAAAAGAATTGGACATAACTAATATGAATAGAGTATGATCCAAATTTAATAGTATTGATGATTCATATATTTTATATAACCTATATATATTACATGATTTATAATATATGATTTTTAATACATTTTATCTATGTTTAGTTTCTTACATGAAACATATACATTTTTTCCAATGTGCAAAATGTTTTTGTCGGCAACTTATATATAATACAAATTTGTCTTTAATATATAATCATATTTCCCTTATTCTCCGGTGAAAACCATGCTAAACTGTCCATGTAAGTCGTCTTACCAAAAGTATCTAATCACCTTGCAGATAAATATTAAAAACGTTAGATCATGTAACTGATTTTAAAAACATTTATTTCTTATTTATAAACATTTAGGTTCTCATCTGATAAAAAGATGTCAAAAGTTTCACCCAATTTATTTTTAACTGTCAGTATGTGTGGATACCAAAAATTTAGGGATGAAGTTACAAATTATGTGTTGACTAATAAAAAAGTGATTATGGTTATATTTAGATGGAGTTTCAAAATATTTAATTTATTTTTAAGTAGGTTATATAAGAAAAGTAATAATTTCAAAATATTTAATTTATTTTTAAGTAGGTTCTATAATTTTTTGTTATTTTTTGTAATGACATTTATGTTTAATATTAATTTAATTTAATTTAATAGAATTTTTGGTAAATATTGTGTTATATGCATTGCAAAAATTATTTTTCAACTTTATTGTTAAAGTTTGCAATATATTATAATTTCTTAGTGACCAAACATAATTAATTAAGAATATTCATACCAAAAAAAACCCGACTTTAAATCGACCTGGAAGTTCAAATCCAACCTATACCGAAAACTAAAATCAAATCCAACTGACACCGAAAACCGATTAATTTTTTGAAAAATGTTAAAAAGAATAAATTTTAATATATCATGTTATATATATATATATAAATATATGTAAATGAGTTGATATAGTCTTCATTGACATTAAGTAAAAAACCATTTAATAAATATTTATTTTTAATTTAATAACCTATTTAAAACCCGTTAAAGCAAATGAATTTATATGAATATAGATTTGATTCCTCATTTCTGTAATGTCATTGTTTGTCAAATAAATACTCAGAATTTAAATTAGATATGGAACATTGTATTAGGAAATAAATAGGAACAAATAAAAAAAATATTTACCATTTTGAATAAAGAAAAACATATACGTAACACTATTTTTTGGGATAAACATTGAAGTTCCTATAATTATGGAGTAAACAGATATATCACATTATATTTAAATGCAGTTTTGCTATTTCACGTGGTAGTTATAGGTGATTATTTGAATGCAGTTACATAATAGATACACTAAACATATATCAATAATAAGAAGGTAGTTATGCTATATAAATACAGTTATAAAGTAAAGTTGACACAACCTGTTATCAATTGGTCATGCAAGAGAATTAATAGAATAGACTAGATTCTGATCCGCTCTTCAAAGAGCGGGTATATTTTTTGTTTTTTAATTTTTTTTTAAAAAATAATTTTGAAATTTATGTTTTTTAATTATATTTATTTTTTTCTTTATAAAATATTTTTTTCATAAATAATTAGTAAGAGATTTTAACCCAAAATAAGTTACTAATCCGTGATCCGGTACTGGCTGATCCGATAAAATCTTTAAAGTCTGATAATATTATAAAATAAATTCGATTAAATTCTCATATACTTTTCAATAGTATATAATTTTTTTAAAAAAAACTTATGATTCTTTATACTTTGATAAAAAAATACTGTTATTCAAAGAAAATGAAAAATAGTTAATTTTGCTTACTAATACTGTATAACTGTATTAATTTATTTTTGTTATTGAACATATTTCAAATTTATATTTATATATTTTTTAGATTAAAAATTCAATTTATGATAATTTTGAATGTATTATTGAACACTCAAAAGCTAAATACATTTACACTGGACCGACAAGCATTTAAATATTGGCAAAATTGTAATGAACTATTTAGTAATTTTTATGAACCATGAACTGGTTTGTTGGTTTGTCATTTCACCATGGAACCGAAAAAATATTTAAACACCTATTGAAAATTTTAATGATCGGTTTCTGTTTTTATGGTTTAGTATATTGAATCATTTAAAGTGTCAGTTAAAAGATATCGTGTGAATAAGAGAGAGTGGGATTAAAGAGGAAGTTACAAAATACCAATCTTACTATATTAAAAGGTCTTATTCTAGAGTTCTGAGACAACCACGTAGGCTTCATCTTTTTTACACTGGGCTTCGTCTTCTTTATGCTTGGGCTTCGTCTTATTTACCATTTAATCTGAACTAACAAAATTAAATGAATTCTAGACGGGATTCACGATGATTACGGCTCTGCCTCTTCGTCTTCGTCTTCACCGTTAGAAACTACAGCGATTCAGTTCTATGAATAGATCCACTTCTCCACAATCAATACTCCACTACATCTCGATCCATCAATTTATTCTTTATGATTTCGTTTCAGTTTATTTCTTTCCTACTACTTTATATACTCATTAAGCTTCAATTTTGTTTCAGTATATATATATGTATACATACCTCCGCCTTGGCCTCCCCTTTTCCTCTACTCTTCATCGATTACTTCTCACTGAAACTCTCTCAGACAAGCTCTCCATACTGGTAATCTCCCAGCTCTACTTCTCTGCCTTCTCATTCTACCAATTATTAATTGTAGTTCTCTCGCACACAAATTTTTTGATAGGATTGTTGGAGGAGAAACAGCTTAAGCCTCTGTTTCAAGTGAGCCCCATGTTGGTGCCACTAACATTGGAGAGGATGCAAAAGTTCCCGAGGACGGGCCCTCCGCAAAGAAGACACGAAAAGACAAAAGAAATTAACTATATATCCTTTTGTCTATACCTCCGCAAAGAAGACATGAAACTTTTTGGATTCCCTCAGTTTCAAACTCTATATATCATTTTGTTCTATAGCTTCTCTACTTTACCAAAATTATCAAAAACAAAGAATCTGGACAAGCTTCTACACCCCAAGGTACCATCATTTCCTTTTGATTTCTCCCCACCAATGATTCTGAAGTCAAAATTTCTTATTACGTACAATTATGTATCTGCTGCCGCAAGATTTCCTTATGAGCCGTGATAACAAAGTTGATTCCCTACAGTAAGTCTTCGTAGCTGCCATGAGTTTAAACGTATACAGTTGAATGTGATGACGGTCGAACCTATAGTCATAACTTATGGGCAAGTATGGTTTTAATCAGTTTCTTTGGTAGTTTTGTTATTTTCCCAACAATTTCTTTGGGATTGGATCAGGATTCAAACCAGTAGCCATATATTAATTTTGTTACTTTCCAAAGTGCATATTTATATACATATATATATATATATATATATATATATATATATATATATATATATATATATATATATATATATATATATATATATATATATATATATATATATATCAAGTTGTGCTTACATACAAAGAGAGAAATTCTGGAGGAGTTGTTAGATACACTTATTAGTCAAAGACCACTTCAGTTTGTTCCATGATTAGTTTAGACGCACTGTGCGAGATATATGTTTTTAGAAACATTAGATTCTATTAGTTAAAGTTATAGAAAGGAAATGGCGGGGGTCAGTTTTGTTTTTCTTCATGCACTTGGCTTAATAAATATTGTCTAAGGAGAATATGGAATGTTGTAATGCCATTTAATACTTTTATATTTTGGTTTCTTTGACCTCTCTAGCAACAATAATCTATTTAGTTTCGTTTGTAACTTCCAGAGAAAAGCAACTGCTGAAGAATTTTGTCGAAGAAAGGTACACGAGTTAAAGGCTTAAAGGAGGTATGAAACCCGAGCTAAACTAATAGCATGTGATCTTATTCTGTTGCCATTGATTTATTGATTGATTGGATGGAAATTCTTCTGATTTCTTGGGTGATGAGACACCCACGTCAGGTTTTTAGATTCAAAGTTCATTGTACAGATCAAAAGATCATTTGGCTGACTCAGCATCGAGCACTGAAACTTCACATGTACTCTCTCTCTCTCTGGTCTCTGGTCTCATGGCGATTATGATTTTGTTTTGATTTAATTCCAAGCTATTCTTACATGATTAATTTGTTTACATGAAGCAAAATACGGTTGTGTACAGGACAACAAATCTTCTTATAATGAGAGTGAGCCTTTACATATAAACAATACCAACTAGAGGAAATGCTGAGCTTGGAGCTTCAGGGACATTGCCTTTCCTCACTCACTTCCTCCTTTCTCAATATATGTTAGCGAACAAGATTCATGGTCTGCAATGATTTTTTATAAAGCTTGCGTACGGATATGTCGTCATTGGTTGGCAACAAATTGTGTCAGTGAGGCTTCATACTTCCTAAAATCGATCACGTTTTAATCTGAAATTCATATCGGTGAGACATGTTTTATTATATGTTTTGTCGTAATCTTTGTGCACTGTTCCTCTTTTTAATGTTAAATGATATATAAGTTCCAGGATTCCTTCCTTGAATCTGAAGAACTACTTGGAGATAAACCTTTTAATTTGGTTACTGATCACACTACTGCTAAAAATGTGTCAAAACATACTATGGTGTTAGGTTGTTGTTTTCAATCTAATGATCTCATGTGGATCATGACCTATGAGTTTGGATTCCAGTGTGTATATAGAAGAGAGTACACAAAACATACAGAAGTCTTTTGAATTATATTGACATAAATGCAGGCCAACAAAACTTTCCCTTGAGCATTACTAGAGTTGAACAAAAATCTAATAATGTTTATGGATTAGTCTTTCGACACTTTCTTGCAGAGGGGCATATTATACTAATAAGGTATATTATTCTCTTTAGATGAAAATCTATTTAAGTTTGACAAATAGATTTCACAAAGATAGTACCAGTCTGCACTTAATATAATCATATAATCTTTACTCAACCAACATATTCATAGACAACTGTTTTCTCTATCATCTCTTAAGAAGATTTCAAAGCTATGCTAAACATCTTCTCAGTTTTTAGTAGGAAACATAAGATGTCGGTTCATTACCTTTTTAAAGAAAAAAACAAATTTAGGCTAAGAAATAAACTGCAACTATAAAATCCAATTTAAAAATAAAAATAAAAAAAAATCCAAACACGCCACATTATTACAATATAGTCGCTAAGGCAATTAAAACAAATACATCACAGTTCCAAGTAAACCAAGCAGTGTTATAGAGATGCATATGTCAATAGCAAAAAAGAGCAAAGCAGCAAACATGAATCTTCTCTGGCAAAGAAGGTTCGCCTATTTAAGAAGAATAAGGAAAGGAAATAGTCGAGTCTCAGACACGAGGTCGTGTTCTTAATTTTCATTCATAGCCTGATTTAGATGTTTAAAATGTAAAAAGAAATTGGTGGTAGTTTGCTTAGGAAATTTGTTCATAGGCTTGGTTTTTGTCTAATTTTTAATTTGTAATGCTTTTTCATAAATTGTTTTGGAGTTCAATAGCCTTTTATTCATTTGGACAATTTTTGACTAAATTTATTCTCTATCATAAAATGATACAGTATAAATGATACATTTTGGTATGAAAAATAACTAATTAAGTTAAAATCATCGGCTTAATTAAATCATAACAATCTAGCTAGAGAATTTTTGGTTTTTCGGGGCGGTGAATAATTTTTTTATGTATATTAGACGAACAATGCATACTATTTAGCTAGGCCTATAAATTTATTTCTACATTAAACCAAGTAAAATTTTGGTTTATACATCGACTTTGTAGTTTCCTTTAGACAGATGACAAATAAATGGGAACTCAATGATTTATAGTCATAAAAATTAAAGCAATAGAAAATATAACAGTTTTTTACCTAAAATATTTAGATATTTTATATTAAATTTAATGAATTTAGCTATATTTATATTAAATTTAAAATTTTATTTTAAGAGAAATTTTATTTCTGAATCAACGTTTTTTATCCAAACTTATCGTTAAATATTTTGTAATACTTTATTCACAAAACTATTCTAAGAGAAAATTAGAATATAATAAATATATATAATAGGTTTTTATCCTTTTTTATAGATATCTATGCAAGTAATGTACCAAAAGTTGAATCATAAGCACGTTTCTTAAACATTCAGTTGGTTGGTGATAGCGAAAGATACTACTAAGCTAAAGTGAAACATTTTCTTACATCAAAAAATATAAGATACCTTTTTGTAGTGTGAAAATTACTTAGAATACAAATTTTGGTCTCCACGACAAATGTCATAAAATTTGGGATATCAGGTACAAGAACACATTAATAAACATTTTGAGAAATTTTTTAAAATACCACAAATTAAGTATCGTATTTTTAAAACACCCTTAATCAAAAATATACTAATATGTGGGTTTACCATTTAGTGCTTAGTCTTTAGGGTTTATGTATTAAAGGGTTGAGATTGAGTTTATATATGTTTTATAAATATTTAAAAAAACTACTTAATGTTATTTTGTTACAAATTTAAGATATTTATAAAAATAGTCATTCACTAATAGTAAATACGAAAAATATTATAAAACTTGGGGTAAAATTTAAATTTTCTCATACATCTTTTAGTGTTCAAATAATGGGTATACGGTAGTTAATCACCTTTTAATATATTATTTTCTGAATGCCTAAATATAATTTTTAAAAAGTTATTTTAGAAAAAAAAGAAATATGTTTATATTTGATTTTTAGAATACTGTTTTCTCAAAATTATTTTTTTCTTTTTTTTGAGAAACCAAATATTAATGTTGCTTCAAAGACAAAATATATATTATGATCTTTCAATTCTTTGCAGATGCACACACTTAAGACAATTATTTTTATAAGTTTAGAACAGAAAATATTTTTAAATGTATGAAAATTACTTTAAACATAAATTTAAAAACATAATCCGCGCGTAGCGCGGAGAAAAGATATAGTATAGTTAATTGCTGGTTAGGATTATCATTATGATATATTTAGATGCAGTTATTTTTAAATAGATTGTGTGGGGAAAAATAATTGGGCTCAACTATTATCAATTGGTCATGATTCTAATTTAATAATATTGATTTATTTTTTTAGCTATATTATTAGAATCTGTTTGTATTCTAATTAAAAATTTAGATTATTGATCCGTCCTTTCAAAGAATATATTTTTTTGCTTTACATATTGTATTCGAAATTTAATTTTCATATTTGTGATTTTTTGTAATTATATTTGTGCAAAATATTTTTCTTTAAATTATTAGTAATTTTTTGATGATTGTATTGAATTTTTGATGTTGCATAACTATACATTTGCACTATATCCTTTTCATACATAACTATACATTTTGCACTATATCCTTTTTAAAAAATAAGAAAGGATAGTTACAATTTTGTATAGTAAGTACATAATTTGCAAACATTAATTTTAAAATATGGTTCACATACCTAATTTGCAATTATGAGTTCCTAAAATATGATTCACGTACATATTCAATTTAGAGTTAGACTCTCAAATAATAGTTGGTAACTGCTTTCAAATTAGTTATTATAATCATCACGTTAATAGTTAATTTCTGGTGGTTACAAAATATGCAGTTAGAAAATCTAGTTTATTTACTAAATAGATAAAAGTGGAAATATAATTGTTGGACCCTACTTTTATCAATGGATCATGTTGAAGAATTAATAGTATTGATTGAGGAAAAAGTGCATATTCCAACCGGAACTATTTGGATCGTGCCAAATACAACCCGAACAAATGGATATTGTCAAATACGATCTGAACTCAATTAAAACTTTAAAAACCTACATGAACTTTTTAAAATGTGCCTAAATCTACATTGAAATATATTAAATATTTGAAATTATATAAGCTATTATTTTTCATCGTATTAAATTTTAAAACTTTGGTGATAATTTTTTCTGATTTATATAAACACATAACATGTTTTTACTTATTATATCTTCAATAAACTTATATCTTACTAAAATATAAATAATAAAATATTTATTATTATATATTTTGATACACGGGAAAAAATGTCTATTTCGATCCAAACAATTTTGGTGGTGTCAAATACGACCCGAACACATGGTCGGTGCCAAATACGACTTGATATCAATTATTATAATCAAAAAAATACATTTACTTAAAACGTGCTTAAATCTAAATTGATTCTAACATAAATTAGTCAATTATTGTTAATAAGATAAAACGACGTTGTTTTAATATATATATATATATATATATATATATATATATATATATATATGTTCAAAATATGTTTAATATTTTGAACAAGATATCTTAGTGAAAGAAAGGTAAAAGGTTCTTAACATTTTTGAACAAAATATCAAAATATATAATAATAACTTTGAAAAAAAAATCACTTAATTTTAAAAAAGAAAAATAATCTATACAAGAAATTTTTATAAATAACTTCAAAATTTTAAGTATATCTAAGATTATGTAATTAGAAATATTTTATTATTTATCTTTTAGTAAGATATAAGTTTATTGAAGATATAATAAGTAAAAACATGTTATGTGTTTATATAAATCAGAAAAAAAAATTTTAAAATTTAATACGATGAAAAAATAATAGTTTATATAATTTCATATATTTGATAATATTTCAATGTAGATTTAGACACGTTTTAAAAAGTTTAGATAGGTTTTTAAAGTTTTAATTGAGTTCAGGTCGTATTTGGTACTATCCATTTGTTCGGGTTGTATTTGGCACGATCCAAATTTTCAGGAATATGTACTTTTCCCTATTGATTGATGATTGATGATTGATGATTGATACATGGACAAGAAGATCCGGCATGAGATCCCCAGGACCTGCCCGAACCGACAATGAAATGGCTAAAAACTTCGTATACATCTCTCCTCAAACAAAATTGTACTAAATACTGTATTAATTATATTTACTCAAAAGTTAACAAAAATACTGTTTTAATAGTTTATATAATTTCATATATTTGATAATATTTCAATGTAGATTTAGACACGTTTTAAAAAATTTAGATAGGTTTTTAAAGTTTTAATTGAGTTCAGGTCGTATTTGGTACTATCCATTTGTTCGGGTTGTATTTGGCACGATCCAAATTTTCAGGAATATGTACTTTTCCCTATTGATTGATGATTGATGATTGATACATGGACAAGAAGATCCCGCATGAGATCCCCAGGACCTGCCCGAACCGACAATGAAATGGCTAAAAACTTCGTATACATCTCTCCTCAAACAAAATTGTACTAAATACTGTATTAATTATATTTACTCAAAAGTTTAAAAAAAATATTGAAGCGCCCCCCCCCCCCCCCCCGAACAAATGGATATTGTCAAATACGATCTGAACTCAATTAAAACTTTAAAAACCTACATGAACTTTTTAAAATGTGCCTAAATCTACATTGAAATATATTAAATATTTGAAATTATATAAGCTATTATTTTTCATCGTATTAAATTTTAAAACTTTAGTGATAATTTTTTCTGATTTATATAAACACATAACATGTTTTTACTTATTATATCTTCAATAAACTTATATCTTACTAAAATATAAATAATAAAATATTTATTATTATATATTTTGATACACGGGAAAAAATGTCTATTTCGATCCAAACAATTTTGGTGGTGTCAAATACGACCCGAACACATGGTCGGTGCCAAATACGACTTGATATCAATTATTATAATCAAAAAAATACATTTACTTAAAACGTGCTTAAATCTAAATTGATTCTAACATAAATTAGTCAATTGTTGTTAATAAGATAAAACGACGTTGTTTTAATATATATATATATATATATATATATATATATATATATATATATATATATATGTTCAAAATATGTTTAATATTTTGAACAAGGTATCTTAGTGAAAGAAAGGTAAAAGGTTCTTAATATTTTTGAACAAAATATCAAAATATATAATAATAACTTTGAAAAAAAATCACTTAATTTTAAAAAAGAAAAATAATCTATGCAAGAAATTTTTATAAATAACTTCAAAATTTTAAGTATATCTAAGATTATGTAATTAGAAATATTTTATTATTTATCTTTTAGTAAGATATAAGTTTATTGAAGATATAATAAGTAAAAACATGTTATGTGTTTATATAAATCAGAAAAAAAATTTTAAAATTTAATACGATGAAAAAATAATAGTTTATATAATTTCATATATTTGATAATATTTCAATGTAGATTTAGACACGTTTTAAAAAGTTTAGATAGGTTTTTAAAGTTTTAATTGAGTTCAGGTCGTATTTGGTACTATCCATTTGTTCGGGTTGTATTTGGCACGATCCAAATTTTCAAGAATATGTACTTTTCCCTATTGATTGATGATTGATGATTGATGATTGATACATGGACAAGAAGATCCCGCATGAGATCCCCAGGACCTGCCCGAACCGACAATGAAATGGCTAAAAACTTCGTATACATCTCTCCTCAAACAAAATTGTACTAAATACTGTATTAATTATATTTACTCAAAAGTTAAAAAAAAATACTGTTTTAATAGTTTATATAATTTCATATATTTGATAATATTTCAATGTAGATTTAGACACGTTTTAAAAAGTTTAGATAGGTTTTTAAAGTTTTAATTAAGTTCAGGTCGTATTTGGTACTATCCATTTGTTCGGGTTGTATTTGGCACGATCCAAATTTTCAGGAATATGTACTTTTCCCTATTGATTGATGATTGATGATTGATGATTGATGATTGATACATGGACAAGAAGATCCGGCATGAGATCCCCAGGACCTGCCCGAACCGACAATGAAATGGCTAAAAACTTCGTATACATCTCTCCTCAAACAAAATTGTACTAAATACTGTATTAATTATATTTACTCAAAAGTTTAAAAAAAATATTGAAGCGCCCCCCCCCCCCCCCCCCCCCCCCCCCCCACAGTGGAGACAACGTGCAGAAAGTTTCACAAATTAAATTATGAAAGCCAATAACATATTATCACATTTAGAAAAGAAAATCAGTGAAGCCAAAGTCTTCTGCTTCGTACATAAGAAAAAAGAAAAAAAAAAACTCATTTAACACATCATGGAGCCAAGTACATGAGTGTGAAAATGGATTTGAGATACAAAACCCAAAGAAAAAACACAGCAAGCATCCCTAGAGAAATAAGTAAATATAGCAAACTCTCTCGCTTAGAGTTAACTCTCCATTAAGTTGGAGGTAAAACCAGGGGAGTTTTTTTTGTCTTTCTTTCTCAACACGCTAAATCTAAACCCTAAATGGAGCAGACTCTGTCTCCCATAATGGAGCATAACCAAAAGCCTTAATGTACAAAAGATCACTCCCACTTGAACCCTAAGTGAGATTAATCTTGAGACTGACCTATGTAAATGGTATATTAGATGACTATTAGTACTACAACTTGAGTAAGAGTAAAATATCAGTAGCCAGAACTGTGTTGGTCTTTTGGTCAGTGGAGAAGAACTTTCTGATACTTGGCCTCTGAATATGACCCATCTGAGAATACTCTCTTCCTGTTGAATTTCCCACACCCATTGTTGACATTTGGGCATTGGACGGTGACTGGAGGGATCTCGAAAGTCTTGAGAGGCGGTGGCGGATATCGCCATTGAGGTAATGGACCGGCTAAGAGCAGAGTCTGAAGCAAAGGCCCTGCCTTCATAACAGCTTGTAAAAGCTTACCCTTTTCAGGCAGTGGCTTGTCTGGAAGCAGTGGATCCAAAATCTCAGCTCCTGAGACTTCTTCAAGCTGAGATGGTTGTGGGTTTATGACATGATCAGTGGGCGACATGAAGCTCTCTTCGCCATCCGAGGAGGAGAAGCTTTTGTTTGATGTTCGTTGTTGTGGCTGCAATGTTTCATCATCAATGCTTGAATCTCCGGATAAAGGAGGAGTCATATGCTTCTGTTGTTGAAGCGAGAGGTTTTCGAACATGAGACGCTGACATTTCTCGAGGGCTTCGTCTCTTTCTTTAATGGTTTTAGTTAAAATGTCTTTAAGATGGATGAGTTGTTCATCTCTCTTCCTTATTTCCTCATAAGTAAACATCTTTGTTTGTTCAAGCTCCAGTGTTGTGCACAGAAGAGAGTGTCTTAATTCTTCTGTAGTCTGTAAATTTCACAAAAGTAAAAATGTAAACAGTCACGAAAGAAAGAAACATATAGTTTAATTTACAAAAAAAGGAAAAAAAAAAGAAACAGAGGAAAAAAGTAATGTTTAAATAAATTAGATGGGACAGAACAGAGGAAAAAAACAGAGGACTCCTACACGAACAGTCACTCATTGATCGGTAATGGTTAATCTCTGTACTTCTGATATGTGCTATTAGCAAAATCAAAAACTAGCAAGGATTTGAGTAACCGAGTTGCAGGTTAAGATACCTATTATGAGCAACTAACCTATAACATTTGGTGATTATGCTTGACTTCAGAGAACATGTAAACAAGAAGGCCTTATAGGTGACAAAACATGTTCTTTTCAGTTAGGTGACTGCCAAAAATTCCATATACAACAAGGACTGAGTCAAAACATGTTCTTTTCAGTTAGGTGACTGCCAAAAATTCCATATACAACAAGGACTGAGTCACTTAGTTGAAGATTAAGTTCACCATTGTATAAAACTTTATGAATCTTAGCAACCAGGTTTACATAATTGGCTGTTTATTCAATAGACCAAGAAGAAGAAAAATAAAACCGTTAATAAATTTCTTGTTTTGGACAGACATTATTGGGCAAATTAAGCAAAATCAAAACTGAAAAAGATAAAGCAAAAGCAGAAGAACACTAATTTGGAGGGAATAGAGGAAACTCAACTTTAGAAATGATGTTAATTTAAAACTTACCTTTCCATGAGAGTGGTAGTAAGGCCAGCCAAGAAGAGCATTGCTATGGTTATCCATAGATTCTACTAAACTGAGCTTAAGAAATCTTTTGATTCTCTACAAAACTGTGTTAGAGGGGGAAAGAAAGAGAATGGAGTTTTACATATGGAGGGAGGGAAGGACTTATATATAGAATATTCTTATAAATAAGTATAAACATGTTGGGATGCTTAAAGCTTTTTTCAGGTATGTAGCTTTCTTTCGAGATTTCAATAATTAATCAAATAACTAAAATAACAAATCAATAAAATAAAATGATAGCACATGATTCCTGAAACATTATCTCAACCAACTCCACTTTATATTTTACCGCGCAAACTATAAGAAAATTATTATATGTGTAGTATAGCTAATTAGCTATGCAAATTAAATGGTTGTAAATACAAATATTATTCAGATCTTCTTGCAAATCATTCTTATACATGTTTACATGAAGTAAGATTAGAATCATTTATTTAAGTGTGTATTTTAGATATATTCATATATTATATATATTGTATTTTCCTTCTTTTGTTGGAAATCTTATACACTTATCGTTTTCCTTCTTTTTTTCTTCTCCTCTTCGGCCGTAAGTAAATGGTGGAAGACCAACAACGTAGTTTACTGACTTTGGTCTCACTCACTCACACTATAGTCCAGCTCTTATCAAATCTTTTTGTTTTCTTCTTCGTTTTTTCCTTGGGATACAACACAGTTTCTTGTCGTTATCCAAGAAAAATCAAGTGCACCGAAAAGAGCGGGAACGAATGCTTCTAATAACATATTTTTTCAATTTTGTGCACAGAAAGTATATGTAGCTGAGAGTATAATGTGTATAAACAACTAGAGATGCATGGAGTCAATGAGAAGTGGATTCCATAGTCAGCAAAAGAGGCAGGTAACCAAACTTCTTCCACCAATATATTGAGAAAAGTTTGATGGAATCCCTTTTTCAATTATTAAACCTATCACTACTCGTGGAAAAGAAAAACAAGACTCACATCTTCACCCCCAAATTTAAGTTGAGTATTACAGAACCTAAGATATAAAACTGAAAAAAATACTTTTTACTGAAAAAGACATAGTTATCAGTGTAATGACTTAGTTATTTTCTTAAGATATGCGTATAGATTTAAGTTTTAACATGGATTGAGTACATATATATACAAATATACAATGCCTTGCTTTTGGTATTGAAGCAAAACACGTAAAAATGGATAATAGGGTCAGCGTGAGCGAAAACTCAGTTTTAATATCTTGGGAAAACAATAAAAATGAATATCCTTAAATACTTTTATGAAAATGATTAATTGACTTTTACTGCAAGTGGACGTAAAGTCAGGAAAGTAATATCTCCATATTTGGGTCGCTGTGCATGTGTTTCCTGGTGATCATGATCGATGATCATAATAATGTTATGATACAAATACAATATACACAGTGGCGGATCTAGGATGAACTTGTACCCGGAACAAAACAACAAAACACTATATAAATTCAATATTGCATTATAAAAATTTTAAACAAAAATAGACCAAAAAAAAAGTCGGGGGGCAGCTGCCATCCCCACCCCCAACCTAGTTCCGCCCCTGAATATACATGTATTGCGCGTTATGTTCCTATCAATTGTGTCATAGTGGTGTATCCATTAAAAGAGTTATAGGATTCTTTCGTTCAACAATATGCAGTCAAATAAATATAAATCTATATAGAAAAGAACGAAAAAAGCAATTCCAATAGTAAAAGTAGGGAGACAAGAGTTATCATTTCATGGTCGCTTTCACCAACATTAATCTAAGAGCATGTCAAGAAAACTTTAAATCTTCTTTCTTTTCTCATTGTGATAACATGTTTAGAACTGTCTTTTGGCTTACTGGCGACCAAACGGTAGTCTGGTATCAATTGAACAAGAGTTTAAGGTTTCTTGTGTGTGTTGGTAGATACGATCGAAGATTAGATATCTAACCGGAATTGCTAGCCCGATAACCATAAAACTGAAAATTCATTAAATAATCACAAGAAAATTGGTCAGAATACCAGATATGGTGGATTTAACTGAAATATATTAAAAATATCACTACTGGTAAGTGCTTACATTCTCTCTTATATGAATACGATGACCCACAATATCCAATATTTAATCGTTATGCCTTAATTATGAATATGATCGTGTTGGCAATTTCACAGCAAAGATATTTTACGGATAAGAGCTAATTATACGAAGTTACAAACATGGGAGCTATCCATAAATGAACGGGACATGCTTTGCTTTCATTCTTCACTATCATTATGAATGAAACAAGTTTGTGTGCGTTTTAGTTTAGTCCAATTAATTCACATCCTTAAATTCGATATCAAGTGAAACCAGGTTGCTTATTTTGTCGGCCAATAATTCAATTCCTCATGAGAGTTTTAATGAACAAATGGATAAACTAGTCTGAGAAAGTAAGAAACAAGCTAAACGAACTTACCGTTGTGTTAGTTAAAAAAGATTCTCCACACATGCCTTTGAAAATCATTATATATGTTTTCCCTTTCATATGTATGTTATCTTATTTTACAAGTTGCCATTTGTTCACTACATCATACATGTAGATCCTAAAATCTACGCTAAATATTTGATAGTGTTTGAGATGTAAATTGGAGAAAATGTAAATATGTAGACAACAATATTCTTAGAACACAACGATATAAACGGAAATCAATTGACAAAAATGAACTTTTATTAATAAATGAGATCGATTACAACATAGTAAATGAGATCAGAAACTACAAAAATATCGATGAAAGAACAGTGACAAAATGAGGTCGAATGAGGTAAAATGAGGTCGATGTAAAGTGCGTGCTCTCTCTAGAGTTTTTCACGTGTCATTTAAGCTTTGTCTTCGTCTCTCTTTTATAGTCTCTCAACTCCGCGATCCTTGTAACTTCCTCTTCGATCTCGGGAACCGTTTTGACTTCATCTCTCGAGCTCGTTGGTCGTCGAAGGCTTTTTGGTTCCCGGCCCATTTGCTAATCTCGGCCCGTTTAATTACTAGTCAAAATTGAATCCAACAATACCAGTTACTATATATAATAAAAAGGCTGATTTGGGAGGGTTTTAATTAGGGGTGGGCACTTTACCCGATATCCGAAGTGGCACCCGAACCCGATCCGAAAAATTCGAATCGAAATTCAAACCGAAGTAACAAAATACCCGAACGGGTATTGACTTAGGAGAGATTGGGTATCCGAAGATAACCGAACATATGTATATTTAACCTTATATTTTTAGTTTATATCTCTCATTTCATTCAAAATATTTTTATTAACTTTATACATAGTTTAAGATCAGATAATATACATATAATTATGAATTGCTACTCACTTGAAAAACATGTCAAGCTTCTTGTTTTGTGAATTAGCAAAAATTATATCTAAAATTCTAAAAAAATAATAAAATTAATGTCTTTTTATTTTTAAATTTTATCTTTAAATCTATTAATCATTTAATCTATTAGAAATTAAAATTTAAAAAAAAATAAGTTGGAGGTGTATTTTTAAATACCAACAACTTGAGTAATGAAACTTTTTTTTTCCAAAAACTAAATATCTGAAACCCAATCTAAAATTACCGAACCCGAATCAAAAATATCCAAACCCGACCCAAAATATAAAAATACCTGAATGGATATTAAATCCCTATACCGAAATACCCGAAAATCCGAAATATCCGATCCGAACCCAAACGAATACCCAAACGCCCACCCTAGTTTTAACATTAAGAAATTCTCGGGTTCACCCCTATATGAACATGTAGGTTCATCGAGTAATAGGATTTCGTTATTTAATATTCAGTATCTCTTAAAAAAGAAAACAAAATATTATCAAATTCTATTATATTTTTAAAATTAAAAGATAAAAATAAATAAAAATTATCATAGTTGCAAAAAAAATATTTTTAAGTTTTAATATTGTCAGCAAAACACTAAACACTACATCCTAAACTCTCAATCCTTGAATTTATGATTAATCCAAGGTTTTACGGTTTATCCAAGAGTTTATTATTCATGGGTTAGTGTTTAGTGTTCTGCTATGTGTTACAAAGAAAATGGTTTAGTGTTCTGCTAACTATGTTAAAAATAGTTCTTTAAAATAAATTAAGAATCTAAAATTTATCTAAGGATTTAGGGTTTACCAAAAATTTATGATTTAAGATTTAAAGTTTAAGGTTTAGTTTTTTTTATAGTATTTTTTAAAAAATCTTTTTTTTTTGCAACTACTGTTATTTTGATCAAATTTTTATTTATTTTCAAAGCATAATATGAATTGATAATATTTTATTTACTTTTTTAAATGATACTGAATATAAAATAACGAATTCTTTTTGGTTGGTAAACATAAAAATTACTGTTTAACATTTCTCTTTTACAATGTTGTTTTTTTTTTTATATTTTAGATGACATCGTGTACAGTATTACTATATCAAAGTTCGTAGGTATTTGAATCAAAATCGGTTGGTAATGACTAATGAGTATGTTGATGTATCTTTTTATTCAAGATGTAAGGCTCTTAAAAATAAGTAAACTAGATTGAAAATATGGCTTTTTCGATAAGGCTCTTTTAATTATATAGGCTTATTTAACCCAAAAGTATATATATATATATATATATATATATCTACTTAATTACATCTACTTAGTTTTTTTTTCTTTCTCTCGCATATGTTACTATGTTATATATATATATATATATATATATATATATATATATATATATATATATATATCTTGGGTTTTTGATAATTCTGGTATGTGGACGTCGACTTCTCATTATATGTGGACATTTCCAATAGCCAGTTGTTAATCCAGTGACCAGACAGCACCATTCGACCTAATTACATCTACTTAGTTTTTTTTTCTTTCTCTCGCATATGTTACTATGTTATAGATATATAGAATTTTGTTGACTAGTCGGGCCAGAGCCGGCTCAAAACGTTCTAAGACCCTTGGGCAAGCTTTTTGTTTTGAATTTTTTTATATATGTTTCAAGTATTTTTAAAAAAAAAACATATAATGTAAAAGAATATATGAAAATATTTAATAATAATTCCAGTTATGAAAATACATAAGACAAAAATTATATTTTTTAAAACAACAAAACAAAATTTACTTAAAAAATATAGGTGTGTTTTAAAAAAAAGTTCAAAATATAGGTTTTTTTACAAAAAAAAAATTAGGCTCCCAATATCATGGGCCTTGGAGCGGTCGCACCCATTGCCCCCGTACCTGAGCCGGCTCTGAGTCGGGCCATCTTGCATTGTTCAACCATTATAGTGTCTCGTGATTGAAAAGACGAAAATTGGGATTTGAAAAACTTTCTTTACTGGACCATCACAAATGTACTCTTGGCAAGCAAATAAACTGATCAAGCTTAAGACTGTGTTTAGCCATGAATCGAAGTTGGGATTGATAACGGGAAGAACTGCAGAAGTTGGTTCGATAACTGGTCCAAAAGACCAAAGTTCCTAGCCAGGTTGGGATTCCGTTGCCAGCAGCTTTGGACAAGCTTTGGCGTAACGTTACTTGGCTGATTCCTCTTGGCCAGAAAATCAGGTGTGTACACACTTTCTTGTCAACACTCTTTTCGACAGAAGATGAAACTCCCTAGTTTCTCTGGAGAATTTGATTGGGTACTGTAGATTATTGGGCTTTGGTATGGTATACTTTCGCGAATCAAAATATTAACAATTCTAATTTATTTAAACATAGTAGTTCTTTTCAAAACAACCGGTTTGAACCTTATATGGGTTCTTCTCCCAGGAGTAAAGCCCATATCTTTAGCCCAAATATTTTAACTACTTCCGAGGTCCTTGAAGCCCCATGAGTCTTCCCTGTTAAATATCTGTGGCAGCTGAATCTGACCAGTATAGCACACTGCACGCTAGTTAGTAGGTACACTTTCAAATGATGAAATTCTTGGTTAGCCAACGGGAAACATAACTTTTTTTTGTATGCGTTAACATGCTATAGCATCAGCATCAAACTTTTGCTACGACATCAGTTGATAAGAACCTTGTGTACATAAATTAACAACCTAATAATTTCAAGCATCTTTGTGCAATCAAGAAAGGCCATACATCAAATTAAAAAATGCTGCTCGTTCACGTCTGAATGTAATGGTTGTAAATCATTATTATCAATGATGTCTAGCTTCTTCCTTCTGATTCAAGGATAAGCGACCCCCTAGCAAACATATTGCTTCGACTTAAATATTTCTATTATATGTATCAATGTATGTAAAGGAGAATTTAATGTGAAGAATAATATTGCTCAGTCATGAATGCCTTGTGAATAAATTGACAGCAAGACTAAAATATCTCCTAACTATAGACTATTTATTACAAATAAATAGCTTACGAGGAGAAATTTTAACAAAAAAAAAAATATATATATATATAGCTTAAGAGGAGAAACAAGTACTAGTAACAAAGGTATGATTGAAAATATATGAACAGTGTCTAATTTCCCATTTCAATATTCAATATAAAATGGGTTTGTGAATCAGGCTTGTCACATTCCCCTAATCCAGACTCAGATTCAGATTCAGATTAGATACAGAAATCCGGTTTTAATATTTTTTCTTTCAATGCTGTATAGATGCATGTAAATCCAGTTCTGTCTCTATGTATATAAATATACACAGCCTTTTATGCCTAGGGGAGTAAGTCTGTGTGTGAAACTGTGAATTGGGTTGGTTATAGGCTTATAGCTAGTATTAAATGTTTAGAAAGCGTAACATGAGTAGCTCAACTCTTTTTTTGGTCAATTTTTTTTTTTGGGTTCAAACTTTCCAGGAGTAGCTCAACTCTAATGAAAGATGTATACATAGAAATTTCAATAGAAACGTTATTAATCAACCGTTTCTGTCATTGGTCCAGACACTTTGATATCTAAGATAAAGTTGAATTCTCATCCACGTGGCTGTGAAGGTAGATTTTGTTTTCGCCGTTACAATGACAAGATTCAAAACTTTGTATTGTGAAGTCACTTAACCAATCGCGTTATTCACGTATTAGTTCTTTCAACAAAAACACGTCGAGAGTTTTGGCAATTGAGACCAGAAGATAATTTTATCTTATCAAGTGGGCATTGTTTATGCCTAAAGAGAGAAAAAGGATTTCGAGCTTTCATCGGCTCAGGCTTCGTCCGTGTTCTTAACCACTTTTCTTAAGCCTTAACCACTTGTCTTTTTCATAGAAAAAACTGATTGGTGTGATGATTTAATTGACCCATTAATGAAACTATGATTAACCAGTAATTTCTTCGTTTCCCCATGTTAAGAAGTCTTAGAGCGTTTTAATAGGTATATACGCATAGTGCATCATTGCATGTAAATAATAATCAAACAAAGAGTACACAAAAGATTATTGCATGTATATATGGCAGTAAGAAAACGAATCAATACAACCAAACAAAGAAAGAAGTTTTTTTGTATGTAAATATATTGCACTCATTCTCCCCACACCCAGTGGCCAGTGGCAAAGTGCCCTTGTAAGCTTTTAAGATACCTTTTGCGGTTCTTTTTATACATTAAATGTATAAATGTATTTGTTCGAGTACATATTTTACTTATCTTATAATTATATTTTACTAGATATCCGAGTTTGAAATACTGGATCGAAAACCGGTATTTTAATACTCATTAATGTATGCTTGGCTGCTCTCTTTCAGATACCTCACATATAAAAATCAGTTTAATTTTCCCTCTTTTTTCTGATCTATATTCATCCATTTTTTCTATATTAATTCCGTCAAATTTAATTTGGATGATACATATAAGGAGTAGATGATGATGATAAGCAAACGTAACACAACCACATGTGTGAGGTATAAAAGTAGATTTATTAAGTGATAAATAAAAATCCCAGCTAGCTTCTAATTATCACACATTCTTAACAAAGAAACAAACACCTTCCAATAATTAGCCAAAATTATCCAAAACGACACTGTCATTAGCTTATCGAGACCATTTATGAAGCACATGCCCCTCCCCCAACTTACCCAAATGCGCAAAGTAATAATTACATGGGTATTATAGTCATGTCACATTGAATAAGTGGTACGGTTACGAGACGACCAAGCGATGAACCCGAGACCATTGCCGAGCTCCATTCTGCTCCATTGCATCGCGCATGTGACCTCTTTCTCTCTCTCTTTTTATCCCTCTTGTCAGATTTTTTTTTCAATTTCTTAAATGACCCCATTGGATTCGAACCAAACCCATGACACGAGAGAATGATGAGAACCAGATCACACCAATCTTGATCCAAATTGTAATAGGAAAACAATTCATTCTTGAAAGAAACACCAACGACCCTTTCTCTACATTTCTCCCAACCCTTGATTTCTACTTCTCAATCATTATCATCACCAGAAAACACACACAAAAAAAGAAAACTCTGTTTCATCTTTTCCCCTCTTAACAATCAAGCAATGTCGCTTGACATTAAGAGACCAAGCATCAACAAGACCAAGAAGAAGACTGGTTTCATCGTCAAAATGCAGCTAAACAACAACAGAAGCGGACACAACAACAAAAGAAACCTCTTCTTCATCTTCTTCAGAAACTATTACAAATGGCTCCTCTGGCTTTTCCTCTCTCTCTATTTCTTCACATCTTACTTCCCCGGAGACCAATCCTCACCATCAACCACCACCACAACAACAACAACAAGCCTCCTCTCTAACCACCAAACCTCCTCCTCCCTCCCATCTCGCGCCCTCATCGAATCTCCCGCCATCCTCAAACCATCTCCGTTCACCGGAATGAAGATATACGTCTACGATCTACCGGCTAGGTTCAACGCCGACTGGGTAACCGCATCGGACCGGTGCGTCAGCCACCTATTCGCGGCGGAGGTAGCGATCCACCGCGCCCTTCTGTCCGACTCCTCCGTCCGTACGTTGGACCCGGAAGAAGCAGACTTCTTCTTCGTCCCCGTCTACGTCTCCTGCAACTTCTCCACACCCAACGGTTTCCCTTCTCTCAGCCACGCTCGCTCCCTCATCAGCTCCGCCGTCGATTTCATCTCCGAGCGTTACACGTTTTGGAACCGGACTCGAGGTTCCGACCACGTCTTCGTCGCTTCTCATGACTTCGGCGCGTGCTTCCACGCCATGGTAAAAACTAAAACTCCTTAACTTTTGTAATAAAGTTTTGATTTTTATTTTTTATTCATAAAAAGTTTTGATTTTTATAAATTTTGAATTTTTGTGAAGGAGGATATGGCGATTGAAGAAGGGATACCAGAATTTATGAAAAATTCGATAATTTTACAGACGTTTGGAGTTAAATATAAACATCCATGTCAAGAAGCGGAGCATGTGGTGATCCCGCCGTATATTCCGCCGGAGAGCGTGCAGAAAGCACTAGACAGAGCTCCGGCGAACGGACGGCGAGACATATGGGCGTTCTTCCGTGGAAAGATGGAAGTCAACCCTAAGAATATAAGCGGACGCTTTTACAGCAAGTGCGTGCGTTAGCTAAAACCTTTCTTGATTTTTTTTTCATTTTCATGTTGACTTTGAAAAATTATACATAATTTACTAAACTGCCACTTCCCGGCGTGCAGGGGTGTGAGAACGGCGATTCTAAAGAAATACGGCGGGAGAAGACGGTTTCATCTAAACCGGCACCGGTTTGCTGGATACCGATCAGAGATCGTGCGATCGGTGTTTTGTCTCTGTCCTCTCGGGTGGGCCCCTTGGAGTCCTAGGCTAGTGGAATCCGCCGTGTTGGGATGCGTACCCGTGGTGATCGCGGATGGGATCCAGTTACCGTTCTCGGAGACGGTGCGGTGGTCGGAGATCTCTCTCACGGTGGCTGAGAGAGACGTGAAGAATCTGCGCAAGATACTAGAGCGCGTGGCGGCGACTAATTTGTCTGCGATGCAGCGGAACTTGCGTGAGCCGGCGTTCAAGCGGGCCCTCTTGTACAATGTGCCGATGATGGAAGGAGATGCCACGTGGCATATTCTCGAGGCGTTGCGGAGAAAGCTACATCGTTCTTACAGGATGTCGAGGGTTTCGGGCGAATGAGCTGTCGACACGTATGATGTGTGTCTGAATGGATGCCAGGCTGGAATTTTGGGGAGTTTGTCGATATTGGGAAACCGGATGTCTCTTGTGGGGACCATAACGTGAGGAGCTTAACTTGGGCACGTGAGATGTCTGCTGAGCTGGCTGGCAATGAGTGGATTAACATGTGACTCAGGGAGGTGAAAGTGTAAAGTTTGCTGACGTGTAATTCTTTTTTGATGATTAGTTAGTCATATAATTCTTTGAATATAATAAAGGACTTTTAGATCGAAATGCATGCAGGGTTAAATCAAATCTCAAATTTCAGTTTAAAATCTAATCATTGGAAGAAACTTTATCAAATTTTAACACGCATGTAGTTTAAACTTTAAACTGGTAAAACTACAACTATTTTAAGTATATGGTTACTTTGATTGGTTTTATCTGTTCTTTGATATCGTGAATTTTTTTGCATTATTTGATGAAAATGATCCAATCATTCGACTAAACTGCTATTCTTCAAAGAGTGACAACCTAGAAATATGCCGAGCACCTTTTAAAATTATTTCACTCGACTACATTTATTCTACAAATGCAAATCTCATTCGACTAAGCTACTACTCTTTTGGCAAAAAAAAAAAGCTACTACTCTTCGTAGAGAGTTGACAACCTAGAAATATGCCGAACACCTTTTAAAATTATTTTCGTTCGACTAAATTTATTCTCTACAGATGCAAATCCAACATGCCAACCTGATCGAAACTCAACCGAAAACATAGACACTCGGATCTAAGATCTAGTTGACCGTGCTTAGATATACAGAACTATTGTTAAAGTAAAGATAAATTATGCATATAAACTTGTGGAAAGTAATGAATAAAGGGGTGGAGTGGTATCGGGAAAGATGAAAGACAGAGAAATGTGAGCAAGAGACAGCTAGTGTGTCAGAAGATGCATATACCCAATAAATGTAATATGTTGAATAACATACATATATATACCCACAGTTTGTTTGTGAGACCCACATTACTTTAATATCTTTATGTCTTGTAGATATCACTAAACAGTGCCCTTGATAATTGATCCTATCATATAGACCGGAGAGGCCATCGCCAAAACATACAAGACGAAAAAATATTATATTTCGTCGTCCCATCTTCACTCACAGTAGTGCTGCTGAAACCGCAACAAAAAGAATGATCATGCACATTAATTTTTTTAATTAGAAGGAAAGTGACATAGTATCACATTTATAAATGGTATGGTCACTGGGCAAGTACCATTCTCTTTGCTCTAAGGGTTGGTTAGGAACATAGGAGAGGTCTGGATCTTAAGTAGACCTATATATATATATATTGTTTTCCCATACTTTCATTGCAATAAGATACATTTACATAAAGTGAGTATGAAGGAAGTGAACACAACAACATAAACTTGCCAAATACTACCTAGAAAGTGAATCTAAACCCTAATATCTAATTTATATCAAAGAAAAACAAAGTTCATATCAAAGGGAATATACTTTACTAAAAGACCCTACATTTTCTGTTTATCCTTAGGCTTTACAGTATGTTGGGCCGTGTCCGACCATACACAGGGCCTAAAGTTTTAAATACTTTGGGGAGTAAAAAATGGAAACAGAGCCGCTAAAGTCGCAAAAAGGATGGAGAAAGTGATGAACATGATAATACGAAAGCCTGATCCGAAGCAACTCTTGCGTGATTGGCAACGTAAGCTTCGTCAGGAGTGCCGTAACATCGAACGCCAAATCCGAGGTTTTTTTTTTTTTTTAATTCAGGATAAAGTTTTAAACTTTGATGAATTTAGCTGAAATTAAATTTGATGGGTTTGGCTGATTGCACCCAAATTTGCGAGAAATTAATCTGAATCGAGTTGGGATTAGATAATGATCACGAGGGTCCTTTTCAATTGTGTTCTGTCTTTGGGTCGAATCAGAATTTTCTAATTCTTTGTTTTCAGATATACAAAAGGAAGAGAGAAATGTTGAGAAAGCTATTAAAGAAGCTGCAAAACGAAATGATATGGTCTCAGCCAAGGTAGTAACACCCAACAAAGCTTAGCTCTTTTTGTTCTTTGTTATCTCACTATTCAATGTTTCTCTGGTTTTTGGTGTTCCAGGCACTTGCTAAGGAGATTGTGAGTTCGAGAAGAACAGTGAACCGGTTATACGAAAACAAAGCGCAGATGAATTCCATTTCAATGCACCTTGGGGAGAGTGTTGGTATATTATAAAGGCTTTTTGAGTTTTCATCATATGCAATATGATTTGCGTTATTACATATATTCTCTAACACATGTATATTCTTTCGTTGAATGTGAACAGCTGTTGCTAGAACAGTTGGGCATCTGTCCAAGAGTGCAGAGGTTATGAAGCTAGTCAATAACCTCATGAAGGCACCACAAATGGCTGCTACTATGCAGGAGTTCAGCAAAGAGATGACTAAGGTGCGTTACTGTTCTCCGATCATATTACCTTTTTTTTTTTATAGCTGAACCTGTTTGAAATTTCTGAGTTGTGTTCTCTCACTGCCTGAGAACTAGTATACTCGTCTCGTACGTAATCAGAAATTAATCTTTTGTTGCTTTGATATGCAGGCTGGAGTGATTGAGGAGTTTGTGAATGATGCTATTGACAATGCACTGGATTCAGAGGATATGGAAGAAGAGATCGAAGATGAGGTTGATCAAGTATTGACAGCTATTGCTGGAGAAACCGCTGCTGAGCTCCCAGAAGCTGTCAGGAAGGAAAGGATAAAGGTGCCAGCGCAGAAGGCTAGCACTTCCCGTGAGGTAACCTCATCCACCAAAATTCATTTGCGAGAGAAAGTAAAACAATTTTGGTACTTGGAGATTAGATTCTTAAAGAAGAAGTTGCAAGTTTTTTTGTTTGGTTTTGCAGAAAGAGTCAATTGCAGAAGGTAATGATGATGAGGAAGAACTGGAGGAGATTCGAGCTCGGCTTGCAAAAGTTAGATCCTAACTGATGATTCCAATGACTCTGTACAGTCCATTTTCTATCAACTCTTAATGTTGATGACAACACGAGAGATTGGAGTGTTCTACTGTATAATATAACTGAACTACCGTATACAATGTAATGATAAGCTGTTTTTTGTTAACTAACTTTCGTTCATTTTCATCGTATTTCATACAAAACTCTCCTTAATCTTATACTATGGTTCATCAGGATTTTCGGTCAAGTTTCCAATAAAACGAATCTAAATGTTGATACTCAACTCCAAACCAACCTCCTTCATCCTCGTGCTTTCAAAGAACCATCTAATGAGCTTGGTTTATAATCACCTCCTCCATGATCTAAAGGTGGCGGAATACATGATATAATGTGAGATGGTCATAGCCATATATACAGGATTAGGATCATATATTCATAATACTTGCATATTAATCTAGACTGACCCTAAGCAAGAGCACATATAAACTAGCTAATGTATTCTATTTACATAGTCAAACACAGAATGACATGAAATTTATCACACACATTCCACGTTTTTGCTTATATCAAACAGAAAACAACAAGAGTTTGGTTTCATAGGACATGTAATAATTCCAAACTTATGGGAGTCTTGTTAATTCCTAAGCGTTTGCATATCTTAATGTCGAAAGCAACTTGTAGTGACAATCAACATGCATATTCCACCTCATGTATTAATGTTACAATATCGAAAGAAACTTGTAGTGACAAATGACAATCAACATGCATAGTCCACCTCATGTATTAATGTTACAATATCGAAAGCAACTTATAGTGACAATCAACATGCATAATCCACCTCATGTAATGTTGGACAGTATACAAGATTGTCAAAGACATAAAATTTAATTAGGATCATAAGAAAAGATAAAAATAAAATAAATAAATAAAGGGAGGACTGAACAAACCAGTAAGCATGTTTGGTCGTAAGACACATGTTTTGTTAGGAAACTCATATTACGTACTGAGAATGTAATTTAATATGGAATATTAATACTCTGAGAAGTATCCATCTTTGTGTGTTTTTTCTTTTAAATACCTGTTCAAATTCATAAGAGAAAACTTACCAACAAAACATGAAATCCAAGATATTCTCTCTTCCTTTCCTCTTCTCTGTTTTCATTTTTTCCCACTTCCTACACGGTCGAAGAATTGGCTCATCATGCTGGCTACTACAGCTTGCCAAAAACAAAATCATCCAGGTAACCTCTTAAATCAATTAAAATTTGTTTGGTTTTAGTAGCTCGTATATACATTACATCGTACCTGATTTCTGTGGTAATGTTGCTGATTCTGCTATTCACAGGTTGTTCTATTTCTTCTTTGAGTCACGGAACAACATAACGGATCCAGTTGTGATCTGGTTATCGGGTGGACCGGGTTGTAGTAGCAGCTTCGGTCTGTTCACTGAAAATGGTCCGTTCATTCTAACTGAGGATCTCTCTCTCTCGGAACGAGTATAGTTGGAACCAGGTTCGAATAATTTCGATAATAGAAAAAGATACTTTGTCGTTAAAAGAAAAATGTGTTTCTTGTCGGTCAAGAAACATCATTTTCAATCATTCAACTAACTTTTTGTTTTTAACAGGTCTCCAATATAATTTACGTTGACCAACCAGTTGGGACAGGTTTCAGTAACATAGCCGACACTGACGTTCTCCGGCATGACGAGACTGGTGTGAGCAAGGACCTCTACCATTTCCTTCAGGTTCGATTCTTGTTTTCCTCTAAAAGATTTGAATTATAAGGGAAGACGACATATTTTCCCACCAGAACTATGACATAGTAATAAATTACACAAAGTTTCAAAGTGGTCTCAATTGCACACATTAAAAGTTTGACAACCTGTTTCCACATAATAAGAAAGTGCGAACCTCATTTCCACACAGACCAAGATTTGGCTTGGTTTTATCGGTTTATGTAATAGTAAATTGGTATGCCTCAACCCATAATAAGATCTGACTATGGATCGATTTATACCTGACCCGAAACACCTTTAAACCTCCCAAATCGAGTTCATTGTCTTTAGAACCCTAAAATCTTAAAAATTGAGAGAGAGATTTCTTTACAGACCCAAAAAGTATGAGTCATGACTCCATTGTTGATTCATGCAAAGAGACAACGAGAGAGAGACACACAAAGAGATCAAAACAGAGAGACACATAGAGACAAAGAAACAACGAGAGAGAGAGACAGAGAAGAGATGTCGAAATTACCTAGATTAAACACAATCAGAGCACAATCGAGAGAGAGAGAGAGAGAGAGAGAGAGAGAGAGAGAGAGAGAGAGAGAGAGAGAGAGAGAGAGAGATTGGTGATTTAGGGTTTCTAATCGGGTTATGGACTGGTTTAGTTGTTTAATCGAGTTTTTATTCTCTAATCGGGTTACAATTGGGTAGTTTTTGGTTTAGTTAAGCAAGATATTGGTTAAGCTTAGGTTTAGGGAACTTTAACCAATTTTAAACTGACCTTTGTTGATATTAGTTCGATTTAGAAAGATTAGGTGGAAACGAAGTTAGAACTTTCTTATTATGTGAAAACAGGTTGTCAAACTTTTATGATGTGCAATTGGAACGATCTCGAAACTTTGTGTACATTTAGTACTATGCCATAGTTCTAGTGGGGAAATACGTCATCTTCCCCATTTAGTTTGAAAATATTGATTCCAAACCCGCTAAATGTAATACAGTGAACAACATAAATCAATTAAAGAGTTGACTAACTGTCTGTTTTGACACTATTATACACAGTAGTACATTTATAAATTAATACTCGACAAATTAATAATCTATATAAATTAATAATTTTTGTCGGTCCCAAGTTAGACCGATGTTAAATATAACACAAATCGATAAAATAACATGATAATATTTTTAATACTTATATGTAAATATATAGTCCCCTTAAAATCATAAATTAATAATCTATATATATATATAATTTTTATATAAGTACAAGTTAAATATTATATTGTTGGTTTTATATTCACAATGAAAATTTTTTATTTTTCTTAACATTTCAATATATTTTGATAATATTTAGTAAAATTATATCGAAAACCCCTTGACAATTCTATTATATGAAACATAAAAATATACACAAAAATAAGATAATAAAACAATATGAAAATAAAATTTCTAAAATTTAAATAATGTACATACAGTAAAATAAAATATTTTTTTCTAAATAAAAATAGAAAAAATATAACTAAAGAAATTTTTGTAAATTAATATGTCTATAAATGAATAAAATTTCAAAGTTTCAACATTATTAATTTATAGAGGTTTTAATGTAACACTAGATTCTGATCCGCCCTTAAAAACGTAATCGATAAAAAGTTCTCATGTTTTAATAGTATTGATATGTAAATAAATGCTGTCAAAATAAAAATATAACTAATTAAATAATTATAAAAGTGAGAAAAATGAATCTATAAATAAAATAAAAAATATTGAAAACAATTAAGTTTTATTTTGTGGTTTTATAATAAACATTGTGAATTTATTAAGTAAATATATTATATGAAGTGATTATAATTGATTAATATTAGAATGTAAATCTGAAAAAATCACTTAAAAATAGGTAAATATTAATTTATACTACTATCCATGTTTCCAAACATATTTCATGAACCATGTTTTCAAACATACTACCTCCGTTCCACAAAATAGGATGTTATGAGTTTTCCTTTTGTTCGTGTGGAGTACTATTAATGTCTTTTTAAATAAAACTTAATTCACATTTGATATTTACGATGATTTGTATAAATGTTTTTTTGGAAAAAAACAAATGCTTTTGGTAAATGTTCACTTTTAAATGAATAAAAAGAGTTTAAAGAATAAAGTGTGCAAAATCATTAAAATGCAGTCACCAAAATAAGGAAAACAATAATCATAAATGTCTAGAAAAAAAATGTATTTATTGTTTTTTAATCTATGTTAAATACTCAGAACATCCTATTTTATGGAACGGATGTAGTAATATAGAAGATACATGGACAAGAAGATTCGGCATGAGATCCCCAGGACCCGCCCGAACCGACAATGAAATGGCTTTGGGCTCCAGAACCTTTTGATTGTTGGGCTTGCCTAAAAACTTCGCATACATCTCTCCTCAAACAAAATTGTACAAATACTGTATTAATTATATTAAAGTTAAAAAAAATTATTGAAGCACACCCCCCACAGTGGAGACAAGAGAAAACGTGTTTAGTTACCAAATTTCAGTTACTGCAGAAAGTTTCACAGATTAAATTATGAAAGCCAATAACATATTATCACATTTTCACATATTATCACATTTTTTGTCAATTGAACTATAATGATTTGAGTTCGTTTTGTTTTGAAATTTGGTAGGCGTTTTTCAAGGAATATCCGCAACTTGTGAGGAACGATTTCTTTATCACGGGGGAATGTATACATTCCAGCGTTGGCTTCTCGCATTCACACTGGAAATAAAAACAATGAAGGGATTCCAATAAAACTTACGGTAAGTGTATATGAATCTTAGTGAATACCTGTTTTAAAGCCTCCTTTTTAATCTTTTTTTTTGAAAAAAAAAATATCTTTTTTTTTTCTTTTCCATCTAATATTAACTAGATACTTGATTTTGACCCGTCCTTAAAAAGGGTGGGTATATTTTTGTTGTAAACTTTTTTTACGTAAAAAAATATGATTTTTGATAAATTATATATTTTCCATTTTATCAAATTTATTTTAAATTAACTTATATGATTTATTTTTGTTATTTTAAATATGACTAAATTTTTGAAGACTCCAAATAATTCTAACCCATAATGTGATTTTATTTATTTAACCCGAAGTTAAATTTATTTTACACTGATTTTTTTAATTTAAATAAAATATTTTATACCTTCAACACTCTCTGTATTGAAAAATTCTTTTGTGCATTTCAAAAAATTTTCTATAATTTTATTAAATTTAGTTTATGTGATTTATTTTATTTTAAATAGAACTATTTTTAGGTTTTGATATTTGATCTTTTTAAAAATATATATTTTGATATTTTTAAAATATTAACATTCTATTTTTATTCAAAGTACATAGCATGAAATTTAACTTTTACGCTTGAGTTTTGTCATTTATAAATGATATAAAAATTGACTTATCATATTACAATTTTTTTAATTGTGCGATGTTTTGGTTTAAAGTTTTAACTTTTCATATTTTAAATGGCTTCATTTTAGTATTACCTTTTAATAAGTTATAAATAAATATATATATATATATATATATTATTTAGTTTTCTAAATTTTTGCATTCTTTTTATAGCTAAGTTTAATATACATATAATATAAAACTTAACCAATAGATGTAAACCTATTTTGTATATATTTTTAGTTGAGGTTAGTGATTTTTTGCTATAAACCATAAATTTGTTGAAAGTCGTTTGAGATATATTGTTTTGTGATTGACTGTATGTTTAGTCGATATGTTATGAGTACATTTATAATGTATCGTTGATGGTTTCTATGTTATTGATGAACCAAATCGTAAGGTAAATATATTAAGAATATTCGACTACATCTGATATATTTTTTTTTTCTTTTTGTTGTTAAATAAGTTTACATTTTACTAAAACATGACATGGGTAATATATTTCGGATTTGTTTCAAAATTGTGCCAAAACTTCGCATATTTTATTATTGAAGAAGATTAAATATTTCGAGCTGAAAATATCTGATCCAATATATTATTATGAGATATTTTTTGAAATAAATAATATCTTGTTTGTTGTTTAACTTTCTGATGATATGAAAAGCAGTTTCAGATTGAAACAATATGTGGCTCATTTTGTAGACGATTATTCACCATATCGTTTAGTTTTTTAGAGAAAGATTTGTTCACTTTTTTTATCATCTTGAAGTTTCTTTTTGAAAAAATCATGCTACATGGAGATTGATGTGATTACGCTTTTGCCAAAATAGAAATTGAAAACCTATTGAAAAGCATAAAATTGACACAGTAATATATTACATTAGCTTAATACCTACACACAAAAAACAAAAATTATTAGCTTGTTGACGATGAACAAATAATTAGAATCTGAAGAAACAAAACTAAAGAAAATTAAAAAATAAACAAACTACGTATGATTTCAATGACAATAAATGACACAAAGAAACAAATAATAGAAATTAAGAACTAAAGATTAGAGTGCAAATATGGTAAAGTCAACCAAATGGTTCAATGACTATTTATAGGGTAAACAGTCGGCCAGTTAGGTTAGATAAGAAGAAAATTCAAAAGTATAATGATTGTCAAGTTTAATCGATAAAATCTTTCAAGTTTGGTATATACTGATTTGATTATGGGATATTCTGATTTATTTTTCTAAACTAAATTTATTGTTGGAGATTTGTTTAATAGTTTGTATTACAACCCCGTAAGCAAATCAGAATATCCAGCAAATAAAAAAATTGGTTTAACAATATAAATTTGATGCTTCTCTCTTTTCGAAGTCCAACAAAATCGTAAATGTATTTGATGGTTTAATATATATTTATTCAGAAAAGAACGATGGAAAAGGCATATTAATGCATAGATAAATATGGGAAACTAACTAAATAAGTGGAAATGGTTATATGTTGTTGACAGAAATTTAAAAAAGAAAATAAAAAAAGAATTTAATTGAAATCATAGCTTAAAATTTATTCATTGGCATGAAGTTGTAAATAATTTAAAATTTCAGGGTGGCCTCAAAAAAACCTCTTGTGTTTTAATAGTATTGATCAAAAAATTAAAACCGAATACAATTAGGAATATTTTAAGGATATACATTATGTGAGATATTTTTAGATACACCAATCTGTTATTTTTCAATTCAGAGATCTATTAAGTTACAATTACAAAATCTTTTGGCTAATCTCGTTACTTTATCAAATATTGTAATTTCTATAGGAATATTTATTTATACGATTATATTGTTATACCCAACTCTTAACAAATTTAATTGAAAATTATTAAATAAAGTAATGAATTAAAAAGATACAATGGCTAGTTTATAGTTTCGTGTATATGAATAAGCAAAGGTTAGTGCTTCAGCTTGCACATAACCGATTTCTAGTATCACTAATTAGATTATAGCCAACGTAAATACTTTATTCAAAACCAAGAAAACAAAGAAAAACACAGTTGTCAATTTCATGTATAAAATATTGTAGCTCGAGGAACATGTCAAGTTTTGTGTGACCACAATTTTCAATGCTCATATGATTCGTTGATCTTAATTACCCCGTTTCCAATCAAATGTTCCAAACCTTTGATATATATTAATTCATACAGCGACATATAGAAATTAGGAAAGATATATTTATTGTATAGTTAGACGTGGTTAATTAAAAAAAAGAAATAACAAATAATACACGAAAGTAGGAGATGATCTGCGATTTAATAAAATAAAATATAAGCATTTTATTAAAACCATAGATTAAAACCAATCTAGTGGCAAATAGCTGTAAATATTTCTGAAATAGAAGGGCACCTCAAAAAAGGTCTTCTGTTTTAATAGTATTTACTAGATTCTGACCCGTCCTCGGAGGACGGGTATATTTTTTGTTTTCCATTTAATGTAAAATTTAATTTTTATATTTATATTTTTAATTACTTTTTTTATTTGTAATCATATTTGTATAAAATATTTTTTCTAAAATAATGAGTAAAAGACTTTAATTTATTTTATTAAAATAGTTGGAGTAAATCTATATTAATATATTCCTTTAAAAGGACGGGTATATATATATATATATATATATATATATATAAGCTTTTAATTTTTATATTGTGTTATCTGTAATCATCTTTGTGTTTAAAGTGGTTAGATTTATTATATATTTTGATGCAATTATAAAAAAATAATAGATATAACGTTTATCAATACGACATTTTAGGGATGGACAAAACACCTAGATCCGAAGAACTGAACCGAACCTGGTCCGTATAAGTAGTACCAAACCAAACTGAATTTGATTAAATATCCGAATGAGTTCAAGTTTTTGGTATTTAAAGAATCAAAACTGAACCCGACCTGAACCAAAGTATTTCGGATTGCCGAATATATTTGAAATATATTTATATAACTATATTAATTATTTTTAGATTTAATGTATATTAAAAACATTCAAAATATATAACATACTTTCTAGTTGTTCAAAATACTTAAAAAATATTTTATAAAATCATATTTTGATATTTATTACATGTATATATCTTTTTTGTCCGGATAAATGTAAGTATATTTTTACACAAAAGTACTTTTAATAAATATAATACAAATAATTATTACATCATCAAATTTTTCAAGAGAAAAAAATATGATTTTGGTATCTGAATCGATTTACTCTCAATCAAACGTAAACCTTTCCAGATTTATTAAATGTTCTATGAGTGAGCGTTCTGGCATACATTGGGTTCGGTTTGGTTATATTCAGGTTTCGGATTTTCAGGTTCAAAGATTTCAGCCATTCGGTTATTTCTAAATTTTGGTTCTGGTTTGGTTCATATCTTTTCGAGTTCGGTTCGGGTTCAGATAACTCATTTAAATAATTTTTAAAAAGTTTAAATTCCTTATATATTTAAAATTCCACAAAATATATATAAACAAAATAGATATAACATATAAATTTGAATAGCATATGTCAAATACCTAAAATTAACATATAAATTGGGTTAATTTGAATATTTGGATTGAAAATCAATAGATACTTTAAGTTTTTTTAGTGCCTTGAATATATTTTAGTTATTTTAGACATTTACTTTTGACTATTCGTATAAATTTTAAGTATTTTGGACAACTAAAAATTATCTTATATATTTTGAATGTTTTTAATATACATTAAATCTAAAAATATTTAATATATATGACTATATAAATATATTTCAGATATATTCGACCTAAATACTTCGGTTCAGGTCGAGTTTGGTTTCGATTCTTTAAATACCAAAAACTTGAACCCATTCGGATATTTAATCAATTTCAGTTTGGTTTGGTACTACTTTTTTGGATCCAGTTCAGTTTGATTTTCCGGATCCGGGTTTTTTGCTCAGCCCTAAAATGTCTTATTGATAAACGTTATATCTAATTATTTTTTATAATTGCATCAAATTATAAAATAACTCAAACCACTTTAAGTACAAAAATGATTACATAAATAAATAAATATATTTAGATAGTTTATTGGGACACAACCTTTTATTAACTGGAAATACTTGTGTTTTAAATTAATAGATAGTTTGTTTAAATTTTACAAATATATTTAGAAAATGTCATCTTTGTAATTTTTTGTTTAAAATTAAGAATTAACATTTATGTGGTCATTTTAAATGATTTTTGCAACACATAAATATTTTAAGAAATTGAAAATATTTCACAATTTTAATAATAATTTAATTTCGTATATGATATTGAAATATTTTTAATTTTACAAAATAGAACAAAACAATTATACAACAAAAAATCAATCCATCCTAAAATAAATGCCTAGTTTAAATGAGATTCTATTGTTGGATTAAATATATTTAGTTAGGATTAAATAGATTTTGTTAGGATTTAAATAAAAAGCATAGATTAAAATATATCAGTGGCATAAGATGGTCAATAGTTTAAAACTTCAAAGTGGTTTCAAAAAAGCCCATTGTGTTTTAATAGTATTGATTTTATTAGATAATTTTTTAGTATGTTACAAAATGCAAGATCGTAACATTTTTAAAATGTCATTTTAACTCGTACAAAAACGCAATATCAGAATATCTTTTATCAGAGAGAGGCCCCTTAGGTATTTATTAAAAACACTGTTATTGATTTATTAAGTTTTATGATTTTGATGAAATGAAATTTATTGTATTTAGGTAAGTTTTAGGTGTTGATAAAATGACAAATATATTTATTTCAACAAACATACAAAATAAACATATTCAAATGAATACATATATGTAATAACTATTAATTAGATTAACACTACATGGAATTTATTATATAGAATTTTCTGACCGGTTATACAAAATAAATTATAAATAGTATATAATTATGAAATATCTAAGATTTTCAAAATAACAAAATAAAGATTGTTACTATTAAATTCTGGAAGTGTGGAAATGGAGCCAAATGCTCATGTAGCTAAATTTGTAGACCAATACAAAATTCAAACTATTGTTCAATTTTAAACTATTTTAGATTTTTTATATTTTGATAATTAGTTGTTTTAATCAGCATATTCGACAGTTTGTTAGAAACTTCCGATTTATTTGGTTTCTATTTGACAAAAATTGTATATGTGGAAGATTGGTAAATATAATGATTGGCTCCTACTTTTCTGCTATAGTATATTAGGTTTTAATGTTAACTACTTTTGATTTTCTAATTTCTATTTATTGCTTTTGATTTGAAAATGATTTGCAACTATAATAATAACTGGAACAGTATTTGAATAGTTCTATACGAATTTGGCATAATAATAGATTTAATATACAGTTTTTAAAAACACACCGGCTTTTAAGTTAATAGATATCTATAATAGTAGTTTTGTTGTTTTTTAATATATGAGGGCTAAAAACATTAATCTTTGGGATTTTGGGTTTGTGAATTAGGGTTTAATGAGTTATAATCATATACGTCGGGGTTTTAGAATTATGAATACTGATAAAATAGAGTATACCAGGCTTTAGGTATATATATATATATATATATATATATATATATATATATATATATATATATATTACATATTGCATACTACGTGTCAGCTTGAAACCTTGAAACATTGAATCTGATATGTTACTAAACCATGATGGTGTAAGTTTCAATACATAAAATCCACATACAGCCATCTACTGTATAAGCAGTGAAAAACAAATTGTTAGTGATTGGTTACGTTAATTGAAATTATAGCTATTGTTTTTTTTGTACAGAGAAATAATAGGGATTGGTGATGTTTCGATTGGCTAAAATGATTTGGTTGAACGGCAAAAGAGGATGAGGCAACAAATGGTTTGTTGGAAAGAAAAAGATATTGTTAAGTTAAAAAAAAGAAAGATATCGTGAAATATATATATATATATATATATATATATATATATATATATATATATATATATATATATATATATATATATACATAAAACCATAGCTTAAACATAATTTAATGGCAAAAACTTGTAAATATTGTTGAAACAGAAGGGCACCTCAAAAAAGGGCCTTCTGTTTTAATAGTATTGATTTCTTGTTTAATCTTGGTGAAAATCAGGGTATTGCGATTGGTAACGGCTTAACCAATCCTGAGATCCAGTATGGTGCATATGGAGATTATGCGCTGGAAATGAAGTTAATCTCCCAGTCTGATCATGAAAGTCTCAACCAAGTTTACGTTAACTGTCAAAGCTCCATAAGAAAATGCAGTAATTTAGATTAAACGCTCTTTTTGTAGGATTTGGTCCTCACCCAAATGCTTTGTTTTCTTAAGAAATTTATAATTTTGTGAATTTCAGATATTGATGGTGGTTCAGCTTGTGCTTCTGCTTTCCAAGTCTGCATCCAAATCCCTAACTATATACAAGCCGAAAACGAAGACATGAATGTAAGCATAGGAATCCGAAACTGACCATGTTTTTGTAGCTTACAAGAATTTCTCTGTTTTCTTGAAGCCCTGTGACGTGAGGAAGAAATGTGGGGAACTGATGTGTCATGACAATTCCAATCTGGATACATTCATGAACCAAGAAAAGGTAAGGAAAGCGTTAGGAGTTGGAGATAACAATTTTGTATCGTGCAACCTACAGTTGGTCATGCAATGATAGAGGATTGGATGATTAATCTCGAGGTTAAGATCCCAAATCTTATCGAAGATGGAATCAACCTTCTAGTTTCTGCTGGAGAATATGATCTCCTTTGTAATTGGCTTGGTAAGGTTTGATCTATATTTTCACAATATGTCTATGTTTTTGTTAGCTTTATTCTAGGTTTAAACATTTCTGAAGGTTTGCGTTTTATTTCCTTTGTTTTTTATAGGAAACTCCAGGTGGGTTGAGCAGATGAATTGGTCAGGTGAAAAGAATTTGGATCAGCCAAGACAGTGCCATTCATGGTAGATGGTGAAGAAGCCGGTGTAATGAAGAATCACGGTCCTCTCACTTTTCTTAAGGTAATTCAAACAAAACTGATGACTATAACCTATTTTAATTGTTAAAGTGCGATTGGTAAATTCATTTTTGGAACAGGTTCATGATGCTGGACATATGGTTCCGATGGACCAGCCTAAGGCTTCTCTACAAATGCAAGGAAAACTGAATAAATTGTCAAAATAAAATAAAAATGTGTCTTCTTAGTTACCACTTTCTTTCAAATTGTCTAAGCCCAATCACTGAGATGGATTAATAATAAATGATAAGTATGTTTGAATTTAAAAAAAATAAATGGTGTCATTTTCTTTAAACAAGAAAGTACTAGACCATGACCCGCCCGATCGGGCGGGTGTTTATTTCATTTTTTAATTTTTTAGTTTATACGATTATTTTGTAATAGTTACTTGTAATACATTGAGTTTTTTTTGTATTTGTAATAACAATAAAATGTGTGGAAAATATTTGGTAATATATAAAGAAAGCTTAAAATGAACAATGATAGATTACATACGAAATATATAAATCAACTTAGTTAAACAATGATAGATTATATACAAAATAATTTTGTATTATATAAAAAAAGCTTGATCCGCATATCTGTGCAGATATTAATTTCTATTTTTGAAAAAAATATTATATTGTACGAAAAATAGTCTATATTTTTTGAATTTACTGAATGAAATAAAAATTAATATGAAATTTTAATAGTTTATATTTTATACTCTTCCACATTTATTCTATTTGATTTTTATTAGACTATTATTTATATAAAAATATACATAAAGTTCTATATTTTCGTTTGGAAATACATATATTTGAGTTATGTATATCACCATATTATTAATATAAACCTCCACAGTAACAAAGAGCATTTATTTTTGAAAAGATATTCATTACACTTCTGTGATTATAAGCATTTTATATTTTTAGAAATTATTTTTATAAACATCTTATTATAAGCATCTTATATTTCTAGAAAGTATTTTTCGTTTGAAAGCAATGGTAAATTGATTTGCCAAAATTAATATCATTGGATTATTTTAAGGAAAGTAAAAGAGATTTAATAAATGATTTAATAAAATAGAAAAAGATATAGATTGCTTAAATATAAGGTTATTTAAATCATATAATAATAATGAAACAACGAAACACGTTAAAAAAAACAATAATGATGGTTGTTATAAATCGGATCATTAATTAATATCGGATTATTTAATTAAAATCATTAAAGTAAAATAAGGTTACAAAAAATCACATTTAATAATAGATAGGTTAATTTAGCATTAATATGTGGAGGTCCAACTTTAAAATCTACCTAAAACAAGTTGTAATGTTTCTGTTTTAATAAGATAGATTCTCAATAACCAAAATATTTCGCCTCTAGTTTCCACAGTAATTTTATTTTTAATGGGTTAATATTTATTCAATTGTTTTTTTTTTTTTTTTGAAACTGATATTTATTCAATTGTTAAGAACTTAAAAATAGAAGTAGACGAAAATATAACATTTGGATCGAAACGTAAATTTAGTTAAAGGAACGTTTCCATAAAAATCTGGTCCCAAACCTTCTTGTCATTGTCCCACCGGTAAAACCCATTGTCTTTGGCAACGACGACGCAGACATCTTTACACACGACCGACTCTCGGTTTGAGCTTTTCAATGTGTACCATGGCTGCTTGCGCAAGCCCCGTGATTCGCGGTAAAACGTACCTACACAACTCATCTCCTGCGACACTCTAAATCCTGCCGGTTTATAATTTTGTCCAGCAGTGGGTGTGATTTCATCAGTCGCATTTGGTTTGCTAGTAGGTGTGATCTCTATCATCAACAGTTGACCCAAAGGCACGGATTTATACATCTTCGAAGCTGAGCCTTCACACGTGACGAAGAGGGGAACATTAGCACGTTTTTGCAGCTGGTTGGATACGATGAGAGTGGCTGTACGCGCGGGTCCGGAGCTAGCAAAGAGCACTAGGGTCATGATCGATACCATTATAAGAGTGTCCATGAATTTTGATTTTAGGGAAAATGTGCGTTATGTAAAGGAAATATATAATTTATTTTATTTTTTGTGAACTACTAGAAGTTTATGTGCACTATATATATGGTCTCGCTTCGGTTTCTCAAATCTGGAGCATTGACAACATTTAGTACGTTTTTAAATTGAAGGATGGTTAATAAATAATAAGTGAATACGGTTACCATTTATCTATTAATAATAGGAATCCTGATTAATTCGAAAGGGTTTGTGTTTTTATAGGTCTCTCGAATCTTATGAAAAGTTGCGACTGTTCGCTAAACAGTTGTGTCTCTTCTTTACGAAAAGACACGACTGCTTAAAAGGTTGTGTCTCTTCATCGTTAAAAGTTGCGACTGTTTAAATCGAAAGGGTGTGTGTTTTTTATGTAGCTTAAATGTTGCGAAAAATTGCGACTGTTCGTTAAAAAGTTGCGTCTCTTCTTTATGAAAAGATGCGACTAGCTTAAATGTTGTGAAAAATTGCGACTGTTCGTTAAAAAGTTGCGTATCTTCATTACGAAAAGATGCGAATAGCTTTAATGTTGTGAAAAATTGCGACTGTTCGTTAAAAAGTTGCGTCTCTTCTTTATGAAAAGATGCGAGTAGCTTTAATGTTGTGAAAAATTGCGACTGTTCGTTAAAAAGTTACGTCTCTTCTTTATGAAAAGATGCGACTACTTAAATCGAAAATATGTGACTTTTCAAAGAGAGCTTTTCAAAATCTATAAATAGTCTATGTTTATACACTTCTGACACTAAAATTTTTCGCTACTCTAATTGTTAGTAAAATGGTGAAAAAAAATAGTTCTACGAAGTTACTTGGTTACAAATTTTTCGAAGATGTTCAAATGAAAGGTTGTGTCTCTTCTTCGATAAAAGTTGCAACTGTTTAAATTGAAAGGGTGTGTGTTTTTATAGGTAGTTTAAATCTTGTGAAAAGTTGCGATTGTTCGTTAAAAAGTTGTGACTCTTCTTTATGAAAAGATGCAATTAAGTAAAAGGTTGTGTCTCTTCTTTGGTAAAAATTGCAACTGTTAAAGAGAGTTTTTCAAAATCTATAAATAGTCTATGTTTTTACTTTTCTGAAAGTAAAATTTTCGCTAATCTAATTGATAGTAAAATGGTGAAAAAATAGTTATATGAAGTTAGTTAGTTACAAATTTTTAGAAAAAGTTCAAATGAAACGTTGTTAGCAAAAAATATTAGAAAGAGTTCTACGTGTACAGATAGAATTCTAGAGTATTTATATCTCAATACAACCTCGAATTCAAAATACTATTTAAATGTCCAATAAAAGCATTTAATGATTTTAAAAGGTAAATATTTATATTAATTTAGCTGGTTTAATTTAATTCTAGTGTTAGTTTAATATTATAAGGTTAGTGTTCTTATAAGAACTTTCCTGAAAATTCAAAGTAATATTATAAATAAAATGTTGTTATACCAAAATCTCTTTCTTAATTTGTAAGCATGTGATTTTTTGAAATTTTTTATAGGAGATACAGCTAGGAAAAAGAAAATGATTTGTTTAAAATATAAGATTGTGTATATGATTTGTTTAAAAAATGTTAAGAAATAAGATCTATTAAAATTAACAGGTAATCATGATTTTAACCACATAAGTCTTACATAGTTGTAAATAAATCATGAATATTCGAACTATCGTTATAATTTACCTATAAATTTAGTAAATAATTACCTTGAAATGTATTTACTTTTTAATTATTTTAAAATATTCAGTTTTCAAGATTTCTAAATAATTTAAGTAAACAGATAATAAGACATATATTTTATTTAGTATTGACATATTTGTAGTTTTGTTATAACTAACCCGTAAACAAAATATAGATTTTTAGTATTATCAATAAAAGAAGATAGTTCATACAAGATAATTTTATACCACATGTACTATCTTAGAAGTAATGATATAAAATGTGACATATTATTTTTACAAAACGAGTTCTCGTGCGATATCGCACGGGTTCCTTACCTAGTAATTAATAATAGACAATCTCTTGGTCTATTGAGTTTTCTGTGAATGTTGCCTCATATAAAAGGGAAATATAAGCTTCATATAGGCTGTCCACGTCGGATGATTAAATCGTCCAATAAGAAGCTGTTATTTTTCCACGTCAAAACAGTTTTGGCAGGCCTCGGTGTGGTTTCCAAAAAAAATATTTTGGCCATGTAGAGCCCTACAAAATCAGTTCATCTTCAACTTCTCGATTCTCTGAAATCGACTCTTCCACTCTTCGTCTTCCATCTCTTTAACCCCCCCTTAATCAACAATACTTTTTAATACCTTATGGCTGGTTTCGTTTCACCTTCCGGTCATCCTACTCCTATATAAATGGCTTCGTCTAAACCTTAATCATATCAAAATCGAAACCTAGCTGTAAGAGCAACTGAAACCACTAATTGCGGTAGAGCTCCTTCTGATCGATGAGCAGGTATTCACTGATTTCTGATCTTTAAGATTCAGTTCCACTGTCGTAACGATTCATTTCTAATTCTAATATGTTCAGGCGACCATGAAAACGTATTCGTTATTGATTTGGCAACGGGAAGGTACAGATAAAGAAGAGAGCCAAAGGTTTCCACACAGTAAGCATTGATCTTTATGATTTGCTTCCTCACCGATTTTTTTGTGTATATTGAAATCACAAGAGAAGGGAGAACCGAGTCGTTATGCTTAGGACTCTGGATGAGCTGAAACTGTCGTTTGATTCTTGGGATTGTTCTTTGTCCTGTTTATATGTCGTTTTAGTTTTGGTCCTATCATTAACCTTATTGGAAGTTTAATTTTTTATGGAAATCACACCTTTCTTTTGAATTTTTTCTCAAATATTTAAGATTTGTTTTTATATAGGTTGCTAAGAAATATGAAGATGTGAAAGTGATTGGAGTGAGTGATGACGGTTGGTTGCCTCTGCCGCCAAGGTTGTCTACGATAAAAGCAAAGAGTCCGGTGAGATTCTATCATTAAAGCTTTGAAGTAGTTGTGTATTTCTTGAGTATTTTTTTCATCTGTGCTGCCATGTTGCTGTTATAAGAACCAACTGTTATTTGTTAACTCATCTTTGATGATATCACCCAAAGAGTCCCTATTATTACGCTTTGATTCCTAAGTTCTGAACTGAAACATGCACTACAAGTAAAATAAGATCGATCTCATTCATTTCATTCACAAAAACTGTAGTAGATGTGGTGCAGGAAGCAGAGGTAAGTAAAACTCATTGAATGTTGAAATATACAAACTGCTGCTGGTGCTTTTAGAGACGTAAATATACTAATGAAGTTTATGCAACAGAGCTTATGGTGGCAAAAGCTGGGAGCAGCTACCGTCCTGCCATTTCAGGCTTAAACAACCAGCCCGCCTTTCCTTCCTGTTGAGCTACACAGAGAAACTATGGTACACAACTAATTTAGCTTTTACTACTAAGCTAAGATTGATCGATATTTGGTTATATCTGATCTATATATTTCTACTGGTAACAAATCGTTAGAAAGATTCTTATGCTTGCCTATGTTGTATTAGATTGTAAATGACAATGATATTTTGTGGAAGCCGGGTCCAGGAGAGACCTCAGACTAAGTTGCAGCCAGAGGTGTAAAGTTCATTAACTGCTGAGTTCCATGGATACTAAATAAAGTTTTTGTTCCTTTTTAGTTACTAAATATTTTATCATCTTCCTGCAAGGTGTGTTGAGCTCTTTCGGCGAGAATTATGTTGATGGCATAAAGAAAGAGTTGTCTATACAGCAAAAGACCTAACGTACAATTAAGCCTGGGCACGGATCGGATATCCGGGTTTTTGAAGGTATTTGTGATTTGCTTTGTATGTTACAGATATCTAATTTTTGTATTTGCTTTGCTTCGGAGAAATACGGATATTCGGAAAAACGGATATCCGGAAAATAATTAGATATTTGCGGATATTTGCAAATACTTACGGATATCTCATATATTTTGATTAATACAAATAATCTTAAAATTTCGATGCAGATTTGTTTTGTATGATTTATTTTTTACGTAATATATAAGATAAAAATTAAAAGAATTAGTAAATCTACATATTTTATAAAAAATTTAAACTTTACTAACAATTATAATAACACAAAACTTAAGAAAAAAATTATGATTAGCATATAATATTTTTTTCCTTTTATGTACTATTTTTATATAAGTAATATTGTCAATAAAAATTTTCAAATCATATATCAGAATAATAATTATATAATTTTCTACATATAAAACTTTAAATATAATCAAGATATACATGTACTTATATATTGCCGGATCGGATCGGATATCCGCTTCCCAAAATTTTAATATTTGTGATTTGCTTCGGTTTTGACGGATATTGAATTTTAGTATTTGCTTCGATTTGTAGAGTTACGGATATCCGGATTTTTCGGATCGGATCGAAGCGAATAACGAATCGAATCAAAATTTACGGATATTTTGCCCACCCCTACGTACAATCCGGAAGAAATGCTTTATCTGTTTACTAATGAAATTATGTAACATTTTTCAGCTTCAAAGAAATTATGGTAGAGTAGATTATTAATATTATAGTCTCTAAGACAGATGCATTAGACATGTATAAAAGAATTTATTCTTTTTAATTAATACTTTTTCCACGATTTTGTACACACCACACACTGATCTTCTACTCAACTTAAGAATTACAAGGTCAAGCTTCTCAAATATTTCCCACTATTTTACACACAAAAGACCAGATGTTCACAATTCATAATAAAAACAAATACGACTCTAGGTAATCATACTTAACTCATATGGACTACATTCACCTCTCCCCACCCCTCAAAAACAAAAATAATAGTAAAACTTTTTGTAGCTCCAATGTAGTATTTTTGCATTCATTGTTTTTATTCCATCCTAATTCATCGTTAAGAGATATAAAATATGACCCGACTGTCTACTTGAATTGTGTTAGCATTTGAAAATGTAAGTATATTTTATTTTATTTTATTTTATTTTTGTTAGAAATCACAAATTCGTGTTATGATATTCGGATATAGATCTTTAAAACGACAACTGGCTGAATTATATACACTAACTACGGATTATTTCTTTATTTTGTGATTTCTAATATTTTCACTAAACATTGGTTTGTTGAATTCATTGATTTTTTTACGAAAAATGCATTTTCTCTAAACATAAATAATAATTCAAATGATGCTGAGACTAACAAATCATAGATTGGGTTCAGTGCATTAGATTTAATGGACAAAAATTAACGCATTTAGGCGCAAGCACCTCGACCATTTTTTGTTTCGAATAACGCTCCCATGATCTTTTTTTTTCTGTATAACTGGAATTAAAATTTAAATCAGGAAGAGAGTAAACGGCTGTTCATTTAAAATTGATTTTACCTAAACTTAAATAAGTGTGGTAATAAATATATTCAGATTAAAAATAGTTTAAATTATTTTGAGATGTTTGTTCATCACGTGATATATAAATTATAATAATGAAATAACAAATTTTGAGTGGTAAAAAATCTTCAAGAACAAAAATTAACAAAAGAAAAATTCCATTTTAAAATGTTATTAGTAATTTATATTTAGTAAAATGTAAATATACACCTAATATTGAAATAAATAAAAATAAATACAATAGAAAATCTCCTAAACTTAAATGAGTGCAATGATAAATATATTCAGATTATACTAAGTTTAAATCATTTTAATATGTTTGTTCATCACGTGGTGTATAACTTAAAATAATAGAATAGCAATTTATGAGTAATAAGATTTTCAAATATGCTAGACCAAAAATTAACAAAATAAAAAGTCTATTTAAAAATAGTAATTTATATTTTAACAATAAATGTCAATATATACATAATATTAAAATATAGTGATGTTAGAATTAAGAAAAATATAACAGAAAAATCTCGGGCGTAGCCCGGACCCGATCCTAGTAAGAGATAATCTCTTAATGTACCTTCACGATAGTATATGTATATTTGATCATCCTCATATAAAGTTTGCCATCCTCAGACCGAGTTAACAAACACTACTGATTTGGATCCAAAATGGCAAAAAGCTATTTAGAACTACAGTAGAATTTCTATAAATTAATAATCGATAAATTAATATACATTAAAAAATTCTATAAATTAATATAATTTTATAGTCCTAAATTAAATTCTTAGTTCAAATAATATCTCGATAAATTAATATCTCTATAAATTAATAAAAAATAATAATTTTGGTATAGTCTTAATATTATTAATTTATAGAGGTTTCACTTTAATTTGTTTTTATTCAACGACTATTTAAAATCAATTTAATGCTGAGATCTAACTTTTTTTAACATGAAAAGCTCCGTACTTTTATTAATTCCAACCAAACGGTGTCTAGCAGCAGCCAAGTTCGGAAACTGAGATCTAACTTGGAATACGTTATTGAAACTTGTTTGTTATTTTATAAAATTCACTAAGAAAAGGATAGGTCAGCCTAGCCCATTAAAGAGTTGGGTTACAAATAGCAAACTTAAAATAGAATCCGCAAAACAATTTGATCTTCTAGAAATGAAGGAAATTCGGTAGTCGCCTAACTCTTTAACGCAAAATATTTATAATAATTTAATCCAGTGACTAAATCACTCATCAAAAAACTGATGAGATGCCAACTACAACAAGAACAAAAAGATACATAGATATTACAATAAACTCAAACCAAGCATAAAACATATCAATCAACAACATCATGATTATTCATAAGTAGGTTCTTCTTTAACAACCAGCTGTTGCTGGGAAGCCTCAATGCCACTTGCAATGTTGTTAATGACTCCGTTTTCCTCTACAACTCTTTCTTCGGGGTTGATCATCTGATATTCGCCATGCATCGTTTGGTCTATCTTACGAAATCTCTTTTTGTTCCTCGCGTTGTATCTCTTTGCTTTTTCTTCGACTGTCTCATTCTTGTAGTGAACCGAAGATATATGCGCTGCAAACTTTTGTGAAGTATCAAATATGTTTTTGCATCTGGGACATGTATATGGACCGTATTTCTCATACGGTAGGCTATGTGTCCGACCATCGTATACACCATTCTCCTCAAAATCAAAACCGTCAAAATTTTCTTCAAATCTTTGACGTTTAATCACTGGTCGGCGATGGGGAACATGTTGGTCATGGTGATGCTTTGGTGAAAAAGAAAATTGGTCTACATTCCTAGGAAAAACGGTATTGAGAGGTGTAGGGTTTAAGATGTTGCTCTGATTGTCAAAAAAGGTTTGAGGGTAGGTTCTCTGATTGTCAACAAAAGTTTGAGGGTAAAAGGAAGGATTTGAAATGTTGGGATTCATAGCACGTTCATAGTCATTTTGGACAGTGATCAAACTACTAGTAGGAATTATAGTAGAGTACCTTCTTGTGATAGTTTGGGTGAACGAGACTTGAGAAAGATGAGGGTTATGGTTAATTGGAAAGTAGTCAGCGACATCAGAGATCATGTTTGTTGTCATCTGATAAGCCGCATGTGAATTATTGAAACCAAAAGAAGATGAATAGACATGTGAATCTTGATAACAGATAGAAGCATGAGAGGAAGAGAACAAACCATGATGGTTCGTTATGTCACAAGTATTGAACACTGATCGAAACAATTTAGTCTCGTGATTCCCAAAGCTGGAGTTCATTTGGATGGGAATAGAACCATGGAGATTCATAGTACTATCACCATAAGAGTTTAAAACATTTGGGATTGAATACATTTTGGAAGTTGATCACAGAGCGTGCTTTGCCTTTTGTTGTTGTGCATCTTTTTATATTGGTACGAGTGAATAAAACAAAGTAAGAAATTCGTAATAATCTAACAACAAAGGAAACAAATCTGTTTCAAATTTATTATTGTTGAATTATATAAGATACTATGAATGTATGTAATCTCAATTATTGAATTTAGCTTTTAACGGAAATAAACTTCAATCAGTAAGGTAATGTATTTTGATAAAATAAAAAAATGAAATTTCTGATTTATTTATATATGTTAATGTTGTGACAGTCCTCTTGTGAATCATGACCGCTCGATACGTATTGTTGACTATCCTTCTCATTGTTAGCGCTTATTCCGAGTTTATTTATCCTTGTTTTTTGTGGTTCTTAACAAATCATTTTGCATACAATCATTAATCATAAGATCATTTTTTTTTGTTTGTAAAAAATATGCATGATAGAGCTTGAAATTCGAACGAAGAAAAGTTTATATTGACATACACCAATCTAATTGACATTTTAGAACTGTAACTGCGACTAGCTAGTGCATATTTTCCTTTCAGCTATAACGAATAAATATTAAACGACATTACGGATTCAAGAAAAAAAAAACGATACTCTTAACTCATTTTATAAAGTAAGATATACAAAAACTTGAAATCATAGAGTTTTTAGATGAAATACTACTTCCCGAAGAGATGTGAACAGTATAGGTCAAGACTAGAAATGAACATAAAAATCTCCTTGAATAAAATTCTAAAAGACAAACAAATACTACTTAAATTTAAATTTTTAAATTCAAAAATCTCATTAAAGAGTTTTATAGTTTCAACTCAAACTGTGTAGACTGTGTTTATTAGTTTTATTTTAGAATGTGTTTATAAGTTTCATACAAGTGTGATATACTCGATATTATAAAGCTCTATCATATGTCGATAAACTTTCAATAATTGTATTATTTCCCATCAAAAGATTTTGATGTTTATACTACGATAACTATTTGCATATTTTTGGTTGAAAATTAAATATGTATACATATAGTTAGAATTATGGAGCTTACTTAGATATCGTGTAATAGATATGATAAACTAAAAGTTGTTGAAAAGTAGAAAGGAAGATATAAAAATATTTAGTTAAATTTTATTCGATCATAATTAATAATACCTTTACTAAGGATCCTATTCTTATTAATTTTCCATGACTCTGATAAAGATTATACTGTTTACTATGTTCGAAACTATTTAATTTATTTTACAAAGATATTTTTTTTAATACATTTTTTACAAAAAAATATAACAAGTAGTAGTGTATGATTACTACACTGAAAATACTAGATAAATTTGAACTATATATATATATATATATATATTTTGGTAAACAAAATTGTTCTTGTAAAAAATTTGAACTATATTGTAGTCCTTGATATGTTTTATAATTATTTTAATATACATGTTTAGTCTTTTTAGACAGTTTGCATTTAGAAAATGTTATGTTGAAAAATGTTTTTTTTTTTGTCAAGTTGAAAAAAGAAATCCAGTAATTTGTCCACTTTAGTTTGCCAACCGTTGAGGAAAAAATCGAGCTAATGACACTGGGAGTCAAACGAGAAAAAGACTCTTGTCTTTTTGGTATTCATCATCCAATCATAGTTTGACTCAAACTAATTTAAATCAATTCTTTCTCAACCAAAATAGATCGATCACTTTTTATCAACAAAAATATATATACATGTTAATATTTCATAGTGCCTTTTAGATTGCATATATTTTATTGCTTCTGTACAGAAGAGAAGAATAATAATTCATGCATGCAAATATATATGAACAAACCAGATGATATCATAATTGCCTGTCTATGAGGTGACGGATGAGAATTATTCAGTGATACGAAAAGTTTACGGTGAAAACCAGTGAGACAATAATTGTCTCTCTCTTTTATATATATATCAAAGACAGCACAATAATTGTCTCTTATATGCTAATTGTATCATATATTGTTTTTCTACACACTATCACTAAGGCCAGCATCTCCGATTTTATATCATATACACTCGAGATTTTTTGTTCACAAACAAATTTCTATATTTTTTTGGCTGAAATTGACTTTAATTAAGAAAACCATGTCTTTTTTTTTGTAGAAAATTTCAGTACAAATTAATAATTATGAAGCACATCTATGAAAATTTAACCTTTTTGGAAAATAAAAAATTTTAAATATATGATAAAAAAACTAATGAAACATGGTTCTTGACTTCAAAATTTAGTGGATTTGTGTAACTACGCCATCATATATATGAGGCTAACATAAATCAAAATGAATACTCACAAGTTTACAATGATGTATTGAAATGTCATGGGGGGGGGGGGTTGTAAAAAGATTCATTATTGTGGTTTTTTTTCATGCTGTTGACTTTTTGTTTTACCTGGTTTATATATCATCAAACATTATTAGAGTTGTACACTGAACAACATTTTTGCATAATCTCGCATAGAGATTGTAAGTTGTATATATTGGCGCTTTACATGCATTTGAGAGCAATGGAATGTGAGAGTCAAACAAGGGCCAAAACAAACAAGAAACGTGAAAAAAAAGAGTATTGATCTACCAAAAGTCCAAAACTAATAAAAGAATATTTCAACATAACAAGGTACCGATAATATAGTAAGTGCCTAAGTGGTAACTAAGGTGTCGACATGTTTTCTGCTACCACCCGCAAACACAGCTTTTGCGATTGATAGTAGTTGTTGGCGTTTTGCAACAATCACTCAAACCACTTTGAACTGCTTTAAATCACCTCAAACCGTCTCAAACCCCACAAGTTCAAAAGCTGGTTCCAATTAGCATTTGCGGTCACAGAAAGATAATTTTTTTTTCTTTTTCAAAAAAAATATATAAAAAAATAAAAATATTCAATAAAAATATTAAAATTAAAATTATAAAAATACTAAATATATATATTATATTTCAATTAATATTATAAAATTTAAAACAAAAATATTTTCTATAATTTAAAAAAACAATAACTATCTAAATATAATTATTATATTTATTATACTTTATGATTTTTGATATTTTTATAATTATATAAAATGTAAATATTATTAATTTATTATTTAACCGCTAGTTTACCAGTCATAAGTATTCCGCAAATACACAAATGTCTAACTGCAGTACCAGTGTACAAATTTCGTAAAACCGTTAGAAACCACAACCACCTACATTCGCAAATTCCCGCACCGCAACCGTTGCGGTTGAACCAGTCAGACTCTAACACGCACATTTACGTTCCTATTGTAACGCCTATAAATCTAATGTAGCAAAAAGTTTATTGGAAAATCTGAGGAAGTACATTGGATAAGGAAACTTCTGTTTGGCCATTTGTACACGCACATACGTACGTGAATTAATAAGCATACATACATATTACTTGCACAAATCTGGAAATGAGTGTGCGACTGTATCTGCGTGAAACATGCTCATCAAACACAAGTACCTTAAATGATGTAAACAGTGGATCTATCAGTTGTAGTTGTACATACATACCCTTCGACGGGTCATTAGCTCTGAAGCTGATTAGTCGGTCCAAATATACACCTGATCATTATGAAATTCGAATATGTGTGTGTGTGTGAAATTAATTAAAGATTTATGACCGCAGGCAAATGTCCATCGAAGTAGTACGATATGAATAATTATGAAGGTTCTTTTGGCACTTTACAAATGTAATAATGAACACAACGTTGGCAAGTCAACTCCTGATTATAAATTTTTGGTAAATGAGATTTCAGAAAATGGGTTTTTATTTTCTTTGGTTTTTGTTTTATTGTCACTTTATGATCAGACAGTTTCCATATAGTTCACTGGTCCGACCGGTGCAATCTCCGCTTGTTACATGTTTCCTCCTTTTGTCCGTGTAATATCACCACCTTTCGTAACCTTTTTCTTTTCCATTTGTTTTTTTGAAATTCATGATGAATACCGATTAGTTTGATACTTTGATGGTAATGCAAATATACTTTGAACTAATGATGAAATCAGGGAGATAATTTTAGGTAATCAATTTTCTTTTTGCATCAAATTCAGCACAAAGTTTCTAGATATTGAATATTTGCGCTTTCCGTGACAAGTATGAAAAATTATTGATTCAAATTTGGTTCATTTTGACAACTCTACAACTGTTCATCTTTTAGAAAATAAAAAACAATCGTGTACAAGATAAATACTTCTCGGATATCTGTTAACCTATATCACGTACGTGTTTTTGATATGGTAGATAGAAAACATATATGAAATACGTAAACCCTCAGACATCGAGAGGGAGGGTTTAACAAAGAACGGTCATATATATATTTCTTTATTTCATTTTAGTTTTGGGCATGTTGAGTTCATAATTTCAATGTAATTTCCTCAATATAAAGAGCTAATAAAGTAATTGAATTATTGGAAATCTGTTGGAAATCTATTTTTAACACGCATAATGAATAATTGATGCATGTCAATCATGTTGACTTCTCTCACACCCATAACTTTTGATAGAAAATGAAATACTATTATAAATTAAAGTTCCTTTATATAATTCAATAATAACAATAATAATAATTGATAGGGTGAGTCCAAATTCAAGTCTCTTATTAAAAGGCCACAAATCCAACTACTCCTCCATAAACAAGCAAGAGATAACACACTCACGAGAGAAAATGGGAAGAGCTCCATGTTGTGACAAGACAAGGGTGAAGAGGGGGCCTTGGTCTCCTGAGGAAGACGCTAAGCTCAGAGATTACATTGAGAAGTATGGTAATGGTGGAAATTGGATCTCTCTTCCTCTCAAAGCTGGTAAGTATATATGTTCTTACTCCATTTTTGATTCAGACATCAAACCCGAAAAAAGCGTGTGCTATTCTTTATTGTTGTTGTTTAAGGTTTGAGGAGATGTGGGAAGAGCTGTAGATTGAGGTGGCTGAACTATCTGAGACCAAACATAAAACATGGCGACTTCTCCGAGGAAGAAGACAGAATCATTTTCAGCCTCTTTGCTGCCATCGGAAGCAGGTTCCCTAACTTATCTCTTAAAAGTAGTATATATCTTTTATTAAATATAGAAAAGTTACCAAGACTAAATGAAAATATATTAATGGTAGATTAGTAATATCGTTATCTTTCCACTTGCTTGATTCAATGAAATGGGTTAAAGGAAATCCTTGCTTCCCTCTCCTTAATTAATTATCCTCTTTAAAATTTGTTTCATCGTAAATCTATTTTTAAGTTTATGAATGTTTGGAACCGTGGTCTGAATTTCTTAACCAGTATATATATTCAAGAATGAGCTTAATCACTGTAGACAAAATCATGAGCAGCATTATTCATCTAGCTTTGCAACATTTTCCTACGACATTAACTACTAACACATGTATATATTGAAACTTGTAGATGGTCAATAATAGCAGCTCATCTACCGGGAAGAACAGACAACGACATCAAAAACTATTGGAACACAAAGCTAAGGAAGAAAATCATGTCTTCGTCTTCTTCTTCCTTTCAGTCATCAGCAGCCACTGCTTCTCCTTATCGAAACCCTAATTCTCAGGATGTGCAAAGACCATTAACCCCATCAGCAACAGTTGCACTTTCTTCCTACACTACGTATGATAAAAACCCAACAAGATCTCTCATCTCCAACATCAATGCCTTTGAAGCTGATGATCGACAGATCTTCCCCTTTATTCACCCTAATTATCCTCACGATTTCTCTCTCACGGACATGAGTAGCAACAACAACAACATTTTTGGCACAAGTGGTTTCTTGCTCAACCACAATATATGTGATCATTACAGCAATCACAACAGTTTCTCCTCAGAGGTCAATGGAAAGCGATCAGAGATTATGATGAAGCAAGAAGAGATGATGGTGATAGACCACCAGATTGACCAGATAACAAAAGGTTACAATGGCGATTTCACACAGGGGTATTATAATAACTTCATTAATGAACATGGGGATTTGAAGCAAATGATTAGTGGAACTGGCACTAATTCTAACATAAACATGGATGGTTCAGGTTCAAGCTCAGCTTCGTCTTCTAGTTTCATAAGCAACCTAGCTGAGAAAAAAACCAGCAGTAGCTTCCTGCAACACAAGTGTCTGCCCTATTTCTACTCCTAGTTCTTCTAGACTCTCTTGTTTTCTTATATAAATATATCTTGGACTGCTGTTAGTAAAATCAAAGATTTGATGGGGTATGAGAGGAGAGAGAATGAGCGAGACATAGAGACACGAAGATCAGTTTTCATGGGATTTTGTGTGTTTTTAATTATTACATCGATGTTGGTGGGATTTCTAGTTAAGAAGAGACAATGGGAGATTTGGTTCCATAAAACCCAAAAGGATGTATTTGTGGTTGACGAGTAGATCTTCTGTTTTTTGAAGAGTAAAGATCATATCGGCTTTTAGTTAGAACTTACAAAATAAATTGAAGTATATATGATATATCTATATATATATATATATATATATATAGCATTGTTATTGTTTCTAACATTCTATCAGACTATTACTATTTAAGTATATGCTTTGAATAGTATATAATACGTTAAAGATAACCTCTTGCAAAACCAATTCCCGGTAGATAAAGCAATTTGTAACGAATGGAATTTGTATTTTGAATATGGTGAAATCTCTGGGCTGATGCATACAAAGCGTTCACCAAATATAATTTGTACTGGTGAACGTACAAATAATTCTATTGATAGTTCCTTGATCATTTTTACAAAAATTGGATGGAGTTACTGATTTGTACATGTTAATATATGATTGCTTTAGTTGTGAATTATCTCGAATTTGTATTGTTGTTTTAGATTTGAAAGATATATGACCCGAACTAAGCCAAAGTAAGGCACCATTTCTGAAGTTTTTTCCCATTCTCATGAGTTTCCAGTCTACAGAGATAAATTTGATGTGGGACCATTTGTAAGAAATAATATTTACACTAGACTATTTTTTTTTTGTGACACACACTAGACTATCTGTTCATTATAATGAGTACATACTACAGTATATATATATATATTTTTTTTATTTATTTATATTATACTACTAGACTATCTGCCAATATATCTTATATATCTGCCCATATATATTGTGGCATATTTTTTCTTGATCAAAATATTGTGGCATATTTATGACCTGTATTAGACTATTAGTAGCAGTGTTTAAAATTTTGATTCGATTAACTTATATCTATACACTTTCATCATTAATTAATTAATTTTATAATTTTATAAATATAAAAAGTTATTCTTTTGTTTCTTAGTTTAATCATAGTCAAATGTTTCATTGTTGGTATTATTAACACAGCGTGTGAGTAAATTGAGCTACATAGTAATATAGTATAGGTATGGACGTGAGGATTGTGTATAAAAGTCATCACCTTTGGTCAGTGTCTGAAGCGGCTAACTGATTGATAGAAATGCATATACTATTCATATGTTTCAAAGGACATATATACCCCTGGCAGAAGGTGTTTTGGACTTTAGAACATGATTATTAGGGGGTTTCTAAGGTAGAATTTTTAGCAGAATTTAAGAATTCGTCTCTTAATTTTTAACTAAAAAAAACTAAAAACTAATTTTTAAATAACTTATCTAATAGCGGGTTCTTAGTTTTTTTAGTTAAAAATTAAGAGAAAGATTCTTGAATTTTACTTAGAACTTTACTATAAAAATCCCCAATAATTATGTTCTTATAATTTATTCATTCGTTGAGTTAATTTTTCACCCAACATTAACATTTTCCTTATTTTTATCAAAATAATCCAAAGGAAAACAAAATAAGGGTAGGAATATAAATGTAACACGCCAGCCTAATAGAACATTACCTAGTTATAATAGTGCTCTTTTCGTTTCTAATAAATGTCGTTGTAGAGAAAAAATTTGTTGTAAAATAAATGTTTATTTTTTATTTCAATGCAAAATTTATCAACTCTATTATCTTATTTTTTATTTTTTAAAATATGAATAGATGTATAGATATTGATGTTTTTGTATATAGAATATGTAAAATTAAATAATTTTTTAGTCTGGATGCACAAGTTAATAAACGACTTTTAATGAAGTGGAATGAGTGATATTTACCCTCGATCATTTTCAGCATTCAATGCTATCTAATGATCGCTTCGTTTCTGGTTTTCCATTAAGTTTTAATACCACAAGAACTTCTACAGTTTCTAAGATGATTATTGTTAATCACAAGCAGATGAGCAGTAATTTATACGGGGATTTTCGGAAAACTCAATATAATAAATAATTTAAAAAATATACATACGGTTACCCTGATATTGTTGGTTATAAAAAAAGATATTGTTGGTTATAACGTAGGGTCTGATTGGCAAAACATACGAGAAAACAGTAGCAGTATGCTATAAAAACATTATGCTACAGAGCAGCCGCAACGGCGTCTCACAATGAATCCTTAGATCGTTAACATATGTTAACACGTGTGGGAAAATATTAAAAAAAGAAAGAATGGTAAGGAGCAATCCTTAAATAAGCGGTTTATGGATCGAGTCCTTATTGACGTGGCGTCTAGCCATTGGGCCGAGGAATGTAACGAATCCGTACCCCTTCAACTTTGTGGTCACTTTGTCGAGGATCACGATCGTCTTGTCGAGATCTCCGTAGGCGGAGAAGAGCGATCGGAGACCTTCCGTCGTGGTCTCCGCCGCGAAGCCTGAAGAGCTTCCTCTGCGTGACGTCGGAGTCGGCGGTCGATCTGACGAGATCGAGCACGTGCCGGAAGAGGGGTCGGCCCTCTCTCTCTCTCTCTGAGTCGCGCTCTAGGCTTCATCTCATCGCTTCTCCTCCGCCATGCTCTCTCTTCCCTCCTTCGTCACCACCGTAGTCGGAAAACTCCCTCCAAGTTCCAATGTAAGTGTTCCATTTGCTCTGTTTTTGATGTCAATTAGATGAATCATCTCCATGATGCTTTCTTTTGAGATGTGCAGATCAATACGCGAAAATGATGAAGCTCGTGACTTAGTTTATTACAAAATCTATAATGTTCTGTTTGTTGTCCTTAGTTCAGTTTCATTACAAGAACCATAGTTTGTTGTTACTTGTTCTGTTTTATTGATTGGTTTGCTGTTATTGGTTCTTTAATTTTCTCCTTAACCTAAGTTGATTTGCAATTTGATATGTGCAGATCAATAAGCGAAAATGGTGCAGTACAATTTCAAGAAGATCACAGTTGTTCCCAGTGGGTGGTTAGTCTCTGTCTCAGACCAACTGGGTGGTTAGTCTCTGTCTTCATCGGTCTTGGGCTTGTGTTTGATTGGAAACTGCATGTGTATGGCTGCGTTTCTTGACATTCAGGTGATTGTTTCAGTCTCTTTGGTTAAGTTTTGTCTCCTGCTAAACTCTGTGTATGTGTCCTAAGAACTCCTAAAAGAAGAACACCATTGGACACACAAAATAGTGTGGAATCTTTAACTGTTCAAACAAGAAAAAAAATACTATAATACTCTTAAAGATTTCAAGAGCAAGTTCACCATTGTGGATGCTCTTATATGCTCTTGCTAAACTATTTAAATGATTGATTGGTATAGCAGTTGAACATGAAATTAAAAAATATTAATTAAATTAGTATATAATATTTAAATATTTATTTATAATGAATATATTTATAATAGATTGTACAATTAAAATATCTTTTTTTAAATAATATTTTGCATTTAAAATATAATTTAATTTCTATAATTAATTTAATAAAATTATATTTAAAACGTAAATTAATTTATATACTTAATTTAAAATATAATATATAATGCATTTTATATAATTAATTTAGAATTTAATTTATATAATTAATTTATAATTTAGTGTATATAATTAATTTAATTAAAGAAAATTAAATTATATTTTAATGTGAAATAATATTTAAAAAAAATATTTATATTGTAAATTTATTTTAGAAATCAAAATTTCATTTTCTAGATATAAAAATGATTTTATGATATTACTAAATCAAGTAAATGAACTAATTATATATTTTTTAGAAAAAAAATAGAAATTATAAATGCAAATACTCTTTCAAAAACTTCATATCAGAACATTTGCAAGAGAGCATTTGAAGAGCATTATCATTTAATAAATGATTTTTTAATTGTCTTTCTAACAAATATTGATTGGATAATATAGAACATAATGTTAATGCTAATACTAATGCTCTACTAATCAAGTCGTTATATTCACCTGCAAAATAAATATTGACTTTTCCTTATGTTCTAAATTTATTCAACGGCCTATTATACAATTTTTTTTTTTACTTTAAATTTCCGTTTTATTCAAAAATTATAGAAACCATACAATCTAAGGAGAAAAACCAAAGTACGAAAGAGCAACAAACTATAAAGAAGAGGCAAACTAGAATAATAAGCTAAAAACCTATGAATCAAGGGAAATAGCTGAACCAGGTGGATAAAAGCGAGACTGTCGATGGTCGAATCCTTTGTAGACGGGAGAGGATAGAGAGCTTAGCTCGAATAATCAGAGTGATTTCAGCCACTAGGGAAGAAGCTGGCCGAGCAACATTAGAGTGAATTCTAGCGTTCCTTTCTTTCCAGACGCTATATATGGAAGCTTGAAAGGCTAGCTTGGCAATAAGGTTAACATTCTTCTCATGAGATGGTGCTTTCAACCAACTATAAGCTTAATCCAGTAAGGTGGGAGGGACTAGATGAAGTTTTGTTGAGAAGGAGGACCAGACCTGTTTCGCAAATACACAGTCGAAGAAGAGATGTTGATGCGTTTCATTATGCCCAGAACAGAAAACACATTGAAGGGAGACTTGTGGATTTCAGTTGAATATTGTATCTTTTGTAGACAACTTGTGAAGCCTTACTAGCCAGGCTATAAAAGCATGCTTCCGAATTGCTCCTTTGAACCAAACCGAATGGTGCCACTCCACATCGAGATCATTACTATACATAAACTCCCAGGTAGCAGAAGATGAGAAGGTCAGTTTTAGAGGTTGATCACCAATCTTCCACTTATATTCATCATCCATCTATGACATGAATATAGGTAAAGGATCTGGCAAGCACTCTTTGAGCAACAAGATAGAACTGTTCCTGCTCCTAGAGTTAGATAACTACCAAGATTCATTTCGCAGTGCCTCTGAAACTGTTGCCGACCGGTGTAAACCAACAGTTCTCGGCCCCATCTCCCCTACTATCTCAATCAAAGGGCCAAGACCTGTCCAATTATCCTCTCAGAAGCTTGCTGTTATCCCTGAGGCCACTTCACAAATCACAAACTGCCTCGCAGTGTCTCGAATCTCACACAAACTCTTCCAAATCCAACTTCTTGAGTTACTAGGATCAAAAGTCCAAAAGTTCTCATCTCTGATATATAGTTACACTTTAAAACAATATTTATTTGGGCTTTTAAGGCCCTATAGTATCAATTTTATAAAAGGTTGAAAAACCCAAGTTGGTTGGTCTGATGTAAGTCTTTATTATGGTAAATATGTATTTGGAGCTCGAAATACTTACAAAAATTTCAAGATAGTGTAATAGCGTAAAATAAAATTCCAAAGTAAGATAAACATCCGCCAAGTAAAAAAAATGTATCGAGCAATTCTGAATGTAGGAGCTGTTCAACTCCACTAAGATATTTCTCATAAGTTTAAAGAAGACTCATAGTGTGACAATCGTCTTCATGATGAAGCTTATAGCAAACGCATAGTTATTTTAACTTATTGAATTAGGCTCAATAAGGTTTTTATTACACCAGTAAACAAAAGCACCTATATATGATTGGGCTCACTGAGGCCCATTCTATTGGTTTTGTAAAATCGATTAGATCCATTGTATTATGTCCATTGTATTAACCCACTTCGTCTGTGAGCGAAGGGGAAACAAACAAACAAAAACATGGGAGTTTTGAAAGAATGGAAACTTTCCGATCTTCAAAACATTTTAGCGATAAAAAACTTAAGCCTATTTTTCAAATTTCTGAGTGGAAGCATTAGATAGAAATTAAAACAGTCGAGTGGCTCAATTAGTTGACATGATCTATCATTTTACTCTAACTATTTTCGACGAAATACAAATAAGTACTAGCCGACCGTCAGTCCGTCACAACATATACGCCGAAATTACAAAAGCAAATAAAGGGACGTACACAGGCAGGCACTACCCGAGTAAGTCGTACCAGATAAAAACAAAATAATGGAATACGGAAAAAACGTATGTGGACCATAACATCATCATAGACCATAGACCATACACACACATTACACCATCGATCATCATCATAAAAAAACCCATCATTAAACCGAGTGTTTCTAACTAACTATAAATAGAAACGAAAGGTTCTTTCTTTCTCAAGGTCTCGTCTTTCTCTTTTTCCTCCGACTCTGTCTCCTAACAACTTCCTTCTCTCCCACGACTAACCCGAATCACCATGGCCAAGGTAACTAACTCTGTCAAACCGCTAAACACCAAGAATCTTCTCTTTCTGCTATCGGATTTTGTGTTCTTTCTCTGCAAAGTTTAATAATGGGTTTGATTTGCTCTCTAAGCAGAAGAAGAACAGCAACGAGAACAAAGGAGATGGTGGGGGCGGCGAGAAGAAAACGGCGTCTGTCACCGTCGTTTTGAAGGTCGATATGCATTGCGATGGCTGCGCTTCCAAAATCGTCAAATGCGTCCGCTCTTTCAAAGGTTTGATCTTTCCTCTTAAAAGATGTTTGCTTTCTTATAAATATAATGTTCTTTTTTTTTCACTGGAGATATAACTATAATGTCTCTCTCTCTCTCTTCTTAGGCGTTGAGACGGTGAAGTCGGAGTCAGAGACTGGGAAGCTAACGGTGACTGGAGAAGTAGATCCGGCGAAACTCCGGGAGAAACTAGCAGAGAAGACGAAGAAGAAAGTCGAGTTGGTCTCTCCTCAGCCCAAAAAGGACAAAAGCGAAGAAGACAAAAACAAAGAGAAGAAATCATCAGAGGAGAAGAAACCCAAAGAGGTAGTAAACATAAATAAAGCTTCGACCTTTAGTGACTTTTACTTGTTTTTATCTGTTTGTATTATACAATACGAACCATGAATCTGATTCTGAGTGTTGTTGATATGTTTATTTAATACTTAGGCTCCGGTAACAACGGCGGTGTTGAAGCTGAACTTCCACTGTGAAGGTTGTATCGCTAACATCCAAAAGACTGTCACTAAAACCAAAGGTTAGTGTGATAGTGACACAATCGCGTTTTTTCAAAACGCTACTTTTTTACAAAACGCTCACGTTTGTTTGTTGGAATCGTTTAAGGTGTGCACGGGATGACAATGGACAAAGAGAAGCAGTTGGTGACGGTTAAGGGAACTATGGACGTGAAGAAGCTCGTGGAGAGTTTGTCAGAGAAGCTGAAACGTCCGGTGGAGATTGTGCCGCCGAAGAAGGATAAAGACAAAGAGAAAGAGTCTGGCGATAAGAAGAAAGGCGGCGGGGAGGGGGTGAACATGATGGAGTACGTGGCGGCTCAGCCTTATTACGAGTCAGCGTATTACCCGGGTGGGCCATATGGGTATTACCCGGTTCAGGCCCACGCGCCTCAGATGTTCAGCGATGAGAATCCGAATGCTTGTGTCGTTATGTGAAGCTGCGGATGAGAAATTGGAGAGTGGGTAGAGTGGTAAATACGCTTATAATCTTTGGGGTAGTTTCGGGAAATTCCAGTATTTTCTTTAGTTTGTTTTTTTTTTATTCTTCTACAGTTTCAGTTTTGAACATTTCCTTTTTATATAAGTTTCTATGTCTAAATATGCAAATATTTCCTACGGTTAAGAACATTTTAATTGTTTGTTCCAAGTCTAGTTTCAATTAGGAAAAATATAAATTATAATCCCAGTTCAATAGTTACTATGCCCGCTTTGTGTTCATTAATTCAACATGCTGTATTTTATTAAAAAAAAGAGTGCGTCACTTATGATAAAACAAGAACATGCCAGCTAAAACTAAATGTTAAAGTTAAATGGTGGAAATACATGAATGATGCCAAACACATGTTGGAAAGTTAATTCAATTTCGTTAAAACTAAAATCGGAAACCGATAATTTGTTAGAGCTTTTTAACTAACTCGATAATGAAAGCTGATATGCTGACAATGCGAATGAGAACTAGTCAAAATTTACATTAAAAGTTGATTAACATAAATATATATACTCTTTGGGTCTTGTGTGTTTTATTATTTAGCGATATTAGAAGCATTTTGCGGAATATATCTCAAACTAATCTACCAACGGTTGTGTTACATTGTACTATGTTTGAGAACTTTACTACGTGGTCTATAGACAATTATTTAGATATTAGAAGAAAAGTTGTAAACAGCGTCACAATTAGTCATCAATTCATTTGGACGCCCCTACATTGATCACCAGTTCAACTTAATTAGACAATTACATGTATTTAACTATAAATTGCCAAGCTTTTTCATTTACTACATGCTAAGTTTATTTTTGTCTAGATTTGTGTCAAACTATGTGCAGAGTTTTTTAATGACAACAAATTATTAGGAGTACAATTTAAAGGGCAGTGGACCAGTGGTTAAAGTACATAACAAATGCATAATTTAACAACCATTATACTGAGTAATAAATTAGCTTACGTGGTTCATTCTTTCCAAGCACTCCCTTGATTGGAAATCTCGGTCGCCAATTGCAAAGTTTTATTTGTGGTTTGGAAAGTCCATTTTCGATTCTTCCCCTCTGTTTTTTTTGTCTGCTGATTCCTGATTACATGTTTTTTTCGATATAAAGATGATTACATAAAACTTTTAAATCAGGTAATAGTCATTTTAATATATAGTTTTTGAGTAATTGTGTCGTTATTAGGTGTCTCTACTAATCTCTGAGCCCGTTGGATGGTGCTCTTGAGTCTTGTCCTCTGCTTCATGCTCTCTCTTGTCTTGTAAGTTGTATCTGTTCGAGTTAACTTTTTGACACATAAGTCCATAAGTGTATTAGTTTATTAGTAGATTCAGCCAAGGCATGCATACTCGTACATGGTAGTTACGTGCTTTTGGTATATATTCATGCTAGTATCTTTGTAAAGTTACGGTTTGGTTTTCTTTGGTAATAACTTAATGACAAGTGAAAAGCAAAACGAATTAGTATTGATTTGGTCGAAAACTAAAGTTAATCTACATCTTAGCGAATCTAACAGGTGAGTGGACATGTAGCGAACGCCAACCCATGATATCAACGCTCGCATTGCTACTTACTTCCTTTCACTCTTTATGGCAACATAAAGCCAGCACTTATTTATTTATCTGTAGAAAAACAGCCACTGATAATATATTTAAATTTTAAATTAACATCAATATAGTCGTCGTATTCATGTTTTTATTGTGCATGTGCGTTTGACGCGACATATCATTCAAGATTAATTCAAATCGTTGTACATGCATGAACATGTGCTGAGAAACTTGGGATCATGATGAGAATTACTTCATGCATTTTATCCTATGCATGTTCGTCATGGTGATCATCATCACTATACATGCTAGCTTTCGAGTTTCCAACTTTATACTCGGAAAGTTCCATTCGAGTTCAAGGAAACTAAGGATTTAAAAATAAATAACGTAAAAGAAACTAAAAACTTCTAAACGCGCTTATAAATTTCTATCTTTTATCCAACTTCTTATCAGCAAATATAATTGAATTATTTTCTAAGAAAAACCTTTTCACTTTATAAAATTTAAAAGTTTTATCATATTTTACTATAGTGTTCCAAATGATTGTCGAAAAGCTTCATTTGTAGTCCAAAGCGCCTTGACCTTTTTTCGAGGGAGTGTCTATTCTTATCGAACAATTTTGATTGTGCTAAATATAATCCGAACAAATGGTCAGTGTCAAATATGATCTGAAATTAATTTAAATTTAAAAAAACTATCCAGACTTTTCAAAACGTGAATAAATCTACATTGATTCTAACCGAAGTTAGTCAAACGTTAATGATATAAAACGCGTCGTTTGGATATACATGAAAAAAATGCTTATTTCGACTCAAACAATTTCGGTGATGCCAAATACGACCAGTACACATGATCGGTGCCAAATACGACATAAATTCAATTATAATTTTTTTAAAAATTACCTAAACTTTTTAAAATGTGACTAAATCTACATTGACTCTAACAAAAATTAGTCAATTGTTAATAAAATAAAACGACGTCGTTTTGAAATATATATATATATATATATATATATATATATATATATTTAATATATGTTTATTCCAGGACTCAAATCTGTGATGTGGTACCCTTTTAAAATGGTACATTAACAACTAAAGTAACTTTTTGAAATATTAATAGACATTTGAAATTATATAAACTAATAATTTTTTTATTCATTTTATCCATTTTAAAACTTTGGTGATTGTTTATATATATTTTAGTTATTGTTTATTATGTATATTTTGAAAATATATCTTAGTGAAAGAAAGGTAAAAGGCCTCTTAACATTTTCGAACAAAATATCAAAAATATAATATTAACTTTTGAAAAAAAAATCCACTTAAGTTAAAAAATTAAAATAATAATTTTTTTGTAAATAACTTTCAAATTTTAAGTATATCTAAGATCGTGTAATTAGAAATAATTATTTATATTTTATTAAGATATAAGTTTATTAAAGATATGATAAGTAAAAACATGTTATGTATTTATATAAATAAGAAAAAATATCACCAAAGTTTTAAAATTGAATACGATGAAGAAAAAATAGTAATTTATATAATATCAAATTTGTAATAATATTTCAAAAAGTTTTTTTTTTTTTGAATGAATGCAAAATTTATTCAATCAAAACTCTATTACATTAGATGCTACTGTTTTATTTTCGTACAAAGAATTAAAAAATTCAGAATTCAAATATGTTGTTTCAGTCTCTACTCGATCCCCTCTTGACTCAAACCAAGCCATCAAAGCTTCATCAAAATGTTTGTGTCCTTTTTCTTTGACTGAAAGGAGCTTCAGTCTGACCGTTTAATCAATGAATTTAATCAGACATGCTGCAGTCTGTGGTTGATCACCATGCCGGCAAGAGTTCCTCTCTCTCCAAACCGCGTGCACTGTTGCTGGTAGTGTATATCTGATGAGGAAAGTTTTGGTTGGGGTGAGCCAAGGCTTCGAAATAAGCGTAACAAGCTCGCTCCAATCTGCAGTGTAATGATCTTGCATGATACCTCCTACTAGTTTCCTCCAGAACTGTTCAAAGTAGCGACATCCACAAAACAAGTGAGAACAGGATTCCTGGACATCATTACACAGAACACATGTGGTGTTGAGGCCGGTGATCCATTGCTGCATTCTGTCAAGAGTTTGAAGTCTTCCACGGAGCGCAATCCAGAGCAGGAAGGAGTACTTTGGGGTTGATTGAGAAAACCAAACCCCTTTGCTCCAGTTACATGTTTGGTGGTTTCCTCGGATTTGTTCCCAAGTCTTCTTTGCAGAGAATTTGTTGGCGAATTTTCCATCAGCAAGTTTCCACAAAGTGGTGTCGTCCTCGTGAGTAACAACTGACGAAGCGCAGCCAACTCCTCTGCCACTTCGTTTAAGACACTCATGCAGTATCTACCTCGTCTTCTACGTCGTTCTAAGGCATCAGCCACCGTTGCATTCTCAGATATCCCCAAATCAATAACACCACAATCTCCAAGCTTCTCTCTAAGATTGCCAAGTGTGGACCAGTGATCATGCCAAAAGGAGGTTTGCTTCCTGCTTCTAGCCTCCTTTTTGAGAAAAGGTTTTGCAATATCTCTGAGTTTGAGTAGTTTTCTCAACACTCAATCCAGTGTTTGTGCTATCTTTGATTGACCAGAAGGATCCCTTGCGAATTAGTTAGCAGTGGAGCCATTGAACCCACAAAGAAGGTCCAGCCGAGCAAATCCTCCAGATGAGTTTCAAGCAGTGGACGGTGTTGACTTCTTTTAATGGACGGAGTCCCAGTCCCCCTTCACTCTTCGGGATACAAAGATCTTTCCAGTTAACTTTGGCCTTGGTTGTTTCCAAGTCTGGTCCAGACCATAAGAAAGCAGAGCACAATCGTTCAACTTCTTTCAAGCAGCTTCCAGGTAGTCTAAAGGCTGCCATCCAGAAGTTTGCGAGACTTGTTATAACCAAGCTTATGAGCTGAAGCCGACCCGCATGTAACCGAAATCTTCCTGTCCAACTACCCATTTGTTTCCTGATCTTTTCAACTAGAGGCAGGTAATCATTAACCGTCATACGTTTGGTGAAGAGAGGGAGTCTGAGATATCGAACTGGAAGCTCTCCAGAAGAGAAGGGAAATCTAGAGAAGATTTCTGTTCTGACCGTATCTGAGATGCATGCAAGATAGAGAGTGGACTTTTCCAGGCTAATTGTCAACCCCAAGATGGCTGCAAAGACCGCAAAAACCTTCAGCACTCCTTCTACAGACCGTTTGGTTCCATCAGTGAACACCAGCAAATCATCAGTGAAGCACAGATGAGTTAGACGAATATTTTTGCTTTTTGGGTGATAGCCAATTTGCTTACTTTCCACTGCTTTATCCAACATATGAGACAAGACATTGATGCAGATGACGAATAAGTATGGAGACATGGCACACCCTTGCCTTAGCCCTCTTTTGCAACGAAAAAACCCTGCCAGTTCGCCGTTGACTTGAACAAAAAATGAAGCTGTACACACGCATAGCTCGATCCAGTGGACAAATTCCTCTGGTATGTTTAAAGCCCTCAGAGTGTTTAACAAGAACAGACAGTGCACATAATCAAAAGCTTTGGCCATGTCAATCTTCATTGCACAGCGTGGAGAAATGTCGTCTTTGTGGTAGTCTTTAACAATCTCTGTCGCCAAAAGCAGGTTCTCTACAAGCAGTCTGTCTTTCACGAAAGCTGACTGATAGTATGAGATGCACTAGGGGAGAGTGGACTTCAATCGTTTTGCTATAATCTTAGAGATAATCTTGTATAGGATATTGCAACAGGAGATAGGTCGATAGTCTCGCATTTCCAGTGCATTGTTAGTCTTTGGGATAAGCGCCAAGATTGTAGCATTAAGACCCTTGGTTAGGAAGCCTTTACTGAAGAAAGATTGGACCGCGGTTGTGAAATCTTTCCCAATAATAGGTCATGATGCTTTAAAGAATTTTATGGTGAACCCGTCAGGTCCTGGAGACTTTTCATTTGGCATATGAAATACCACTTCTCTGATCTCATCCTCAGTAACTGTCTTAGTGAGCATCATTCTCCGGTCATCATTGCATCGGAAATGTATGTATTCTTGGAGCGCAGCAACCAATTTCTCTTGCAAACCCGTCGGTTCCAAAGACAGAAATTCGTGAAAAAATCTCTCTGCTTCAGTTTTGATCTCTTCTTGCGAAGTCACTATGTTCCCTGGAGGGAATTTGATTTCTCTAATCGTATTTGTTGTCTGTCAGACTTTTGCAGCAGTGTGGAAGGCTTTGTTGTTCCGGTCTCCCACTTGCAGCCAGTGAAGCTTAAAACGCTGCTTGAGGACCTTCTCCTCAATGTCTGAGATTCTCTGCCATCTTTCTGCTGCTACCTGCTCTGCTTGGACGTTTCCTTGAGAAGGGTCTAGCATCACCCTCTCCTGTTTTTCGCAGAGATCCTGATGCGCATTTTTAAATCTTTTGGTAAGGGCACCCAGCTTATCTTTACTCAGAGTTCGGATCAGGGGTTTTATTCCTTTGAGGTACTTTGAGAATCCGAAGAGAGCTGAGGTAGACTGAAACATAGGCTGCACGTCTTTCTAGTAGTCTGAGAGTACGTCTAAGAATTCTTGAGTTTCTGAAATGATGTTTGTGAACTTAAAAGGTATGCGTTTACCAGTTGCCTCAGCTCGAAGATGAAACCTGCTTCGTAGATGGTCAGAGCATCCCCCTGACTCAAAGATAGTGTAAGCCTCTGTCCGCTGATTTAACCAAGACTCATTCACCAGAATTCGATCTAGTTTTTTTGACACCGTTCCCTCTCCTCTTCTATTACACCAGGTAAATCTCAGTCCCTGATATCCCTTGTCGAGTAGTCTACAGTGTTGAACTAACCCTTCAAAGTCTCGCATTCCTGGAGTGATCAGACCTGAGTTTTGGTAGTTTGAATGCTCCTCCCCATCAAGAATCTCGTTGAAATCACCCATAATTAACCATTCTTTGTTCCTGAACATTGGAGAATCATGGTGGACTTGATGTCTTCCCATAACTCTTTCCTTCTCTCTGCTGTGTTTTCAGCGTAAACAAAAGAACACAAGAATTCCTCAGTTTCCCCCTCCGCAAGAACTGAGACTGTAATCATCTGATCAGATTTAAAAACCGGAGTCAATCTAACCTGTGAACTCCATAAAACCCAATTTCTTCCATTCCTACTGAATTCATAATTATTTACAAACGACCAACCCAGAAACGTAGATAAAACTATTTGAGTAGACTTGCTCTCCTTAACTCGAGTTTCCAGCAGAGCACCAAACTGCAATCCTTTATTTTGTATCCACTGACGGACGACTCTGTGGGTCAGCTAGTGGAAAAAACACGGTCAACACTTTGGATACGCGCCGTTTTTGCTCTGAGGGGGATTCTAAAGGCGATTGCGACTAGGTTTCGAGATGGATTCGGCGCAGCCGCCGGACTTATCTGGGACAGTTCTGGATACGAGTAAGGTTCAAGAAGGTTCTTCTCAAGGGTTAGCAGGGTCTGAGAACGGTTCGAAGGGTCAGGGGGGACAGCTCCAAAGGCGCGTCTTGGGCCGGTGTCTCACATGACAAGAAGTTTTTGAGGAAATATTCAATTGATATTACGGATTCAGAGGGCCAAATAAACGTGGAGATCCCTGATGAAGTATTTATCAACACAAACCCTCTCTGGGGAGATTTTCTCATTGGAAAGTTTCTGGGCACAGTGCCTCATATCGCGAGGGTTCACACCGTGGTGAATAAAATATGGAGAGATGGAGGAAAGGGTCAGCTAGTGGAGGTCTTCGAAGTTGACTCCACAACCATGAAGTTTCGTGTTGGAGATGCCGCCATGAGAACTCGTATCTTACGAAAAGGGATGTGGAACATAGGTAACATACCCATGGTGGTTGCAAAATGGACTCCGAAAGAGTTGGAGGAGAAACCGGAGGTCAAGTTGATACCACTTTGGGTGTATCTTAAGAACGTCCCAATGAACATGTTCTCTTGGGAAGGCCTAAGTTTCATCACCAGTGCTGCATGACATCCAGTGAAGCTCCATCCAGAGACAGCTTCTTGTTCCAATTTCAAGCTAGCAAAGATCTTTGTCAATGCTGACTTGTCTAAGGAACTACCGAGGAAGATAAATTTCACAAAGAATGGGAAGTCTTCTCTGGTTGAGTTCATCTACCCTTGGCTTCCAGACCGCTGTTATACCTGTGGAAAATGGGGCCACCTAGAAAAGGTTTGTGTTATGAACAAGAAGAAAGAATCTCCAAAAACGGTCACAGAAATAATTGAGTCAAGATACATTGGGAAGAAGCAGGCAGGTACCACTGAGGAAACAACAAGTGGAGAAGAAGATACTCTACAGAAGGCTGGGGAACCAGAAGTAAACTCTGAAGAGGAAATCGAGGAAAGAGAAGTGGAAAAGGAAGCTCTTAAGGAAGGAGCTGCGGGGGAAAATGCAGTGGAGGTAGGAGAGATAGAAGAGGGAGAGGTAGTCCAGGGCTGGTCAAACGTCTCTCCTGGAAAATCTAGCCAAAATTCAAAAACAAATGATATGGAGTATGATCAGGCTACAATAGCCACTTCTTCCAGATTTTTGGCTCTAAACGACGCTGATGATAACAGAGATTTGGTATTCACAATGATGAAACTGCAAGTAGAAAATCTACATCAGAGGAGGGTAGAGAAGCTGTTACACTGAAGGAGAAACATGAAGTAGCAGAAGCTCAACCAGGTTCTGCAAAGGAGACACGGGACCAGCCTCTACTTGGAGATACTATTGTGATTGAGGATCAGATGGCTACTTCAGGAACTGAGAAATTGGCTGTGGAGGGAAACAAAAGAATTGAGACTACTGAGAAAGTGGAGCTGCTTAAAGGAACTTTTGCTGGTAGTAGCCTCAGGCCCTCTCTACCGCGACATTCAAAGACAAACCACAAGATCATAAATGAGCACTCCAATAAAGACACAGATCCTGGTACCCAGGAAAAACGGTCTCGCAAATCATCTCAATGACAGGTTTTTTTCTGGAATATCAGAGGTTTTCAACAAAGATTCTAAATATTTCAAAAAGTTACTTTAGTCTAGTTGTTAATGTACCATTTTAAAAGGGTACCACGTCATGGATTTGAGTTCTGAAAAGAACATATATATATATATATATATATATATATATATATATATATATATATATCAAAACAACGTCGTTTTATCTTATTAACAGTTGACTAATTTTTGTTAGAGTCAATGTAGATTGAGTCACATTTTTAAAAAGTTCAGGTAATGTTTTTAAATTATAATTGAATTTAGGTCGTATTTGGCACTGATCATGTGTTCAGGTCGTATTTGGCACAACCGAAATTTTTTGGGTCGAAATAAGCATTTTTTCTTGTATATCAAAACGACGTCGTTTTATATTGTTAACAGTTAACTAACTTATGTTAGAGTCAATGTAGATTTAGGGACGTTTTAAAAAGTTCGGATGAGTTTTTTGAACTTTAGTTGAGTTCAGGTCGTTTGGCATTGACCATTTGTTCAGATTGTATTTGGCACGATCAAAATTATTCGGATAGGAATATGCACTTTTCCCCTTTTTGATCATACTTTAAACTAACAACTAGATTTCGATCCGCACAATCGTTCGGATGTTTTTTTTCATTTATTTTATATAAACATTTTCTTTTTATTTCTAAATTGATTTATATTACAATATATATGAGTTGTGTATGTCAATTTTTAAAAGATAATAATTAAAGAAATTACCATATATTATTTTTTCATCGAATAGATTGTTTCAAACTTTTACATATATTTGTATCTTTTTCTACATATATTTTTGGATTATTTTTTCATTATTAAACTCCTAAATATATGTAAAGATTGGTAAAATATTTTTTTATTGTCATTGTAACATTTCTCAAATTTATAAAATTTAACAAAAATTAAACTTTTAGCTTCTTATTATGGAGTAAATAATCAAACATTCAGTTTTTGTTATTCCTTAAAATAAACTATATTATTTAAAAATTGTTTTCATTGGTTTAAGATGGTATATACTAATCATTGTTAGAAAACAATGATTTTTGTTATTTTTAAAAAATAAACTATATAGTTTAAAATTTTTACATCGACAAATATATAAATAATTAACTTATGAAAGTATACAATGAAAACATTAAATTATGTTTTTTTAATTTTAACATGTATCTTATTGTATTATCTATAAATCTAATGGATCATCTATTGTTTAAATCCAATTATTGTTAGCCTAATAAGATTATTTTTTTACAGCGCAGCCAGATAAGATTATTAATAATTGAATAATATAATGTGATCAATTCTATTAAATTATTCATTTTAAAATATCACACATTAAAAGAGTCATGACTTTTCTTTTAATATAATAGATTAAACATGAGAATTTAATCAACTGCTGGTTGACAATAAGAGCACCTCCAAGAAGAAACCTCATTTTGAGGGTGGTGAATCCTCAAAATAAGGGTTTGAGGGTGGATTGCTTCAAGAATAAACCTCAAATTTATTTTTACAACTTTACGTAATTTATGTTTTAGTCCTTTAATTTTAATATAAACAAATTGTAATCACTAAATTTTATATAGATAAATAATACATACATACTGAAAATATTAGACACCATATTTATAAATACAGATTATTATAACACAAAAGTACATAAATAATAATAGAAACAAGTACTAATTCATAAAAAAAATGAAAATATAAACTACTCACTATAGTATTTCCATAGTGTTTCCATACAAATTACTCACTATATTATATTAGTTTTATTTTATTTTAATGTATTTATATATTTTATGTAATAGTACATATGTATATAAAATATTTATTTGAATACTTAAATGAGCTATAGTTATAAGGATTAAAATAAACAACAAACTAATCTTATTACAATTATTTATAAGTTATAAAAATAGAAAGACTAAAATGAAAAGTAAATAATGTTTTGAAAACCTGAATTAATGGAACCTAATTTAAGGTTCACTGTTCACGCCCTCAAAATTTGAGGGTTTAAAGGTCTTTTGGAGTGTGAAAAACCTCAAAATTTGAGGGTTTGAGGGCTTTTTGGAAATGCTTTAAATTTGTAGTGGTTCAATGATGTACTCGTGGTGGCAAGTAATATTTTTGATTGACTGTAGGATGTTTTTTTCTCCAGAGAGGGAATTTAAATGCTCCGATGATCAGCGCGAATCAAACCTAGGCATCTTTCTGTATTAGAGTCGAAATTCCCTAGATTAATCGCAATTTCTCTTCTCTGGACATTTAAATGTCATGTATGAGTTTCATTTTGAAAAAAGATATATGTTTAACCCCAAATATTCCAAGAAATAATGAAACCACATTGTAATTCTTTTTATAAAAAACAACATTTTCCAATATTTTCTACCCTGGTCCTTGTACACATTTTACATGGTTAGGAACGATATACAGTTTATAGATTTAATGAAAATGGTAAGACAAGAAAGAATGTTGCTATAAGAAGGGTTTGGCCGAGTTGTCATAACATGACGGCACATGATTTTTCCTCATTTACTACTTCTTTTATTAATAATTAAAGTTGGTCGCAATGCAAGAGGTCTTTCATTATACATTTTGGTTAGAAAAAATGACTAAAATAGTAAAATGTTAAATATTTTGATATAGTTTTGTGTCAGCTAGTCTCAAACCAAAGAAGGGATCAAAAACTTATCATTTTCATAGTTTTGATGATTGTCTTGGTTCTTACCACGTGGGGTCATGCCAAGAAAAGTGGACCAAAAGACCATAAAAGAAAAGAAAAAGAAAGATAAAGAAAAAGGCAAATAAAGAGAGAAAAAAAAATACATTGGGAGATGTTATATTATTATAATGCACATCAATATCCTGATAAGAAAAACGAAAGTGTAGCCAGGATATTCGAGGATTCTTTCATGCATGCATATATTATAATTTTTTTTTGTTTCGTGATCCACTTTCTTCGTATAGATTATTATTATAACATGTAGCATTAGATGTACGATTTTTTTCAGGATAATAGTAAACTCAAACTAATTATAAAACATATTCACACATGTCATTTGATTTTAAATGCCTATTGTCGGAGGTACCAAGACATCACATCAAGCTACAAAGTTTAAACAGCTAACAACGATAAAAAATGGTAGCATATGATACAATGACTATGATACTTAACGTTTTAATTAAATCTCTTAGAGCGTAAGACTTTTCTCCATATCGATTATGAATATGACGGCAAAGTCCACTCATCAGTGTTGAGTTAAATGCAACTTCTTATAATGAATATCCATTCGATTGTTTTTTTTTTTTGATAAAATATCCATTCGATTGTTGCGGTCCTTTGAAACGTATACAATAAGAATACCATCCAACATTTCAACGAAGTGATCACTACAGAAATTCACTTTCAATCTTTTTGATTCATTTGAATTCTCCCTTGAACTACTGTCACTGCTCCACAAAAAATTGACCGACGTGTATAGTAGACACATAACGAGAAAACAATAATCATATCAGTAAACAGAACATAGACTATACACAACACCTTCTTGCACAAGGAGGTGACGAGGCCCACAGCGAGAAAACAGTAATCATATCAAATAAAAAGAAGAAAAAACAGAAAGACATAAGGTCTTTATAGAAGTCAATGGTTTGCCTTTTGCCCTTTTTTCTTTCTTCATGTTCACATTTTTTCTCTCCTTTGGTGCTTTGTGAAATTTCTATATGATTTGTTTTATTCTCCCACATTAATTTCCAAAGCTCTCTTACAATGAGTGGTTGATGATGATCGGGACGACGAACTTTCCTTGGGAAAACATATCAATTCCATTATGAAGACATCAATTTTTTTCTGCGAAGACGTAACCCAATTGACGGTTTGGTTGAATCTTCCTCCTAGACCAAACATATCAACTATCAGTCAATGATCCAGTTTTTTTTTTTCTTTTCTTTGAGCTTTAGTCTAGGTTGCAATTTGCATATAAATTATAGTGAAAACATGAAAGTGTATATATGTGGTATCATTCAATACATTTGTTGATGTAAAATGTCAACCCTGTAGTAGTCACTGACGTAGTTGCTGAAGCAGACGTTGTGTTGAATGGTGAAGACCATATAGAGTCAAGATGCTGAGCTGGACTCGTGTGTACTTGAAGAGCAAGCATGTATCTTGGAGAAAAGGAAAAAGAAATAAACTTGGGGAGCAAGTTTATGACTAAAAGAAAGAAGAATAAGTGCACTTCAAGAAAATGAAAGTTGCACTTATTAATATGAAAGATGTCCATATTTTGGATTCTCTGAAAACTAGGATTACAGGAACGTGGAGACTACTATAAGACAACTATGGAGTCGTCTGGATTCTGACAAGAAATATAGAGGCTGACTTATAGAGAGAGAGAGAAGCTCTTGGAAGAGTTCTGGGTCGTGCTGAAGCAGAGGCTGAAGTACTTGACGGTTGAGAGACATAAGTGGGTAGCTTAGGAATCTTTCAGTAGCAGCTGTTAGGGTGTTAACAGGCTGGTTAAAGCTGATTAAGCAGATCTTGTAATAGATTGTTTAAAGGAGATTCTAATAAAGCTATTGGTGATTGCTTGTATTGTTTTGTCTCTCGTTTACTTTCTGCAGTACTATTGTAGTGGGTCCTTTTGCACTAACAATTGGTATCAGAGCAGGGCTCGATAGAGTTAACGACTAGTTTCGAGTGATTCTGAAGGCAAAAGGAAAGAATGGAAGACAGAGTACAGCAGAAAGCAGTAGGAAGCATGGTGGCTGAGTTTATGCCTGATCCTGAACAATATGGGCATTGGAAAGTAAAGATGAAGGCAAGCTTACAAAGTATTGATATCTTGTGTATTTACATGGTTTTAAGCTTTGTTTTAGCTTCTATTTTGATCATTAAGACTCATTTAGAGTGCATTTAGGTTGCATTCCATTACATATGTCTATATCAGGTTTTGGAGATGCTTGTTGGTGACTTTGGAGGCATTTGAGGTGTTTTGAGACAAAAGGAGAGGTGTTTGGAGCATAGAGCCAAAGTGCCTGTAGGGACACCGGTATAGCGACATCATCAAGTCGCTATACAGCCTCACGAGTCAGCGTAGCGACGTCTGTAGCGACCCTACCTGGTCGCTACGAAGGAGTGAAGAACGATGCTGAATATGGCTAAGTAGCCGTAGCGGCCCAAGCGTAGCGGCTTCCCCACATCGCTACAGAGCCTCACGAGCCAGCGTAGCGACGTGCGTAGCGACCACGCCCGGTCGCTACGGAAGAAGAGGAGAATTGCTGAAATCGACCAAGTGTCTGTAGCGACCTGTGCGTAGCGACCTCACCACATCGCTACGAGACCTCACGAGCCAGCGTAGCGACCACCTTAGCGGTTTCACCACGTCGCTACACATCCTGAAGAGTAGAAGAGCTGCTAGCGACCAGCCTGTAGCGGGGAGCCCTGATCGCTACGGACGAATAAGACTTCATTTTATTGGGTCAGCCCAGGTTTGTTGGGTTGACCCAACTCGACTTTTAGGCTTCTATAAATACTTTTAGACTTAAATTTAGGACTTATCTTGTTTTCTCTCAAGAACACATTGAAACCTTTAAGAAAAATTGAATCTTTAGTTTCTTTTCTTCTTATTTCTTGTCTTTGTGTGATTATCTTGCTCTCTAATCATGTTTAGCCTTGAATCATCTATGGTTTTGGGGTTATTCATGTCTATTAGTGAGTAGACTAATCTAGGATTCATGAGCTAGGGTGATTAAAGGTGATTAGTGAAGATCTAGGGTGTTTAGTGTTAGATTTAATTGTTTCCTTGCTTGTTGAGGGTTCATAATGCTATTTTGATCTTGATCATATCAAAATAGATCCTTAGGCATTTCCTGCCCACAAGGTGTATGATGAAATGCCTGAACCAACTCTTCAATGCTTTTACCTTGCTTTACCTAAGAGATTAGTTGTTAAAGGAGTTAAGATTGCTATTAGACTTGTTCTCCATGTTTGCTTTAGTAACATTCAACGTAAGATATTAGATGCTTGAGTTGCTTTAGCAAAAGAACATTCATCTGGAGATAGAGCTTGTTTAGTATTGTGTCTAGACATAAGGAAATTGTTTAATTGATAGCTTGCCACCCTTAGATTGGATCTACATCACCCAAGATCAAATGCCTAGCCCCATGAGTCCTCTTGCTTCATATTGAGAAAGCTTGATCATTTATTGCATTTCTAGTATAGTTATAGTTCAATATCACTTTTAAAACCTGATTGCACTTGAATTTAGCATGGACTTGCATTTTCTTTGATTTGAAATCACCTAGGAATGGATTGACATCTTAAGTACTACTTTTGATTTGAATATTAGGACCCTTGAAAAGGCCTTGTATCAAATTGGTGCCGTTGCCAATCCTAGTTTGATTTTGACATTGAGATTTAGTCATTTGCTTGAGACTAAGTCATATTTTTTTTTTATTGTTGTTTGTGATATTGATTCTCTCCCTGCAAAGCTTGGTTGCATTTCAGGTGTATGCACTTGAGGAGCAAAGGTTCATCAAGTCTTGTTCCAAGAGTTGAAGACATAGCTGCACTTGAGAGAGAGTTAGTAAGAAGGAGAAGAGAAGAAGAGCAACAGGCTCACTTGCAGAGATTGGGGTTTGATATGGAGAACCTACCTCAACATGAAGCTGCTCAAGCTCATAATGGTCAAGGAGCTGCCAACCTCAGACCTCAGCGCCAGCCACAACATCCTCCACGCCAAGCTAGAACCATTGGAACCTATGATCAACCTCACATCAATGGTCATAGGTTGGGAATCAGAGCACCTCCTGTGGAGAACAACAACTTTGAGATCAAATCAGGGCTGCTCAACACCATAGAGAACAACAAATACCATGGTCTAGCTGCTGAAGATCCTTTTGATCACTTGGATAAGTTTGACAAGTATTGTGGCTTGTCCAAAACCAATGGAGTTTCTGAAGATGCACTCAAGCTGAAGCTGTTTCCTTTCTCTTTGGGAGATAAATCACACCAGTGGGAGAAGACTCTCCCAAGTGACTCCATCACTACTTGGGATGAGTGCAAGAGAGCTTTCCTAGATAAGTTCTTCTCTGCATCAAGGACAACTAAGATCAGGAATGACATCTCTGGGTTTCAGCAGAAGAATCTTGAGAGCTTCAGTGAAGCATGAGAGAGGTTCAAAAGCTACTGGTCTCAGTACCCACATCATGGCTTCAGCAAGGAGAGCTTGCTTAGTACTTTCTACAGAGGAGCTCTACCACAGTGCAGAAACAGGCTTGATACAGCTAGTAATGGTCATTTCTTGGGAAGAACTGAAGATGAAGCAGAGGAGTTGGTAGAGAACATGGCCAAGAGTGATTCTGTTTACAGTGGGGAGCATGATAGAGGCAACAAAAATGATGATCAACAGACAAAGAAGGAGTTTAAGTACTTGCAAGAGAAGATGGATTTGATTCTCTCCAACCAAACTAAACAAGAGCAGCTGAACTTTGTGGGTGGTCCTTGTCAAGAGATTCCTCCTAGGGTGAATGAGGTTGATGGTTTAGAAGGCCAAGAAGAGTTGTGCTTCATCAATGCTAATGGCACATGGTATAGGAAAGAGCCCAACTTTCAATACCAAAACAACTACCAGCAAGGTGGATACCAGCCCAAGCAAGGATACTCTTCAAACCCTTACAACAACCAACAAGGAGGCTACCAAGCAAACCAGTCTCCTCAAATTCAAGGAAGCTCTTCTCAAGGTCAAGCTCCAGATTCAAATGTGGACTCTATGTTCAAGAAACTCTTGGAATTTCAGGCCAGAAATGAGAAGACTATGGTTTATGAGTTCAAGAACATCCACACAAAGATTGATGCCAACTACTCTGACCTTAACAACAAGTTCTTACAACTTGCCTCTGAGTTCAAGACTTTAGAGACTAAGGTTGCTTCTATGCCTTCATCCTCCAAGCAGCCTATGGGAACTCTACCAGGAAAAGTAGAGGCAAACCCAAGGGAACATTGCAATGTTCTCCTCTCTAGTGACACTTCTGAGATAGCCACCTACAAGAGAGAGGTAGATGAGATTGAAAGATTGGTGTTTGGAACTGAAATTGAACAGGTTGAGCATGTGGTTGTTGCAATAGTTGAGACCAAGATTGTGCAAGAAACTGACAGGATGGTTGCAGCAAAGGTTGAGCAGAACAGAGGGCACAAGGCTGAGGAACCAGTTGAGAGAAGAGCTGATCAGAGGCTGAAAGTGGTGAAGCAGGAAGACACTGAGGTTGAGCTATCACCCTATGACAAGTTACCTTTTTCAGAGAGATTCCTCACCAAAGCTCAAAAGAAGGTGGTCTCCAAATTCAGAAAAGACTTGAGTGATATTGGAGTAAGGCTTCCAGAGATTCACAACATGCAAGCTGTTCATGTCCAGATGATGCTCATCAAAGACATTCTAGACCACCAAGCTGAAGTAGCAGAGCTCCTAGACATCTCTGCACTCAAGCTTGACCCACCAGTCCCACCCAAGTCCCTCCCTAAACTAGGACACCAAGGGATGTTCACTTTGCCTTGCTCCCTTGGAAAGCTTAAATTTGATGATGCTCTAGTAGATTCTGGTGCAAGTGTGAATGTGATCTCACTTGAGATGATGAAGAGTCTAGGGATTGAGCACATGCTACAAGACACATATGAGCTCTAATTTGGGGATTCCTCTTCTACAACCCCAATTGGTATCATCAATGATTTCCCTTTGAAGCTTGGAGCATGCACCATCCCTGTAGACCTCACTGTTTTGAAGATGGCAACTGGGAAGAGAGTCCCATTGATCCTTGGCACTCCATTCCTCACAACAGTGGGAGCTTGCATAGACTTTGCCAACAACAAGGTCACACTTCTAAATGTGAACAAAGCTGTCTCATACCCTCTACAATCACCTAAGTTGAAAGCTGAGTATTGTGGCACAATAACTTGTGGATCTTCCTCCATTGAGAAGATAATTGATGAGCTGAGTGGTATTGGAAAAGAGGCTCTTTGTGAAGAGTCCTCTAAGGAGAAGTGTGATGAGCACTTGGAAAGTGCTAAAAAAGAGGAGGTGAGTGGAGCCACAAAGGCTTCCCATGGCAAGAAAAAGATAGTGAAAGAACCTCATCCTCCACCTCTTGATAAGAATCCTCACACCCTCACTCTCCACCCAATGAAGCTCAAGGATGGAGCTATTGAGTACAAGATCAAGTGCAAGGCAAGGTCTAAGCCATTCTCAAGTGCAAGAACCATCATCACTCCTAAGCTCCAAGATGATCCAATCAAGCTTCAAGAGCTTCTCTCCCACGTCCTAACCATCACTCTTGAAGGTGGAAAGGACTCTCCTTCTCACTAGGTAAAGGAAGGAAAGTCAAGCTAGAGACTTAAAACAAGCTCACTTGGGAGGAAATCCCATGTCTATCCATGTACATATCAGTAGTATCTTCTGAATAAGAGCCCTTGAGTTGAGAGGAAGGCTGCCAGACATTGCTCCTTAGGCACCACTACCTCCTCCAATACTCCAAAGGTATTCCTTCACATTTCCTTGTATATATTATCTTCCATTGCATTTAGTATTTTCTTTTGGATATCTTTCTCCACTTAACAACACATGGACTGTGTGAATTAAGTGTGGGGGAGGTACAAGTTGCTGATGATTTTGTGTTTTATGTCATGAGCATGCATTGTAGATAATTATATGCATATAAAAACCAAAAAAAAAAAATTGAAAATTTTGAAAATCACAAAAAGAATCATGTAGTTGCATCACTTGCATTTTTAAGATTGAGTCTAGAAGCATATAATTGCATTCATGCATTGGGAGCAAACCTTGTAAAGAACATTTGTCTTGCACTAAAATTGAGACCCTAGTTAAACATATCAAGTAGCTTAAGCATCTCTTTAAAACCTTGCATGCTTCGAGCCTTGGAAACTCTTCTTGAAACATGTTTGCTTTCTTGATATTGACATTGTTCTTGAAACCAGCTCCAATCTGAACTTTGGCTAAATGAACTTAATCTCTCTTGCATATGGGCACTTGCATACTTAGTCATGGATCTCATACACATTTGGGTTATCTTGTTCTATTTTACCACTCTTTGTTAACCCAAATGGCACTCCCACCCTTGAACCCTAACCATTCTTTGAGACCAAACATTTATTTGCATGAGTGAGGCCTCTTTTGATAGCTTGTCATGTGCAAAATCTTGAGAGTATTGGAGGCGACATAGATTTGTTCTCATCTCTTGCTAGCATAGGAACCTATTTTGAGCTAGCATCTAGGATGGTGAGTGGGGTTATGTGTGCTAAATGTTCTAAATGATAATGTCTTGGATTTGGGAGGTGAGAAAGATGAGAAAGATGAACAAAAAAGTGTCATGAGAAAAGAAAAGCCCTAGGGACCTAGAATAGAAAGAAAAGAAAGCTCTAGATTGTATTGTTTGAGACCTTCCCCCTAAAAAAAAAGAAAAGAAAAAAAAAGATTCAGTAAGATAGTGGGGAAAGAAAAATAAAAAGAGTTAGAGCATAGAAATATGAAAAGTGAATAGAAAGTCCCTAGTTGGTTGAGTCAAAAGAAAAAGAGAGTTGTTCATTGGGTGAGTGATGTGAGAGGGTGTTATTTTGGTTATGTGGTTGAGGATGAAAAGGGTAGAACTTGCAATCACTTAGGAAAAGGGTAGAATGATGAGAATGAATTTATGTATGCATAAATTGCTTCTAGTCTTAGATAAATTTTGCATAATGATCAAGCTCCTTGTTCTTGAGTGATAACCACCTTAAAATGATGCATTTAAACCCTCCTCTTCATTCACATTAGACCATTTGCTTTCCTAGCCAAATGATTGAGATCATGTGCCCATTTGTGAGAATTCACTTTGTGTGTGTGTGTGTGTGTGTGAATCAATGTGAGGGCTGGTTAAGAGAACCTGTTGGTTGATGAGCTATGCAACTTGTGTAGATACATAAGAGTATTGATAGGCCTAGAGAAGCTAGAGTATAATAAGAGAGTGTGCTCATGCTATTTGCTATGTTTCTTTAGGATGTCAAGTTGAGTGTTATGAGTGTTTCTTTTGGCTTTAAGCTCCCATTTTAACATCTCTCCTCTTTGAGTTTTTGAAAAGTTTACTTGAGGACAAGTAAAGGACTAGTGTGGGGGAGTTGATATCTTGTGTATTTACATGGTTTAAAGCTTTGTTTTAGCTTCCATTTTGATCATTAAGACTCATTTAGAGTGCATTTAGGCTGCATTCCATTACATATGTCTATATCAGGTTTTGGAGATGCTTGTTGGTGATTTTGGAGGCATTTGAGGTGTTTTGAGACAAAAGGAGAGGTGTTTGGAGCATAGAGCCAAAGTGCCTGTAGCGACACCGGTATAGCGACATCATCAAGTCGCTATACAGCCTCACGAGTCAGCGTAGCGACGTCTGTAGCGACCCTACCTGGTCGCTACGAAGGAGTGAAGAACGATGCTGAATATGGCTAAGTAGCCGTAGCGGCCCAAGCGTAGCGGCTTCCCCACATCGCTACAGAGCCTCACGAGCCAGCGTAGCGACGTGCGTAGCGACCACGCCCGGTCGCTACGGAAGAAGAGGAGAATTGCTGAAATCGACCAAGTGTCTGTAGCGACCTGTGCGTAGCGACCTCACCACATCGCTACGAGACCTCACGAGCCAGCGTAGCGACCACCTTAGCGGTTTCACCACGTCGCTACACATCCTGAAGAGTAGAAGAGCTGCTAGCGACCAGCCTGTAGCGGGGAGCCCTGATCGCTACGGACGAATAAGAGTTCATTTTATTGGGTCAGCCCAGGTTTGTTGGGTTGACCTAACTCGACTTTTAGGCTTCTATAAATACTTTTTAGACCTAAATTTAGGACTTATCTTGTTTTCTCTCAAGAACACATTGAAACCTTTAAGAAAAATTGAATCTTTAGTTTCTTTTCTTCTTATTTCTTGTCTTTGTGTGATTATCTTGCTCTCTAATCATGTTTAGCCTTGAATCATCTATGGTTTTGGGGTTATTCATGTCTATTAGTGAGTAGACTAATCTAGGATTCATGGGCTAGGGTGATTAAGGGTGATTAGTGAAGATCGAGGGTGTTTAGTGTTAGATTTACTTGTTTCCTTGCTTGTTGAGGGTTCATAATGCTATTTTGATCTTGATCATATCAAAATAGATCCTTAGGCATTTCCTGCCCACAAGGTGTATGATGAAATGCCTGAACCAACTCTTCAATGCTTTTACCTTGCTTTACCTAAGAGATTAGTTGTTAAAGGAGTTAAGATTGCTATTAGACTTGTTCTCCATGTTTGCTTTAGTAACATTCAACGTAAGATATTAGATGCTTGAGTTGCTTTAGCAAAAGAACATTCATCTAGAGATAGAGCTTGTTTAGTATTGTGTCTAGACATAAGGAAATTGTTTAATTGATAGCTTGCCACCCTTAGATTGGATCTACATCACCCAAGATCAAATGCCTAGCCCCATGAGTCATCTTGCTTCATATTGAGAAAGCTTGATCATTTATTGCATTTCTAGTATAGTTATAGTTCAATATCACTTTTAAAACATGATTGCACTTAGATTTAGCATGGACTTGCATTCTCTTTGATTTGAAATCACCTAGGAATGGATTGACATCTTAAGTACTACTTTTGATTTGAATATTAGGACCCTTGAAAAGGCCTTGTATCAAGTATTGATATGGATGTTTGGGCATTAGTGGAAGATGGTTATGAAGTTCCCAAAATAGTAGATAAAGATGGTGTTGTGGTCAACAAACCATTGGCTAAATGGACAAAGCATGAGAAGGAGATGTCTAGGTTTAATGCAAAAGCTCTATGTGATATTTTTGCATCAGTCAAAAAGAAGCAACTCGATCTGATTCAAGGATGCAAGAATGCAAAAGAGGCGTGGGATATTCTTCAATTACACTTTGAAGGAACTGAGAAGGTTAAGAGCTTAAGGATGGATTTTCTCAAATCAAAATTTGAGAACTTGAAGATGGAAGAACATGAATCTGTATCAGATTTTAGTTCTCGACTCAGTGGGTTAGCACAAGAGGCTCGTGTTCTGGGCATGGAATATAAGGAGAAGAAACTGGTGAAGAAGTTTTTAAGGTGCCTACCAGTAAGATTTACAGCTTATAAGACATCAATGTTTGTGTCTCTTGACATAGATGAACTGAGCTTTCACGAAGTTGTAGGTATGGTAAAAGCTCATGAGATGGAACTTGATAGCGTGGGCAATCATATTAAAGTGAATTTTTCTGTTGCTAAAACAACGAATCAAAAATCAGAGAATGAAGATGAGGTGATCAAGATGATTCGGGTGCTTCACCAAGTACTACAGGAAGTGATAAAATGGCAAGGACATGAAAAAGTTGGTTTGAAAAAACGAAGACAAGAAGTTGGCGAGTCATGTGTCAATACAGAGGTGCAATGTTATAAATGCAGAGGATATGGGCACTTTAAAAGGGAGTGTCCAACTTTCAAGAGATTAAGATTCAAAAACTTTGAGGGCAATGAATCCGGGCATGCTCAGAAGAAGGATGACACCAAGGAAGAATCTGGTACTGATTCAGATGACAGTGAGGAGTTGAAGAACATGGTGGCGTTCACAACTTTTGTGCCAGGTTCTAAGACAAAATATGTGGCAGGATCTGCGACAACGTCTGTGTCAGGATCTTCATGTGAAGAGGGTGATGATGTTGGAATTGATGATGATGGGAGCTTTGATCATGCTGGGAATTATGAAAAGCTGTATAAGAATTGGCTTAAGCATGTTGAGGCGAATTCAAAGTTGGCTAAGGAGAAGGTCAAGCTATAAGCTCAAGTTGTTGAAGCACTTAAGTATGCCTCAGAGAAAGAAGAAGAAGCACGACAGGCTGGTGCTCAACTTGCAGAGACTCAGAAGGGTTTGAAGATGCTGAATAGTGGGACGAAGTAGCTTGATCATCTGCTCAGTATTGGAAAGAATGATCGATGTGGTCTTGGATATCAAGGAGAATCTTCTAAAGTTGAAGGTGTTTTTGTATCAGCAGGGAAAACTAAGGTTTTAGCTACGTCTACTATAAAACCAGATGTTAAGGCGTCTGCAGAGAAGACATCCAATGGAAAGACTGCAATGAAGACTGTAATTGATGTGAAGAAAATGACTGCTACGCGTACTGCTACGACAACTGCAACAGAGATTGTTTCAGAGAGAGTTTCTGGATTGAAGAAAGCACATCAACGAAAGTTTCGGCCTGTTTGTCATCATTGTGGTGTTGTTGGACACATTAGGCCAAGGTGTTTCAAGTTATTGAGGGAAAAGAATCAGATGGAGCAAGCTTATGATACTTATGGTATGAAGTGTCATGGTCCAATATGTTTTTCTTGTGGAGTTTAAGGGCATATGCAGCGTGATTGTTTCAAGTTTGTTCAAGGGGCTAGTTATGGAAGATTTGGGCTCATGAATACGTGGTCTAGGAGATTTGATCACTATGAAGATAGTAGGAGAGTAGGATTTCATCCTCGTTTTAGAGGGTGGCGATCTTCAAATTAATTTTTGACCATGATGTGACTCATAGGGGGAGAGTGAAGACGTGGTTCTCTATCTAGAGGTAATGAGTTCACATACATAGTCAAAAAGGGGGAGATAATATTGTTGATGTAGTATTCCGTGAAGTACTACAGGAGGTAGTACGTAACATGTTGCATGAAGCTGAAGTTATATTGGAGTTTGTGTATTGATAGCTTGAACTTGAGAAAGGAAAGAAGATATGTGCTTGAAAACATATGGACGTTTTCCATAAAGCAAAAGGGATTTTGCTTGAAGATGAAGTTTTCCATTAAGGAAAATGAAAAGTTGCTATATGTGTATTTGGAAGGTTTGGAGAGCAAGTTGATGACATGAAGAGCAAATTCTGGGCTGCTGTATAATGAGGGACGTGCCATATGAGAAAGTCATATCTCATAGAAGAGAGAGAGAGGATCTCATTATATATTGGTGTTACTGCTTGGTGTCGAAGCAGTGTCTGAAGTAGTTCATGATGGAGTCGGATGTAGACATAATTATGTGGTGTTCGTGTTGATGTTTGGTGTGGTGGAGTTAGCCATTGTGTGTAGCTCGTGGTGGGCTTTGTGTGTGTGCTTGGGTGATCAAGTGTTAGGGGTCACTAGTGTGCGGCGATGTACTTGGTGAAGTACTTTCGTCTGTAAGACTTGAAGAGGAAGTTTGTTTGTAAGGCTTGACATTTAAGCATCTGTGTTTTAGCTCAGTATGCAATCAAGCAGGGGGAGAAGTGGTGACGTTCTGGTTCAAGGGGTGCTTATCTCATGGGGGAGAAAAGCATGGTGATAGACGTCCTGATGTAGATGGTGTTTATCTCATGGGGGAGAAAAGCATGGTGTAGTGCACATCTCGTGGGGGAGAAAAGCATGGATGCTGAAACAGAAGACTGTTGTGCTTGATTGGCACACAAAGCTAAAAGGGGGATATTGTTGATGTAAAATGTCAACCTTGTAGTAGTCACTGACATAGTTGCTGAAGCAGACGTTGTGTTGAATGGTGAAGACCATATAGAGTCAAGATGCTGAGCTGGAGTCGTGTGTATTTGAAGAGCAAGCATGTATCTTGGAGAAAAGGAAAAAGAAATAAAGTTGGGGAGCAAGATTATGACTAAAAGAAAGAGGAATAAGTGCATTTCAAGAAAAGGAAAGTTGCACTTATTAATATGGAAGATGTCCATATTTTGGATTCTCTGAAAACTAGGGTTACAGGAACGTGGAGACTACTATAAGACAACTATGGAGTCGTCTGGATTCTGACAAGAAATATAGAGGCTGACTTATAGAGAGAAAGATAAGCTCTTGGAAGAGTTCTGGGTCGTTCTGAAGTAGAGGCTGAAGTACTTGACGGTTAAGAGACATAAGTGGGTAGCTTAGGAATCTTTCAGTAGCAGCTGTTAGGGTGTTAACATGCTGGTTAAAGCTGATTAAGCAGATCTTGTAATAGATTGTTTAAAGGAGATTCTAATAAAGCTATTGGTGATTGCTTGTATTGTTTTGTCTCTCGGTTTACTTTCTGCAGTACTATTATAGTAGGTCCTTTTGCACTAACGACATTCTTTTTATAATGTGGCATCCATTATGTAATATACACTAACAAAAAAAAGCATCATAAAAAATACAAACCAACACATACCTATTTAAATTTAAACATCTAATCTCAAAAAATCTAAAATAAGTAGCCAAACACTATAGATTATTTTACCAAAAAAAACTATAGATTATGATGAACGAGAATCCATTAAATTTAAAAATTGTATAACATAATACTTCAATACAAAACATGCATAATACTTTAAACTAGCAAAAATATACTGGAATTAAATTTCTGTTTAATATCACAATTAACATTTTCGTTGGAAGAAAAACATTAACAATAATGTCAATACTGAAATCAAATTAAAACTATCAACAATTTCGTATGGTTAAATTCGATCTGGTTTATATATGCATGTCCACATAACCAACGAGAAGTTGAAAAATAAGATCATTAGCGACGCATTACCAAAAATGCAGAACTAGATTAGCAACGAATATCCCATCACTATTCTCAAGAATCAAGTTTAGCGAGCATGAAGTTTGAAACATTTATCATTTGAGGAAACAGTTTTTTGTTGCACATACCAAATATCTAGATAAAAACATATCTGACTCACAATTGAATTGCATAGGCATGTTAAACATATGTATAGATATTTCGGACAGATTACGAAGTTAAAGAAATGATGAAGATCTTGATGATAAATCATATCAAATGAGCAACAATCCATCTACTTGTACGGAATTTTTCAAGTTCCAAGTATAATAAGCTTTTACCTACAAGGAATAAATGTTCTCACTTGTATACTCGTAAACCTGACTGCATTCTACAGTCGATCTACATTTTACGAGATGGACTACGACACAAAAGCTGACAGAATTTTTCGATAAGATCTATCATGTTCATGATCAATGATCATCATGATCATCTTCGATATGATGCGTTTCTTTATTTACATCTGTGTCGTATTCTTAAGATTGTTGTGGCTTGCATTATACATGTAAACGAAGCACAACTCTTATATATCACTTGAACTATAAAGAAACCACGCTAACACCAAAGATCAATGGAAGAAAAAAGGTTTGAACTAAACGCTGATGCAAACGCATAAATTGCATTTAAAGCAATCTCTATACCGTGTTCCCGTCACATTCATACACAAGTAAGGCCTCCATTGTCTGATGCAACCCTTCTCCTTTAATTTTTCTTAAGCCCAAATCTCTTCTTCACATATCTACTTAGAACCACGTTTCATCAAAGCTAGTTTGAGCCCGTTCTGTATCACAAGGAAGTTGCGTTAACTAAGTGTTACTATTAAGGAGATGATCAAGATAAAATATTGGCAAAAATTGATTTCTTAAATAAACATATATACATTAATACAAACTAGGTATTTTTCCACACTAGCTGGCTTAATAATTTTACATAAACTTGTAAATATATATATACTGTAATTCAAACCATTAGAATAAATTATTTTCATGCTTTTGAAATATTTAATAAATAATTTAATATTATTTTTATATAAGATAAAGTTTTTTATTGTAATAAATATCTCTTATTACATAAAATTAACTTAATAAAATTAATGTATATAAGGATTTATATTTATTTTAAACATACTATGATGTAAAGTACTCTTAGAAAACCTAAAATATAATCTTTTTTGATAATGATAATATCAAACTAATGAAATTCGTTTTAACTTATGGGTAAATTATATGTTAACAAAACTAATCTAATCTCTATTATTAAAATTGAAGTACATATATAAATTACCCCTTAGTTTTCAGTTTTATTTACAATAGCATGCCACTGAAACTATTAATTAATATACATTATATGATTCTTTGTCTTTTCTCTTTAATTAATGCATTTCATAAATCAAATTCCAACCAAAAAATTATGGAAACACTAATTAATAAGCCTAAATTTTAATATTCTTTGTCTCTTCCTATTTTATTATATATATATGTGTGTCTGAAAATAACCAATTCCATATATATTTTTCGTAATTAAACATTAGTTATATGGTAATTATTTACAAATTTAGTATATACATAATAATTCATTTCACACTAATTATCCTACCTTTTAGGATTTTTTATGATTAATTATCTACCCATCTTTAAATAGTTATTATATTTTTATTATTTATAAGTAATAACTAAAATAAAAATAACCAAAAAACATTCATATAATATATAGATATGTTATGTTACGTATATATTCATAAAAATATTAGTCCAATATAAATTCAGTATAATAAATGTTAAAAAGTAGAAAATATATAGGACCATACATTTTAAATAGTATATACACCAATTTAGCTATAAATTTTCTTAAAATTTTGATCCATATAATTGAAAATACATTTTCACAGATATACAGGTCATATTTTAAACAACTAATTTTTTTTAAATATATTTTTTTTCAATAAACTATTTTTGTATACATATGAATTTTATTAATTCTTTTATAAATCTTACATGTATATTTTAATATTTTATATTTCCATACAAGATGGACAAATAAATTGATGTTACAAAATTATATTTATTTATCTATTTCATATATTTTACTAACTCAAAGTAATTTATTTTGAAATGCATTTTAAATTAACTACATTCATATATATTTGAGTTATAATCTATTATTGTTGATTTGACGCTTTCACTGTATACTACCAAACATTTTTCACACATTCGATTGTTATTACATACATACAAAAAAATTCAAAGTATTACATGTAACTATTATAAAATAGATCATTTAGTATAAATAAAAAAAATAAAAATAAGATAAGCACCCGCCCGGTCGGGCGGGTCATGGTCTAGTGTATTATTAAGAGTAATAAAACTTTTAAACGCTCTGACTTTTAACGTGAGAGTAAACAAATCACTTTACAAATAATAGTATAAATATTTTTGAATTGTTGCCAATTTTTTTTCAGAAAATATCACAATGAGTGATTTTGATTGTCCTAAACAAATATCATTAAAGATAGATAATTCATTATATATATATATATATATATATATATATTAAAACATATTCTGTTTAATATTACTAAATAAAATATAATATAAACTTATATATAATATTACGAAAGTAAATATATTATTAATTTAATTACGGGTTTTTAATTATTCTAAAGATAATGATAATTTATTAGCTAAATCACTAAAATTAGTTATTAAAATTAAAATTGAGCATAAAATATGACGAAACCTACAATTTTATACAATATACATTAACCTGATCCTTAAATATTAAATTTGTTTTAAATATAATATTATTAAAGTATATTAGGAAGTTTACAGGTTAATAATGTAATACTTTGAATTTTTTTGTATGTTTTAAATATAATCCTCATCCTTGTTTTATTATTTATTAAAGTTTACAGGTTGTTTAAGACAAAAACATATTTCTTGTTATCCTCTGTCAGATTTGGAAGTGAGAAGCGAGAGATTTAGTTTTACTAACTCTTCTATGGGAGATAACCTAAGACAAGTGAATTTCTAATTGAATTTTGGTGGAATTTGGTTCGTTTTCTTAGTTATGAGAGGTATATGCATCTGAGCTTCCTGAGCTGTGTAAACTAATGGTTTTGAAAAAAAAAAATCTCGAGTGTTTGATTTGTGAAGTTGGTAAATTCGGTTTCATTGTCTGATTTGAAATCTCATGATCTGTTTCTGTGATGTGAAGATTTACTCCTTAATTTGCTTCTTCCGTAGTCTTCCTTCAAAAAGTTTTCTTCATGTGCACTCTTAGCATTTCGAGCGTCCTTTAGGAGGAACCCCTTTTTGTTGGCTGGACAACATATACACATCTGACTGAAGAAAATGCTTCCAGTTGCAGAGAAAAGAGTTGGTTGAATACTCTTTGCCTTTCATTGAAACAAGATTACAATAACTTATACCAAGTACCGAGTTCATCGATCCTTAAACTATTATAGATACATTATGACATGAATATGAAACTATAAAATGGTTATACACATATAAGGAAATATCTTATGCGATTTGTCTTCAAACATTAGTCAGAGTTCCTGTCTCGGGTGTTGGAAAGTCAGCCAAAGCTACTTTCCTGCTTCTCTCAGACCGGCTATTCTCAGCGAATTTGATGCTTCCTTCGTGCAACCCTTGTCGTTTCTCATCCTCTGTCCACTCAGAGCTGTAATAATACTCCTCCTTAGATCTCTCTCCATCCCTAGACGGTCTCAAAAACATGCTTCCCCATTGCGGAAAATGTATAAACGCAACCGGGAGCGTGCACAAAACCGCCATAACACCCATCAACGAGAGTCCTTCCGCTGTACTAAACCTCGAAGTCGAGAAGAAAAGCAGTTGAGTCAAACCGGATCCAAAGTTTCCTCCCGCGCCAGTTAGTCCAGATATGAGCCCTAGAGAGCGGCGTGAGACGAATGGTGCAACTCCAAAGAGGGCTCCACAAGCGGCTTGCGTACCGATTGAGAAAAGTATCATTGCCAAAACTGCTATGGGAAGTGAATCAGCACGACCTAGCCAGATGCAAAAGAGAGCTCCCACGGTTTGAAAGATCCATAAGATCCATAACCGGCCTCTCATGCCAAAGAGTCGGGCTGCTACATCAGAAGCGTAGCCACCGAAGGGACGGGCGAAGAAGTTTGCCATTCCGAAGCTGGCGGCGACAATACCGGCTGTTTGAAGTTTTAGGTTAAACCTAATCCATAGAGAACAAGAAAACAAAAGCTTTTATTATTACTTGTGCTAGAAGTATGAAGATCATCATTTGTGTTCAATGAAGAAGAAATCAAACCTGTCGAAGAAATAACCGGATATTACGTTGTTGATAGTTAATTCAATTCCCATGGAAAATCCATAAAGAACAAATAATATCCATGTTCTGTAGTTCTTCACAGCGAACCAGAAAACCTAAACAGAAGTAAAGTTCTTAAGACACTAGCCATTTTTATTTTTCCAATGCAACTTAATGGCAAATTGCAATGATGTTGTTAAAGTTTGAAAGATATTTGCAAACTCTACAGCAAATGAAAATTTATCATAAAATTTCATGACAATATATTGTAATGTGTTTTTTTTGCTTTAAGACTATGTTTAATGTTTACATATTTCTTTTGACGATAGACATATTGTTCTTGATGAAGAGAATGAGATACATATATATCAATCTATGTTGGAACCTACCTTGGAGAATTTGTCTTTGGAGACTTGGCCGCTCTTCTGAAGGGTACTGAGGTTACCATCAGGGAGATCTTGGCCGAAAGTGAGGACGAGAATGCCCATTACTATTTGAAGAAAGCCAGGGACAAAGAATGCTATGCGCCAAGCCATGAATGGAGTGGCTCCGGCCAACTTGATGACGTGGAAGACCATTGGCATGAGTAGTTGAGTCACTCCACCTCCCATATCGCCCCACCCACCGGCACATCCGTTTACTAGTCCTATGATCTTCCCGTTGAACATGACGCTTGTCCAATACTGACAAGACACGAACGTGGCGAGGCAGAATCCGATCATGAACCGGACGGCTAAGTATCCGATCGGGCCGGTCACAAACGACATTGTGAAGACCATTGGAGCGGTTAGCATGAGCGAGAAAGCAGTTCCATACCGTGCCCCGAGGATGTCGCAAACCGCTCCCATGGCTAACCTTGAGAAAATGGCACCGGAGACGGAGGCGACTCCTGCGTTCCCGATGTCGGTTTTGGTGAGGTCGAGGTTGTCACGGATGATGGGGACTAATGGTGCAGCGGCGAAGGTTGAGATGAAGCAAGTGAAGAATGAGACCCATCCTAAGTGAAAGGCTCTCATGTGAGGTTTAGCAAAGGAGAGTGGGTTGAACACTTTGGCCCTGTGTTCGGAGTCAACCGGAAGGGCGAACTTAGCTGTTGGATCGTCTGATGGGACAACTTGGGATGAAGTATCTGCGGAGAAGGAGAAGACTTGTTCTTTTGCAGTGACTCCATGCAAGGAGGTTCCAATAGAGCCTTCTTCATTAGAAGCCATTTAAATGTTGAGTATGATGAGAGGCCTTGTGTGGGATGAGAATGTTTATTGCTCTTTGTTGTGAGTTTGGTGCATTCGGAAATTGAGAAATGCAACTATATATAGAGCCAGAGGGAATATCAACATCATATTGTGGGTAGGGTTAGGTGGGTCCAAAGCTAAGATGTATATTATATATTTTGATTATTAACGGCGGAGAAAAGTCAATTCGGTTTTAGAATTTCAGAACTAATTGTCTTATTCTTTCTCCATAATATTGCTGCTATTACGTGCTTGATCATTACTTATGTGGTTATGTACGTTTCATACCACATTTATGTTTTGAGTTTTGCCTGACACATACGCTAAGAAAGAATTTATAAGTGCATTTACTAACTCGAATACAAATCTAATCCTTTCTGATATACAAATCTAATACTCTTTTGACACAGAAGTCGTGAGGTTTTTTTTTTTTTTTTTTTTTTTTTTGTTAAAGTATATTCGTGAGGTTTTGTCAAGCAACTTCCGCAAAGTTATCTGACGATCGTTTCCTGTCCAGAAAAAAAACATTTGAGTAAAAAAATCATAAGAAAAACGTTTCATTTCGTAAAAATTTTTCGATAGATTTGCAGGTTATATAAAACATTTTTTTTCTTTGGTCAAAACAGGTTATATACTACATCCGTTCCTGAAAGTAGGATTTTCTAGAAAACATTCTTGTTCCACAAAGATATATTTTCTATATTTTTAAAGTACTTTTGTATGCTTTTGAGAAACATTAATTGAAAATATTTGACTTATTAAAATTTTACTGGTGGATAGATATTGAAAATCGTTTAAAAATAAATAGAAAAAGATAAATTGTAAACATTAATGATATTCTTAATAAACGTGAATATTCTAGAAAATCTTATTTTTTGGAACGGAGGTAGTAAAACATATTATGTGAATTTGTTCTAAATTGGTGAAAGAGATACGAACGTTGACAGTTGGCATGCCACTAGCAATTGCTAAAAAGGCCCAATGCCGTACACATCAATGATGGCAAAAAGCGCCAAAGTGTCTTTAACGATTTAAAATATGTCTCTTGAGCGTTTCATGTGGTCGACTCACCAAATGAAATATTTATTATCTTAATATACATTTCTACAAAATTTCCCTATAACTTTTACTTTATATATGCCCTAACGTTTCTGAACTATAAACTATATACAGTCAAACTTCTATAAATTAATAATTAGGCTTACACCAAAATTATATATTTTTTATTAATTTAGAAATATATTAATTTACGGAAATACTAATTGAACCAAAAATTCAATTTGAAACTATAAAATAATATTAATTTATCAAATATTAATTTATAGAGGTTATCTACTGTATATAATTATTGTCTAGTTCATATATAGGTTATCTTCATTGCTCACTATGATACGAAAAGATAAGTTGACTTTCTTAGGCCATCCACATTGGGAGTTTCAGGCACAAACTCTATGAAAAAAAAATATTATAATAAGTTACAGTGTTGAACTCCCCTTTTTGGAGATTCGTGGGGAAGAGCCTTTGACATGTGAAGTTCGCCACGCGGCGAAACAGGATTCGTCCTGTCATTAAATTTTTTTTTTTAAGAAAAAACAAAAGAAAAAGAACTAAAATAATATAAAAGTGACCAGGTGGCAAACCCCACCCTGGTTTACTGATGCTCATGGTCTTAGATCTTCCTTATCTTGTACATCTCAGTATATATAAGCTCTAACAATTTTTTTTTTTTGTAAATTTCGCTTTAACAAGTATTTCTTTAGAGTTTATGGTTTCTAAGTGTTATAATATCCATCAAATGGCATATTACAAGAGTTTTGTCCTGCTTTATGTTTCTAATTTATACAAGATCGTAACTAATTAATTTTATAAAATCAAAACCAAAAAACTGTTATATACTCGCTACATTTTATTTACCAGATTTGATTTAATAATAAGATCGTTATAAATCAAAGTCTATAAGATCGTTATAAACTCCCTACAAGTGAAAACAATAAAACTAAAAGCATTATTACCCAAAACCAATACTATGATTTAACCTTTATTTGATTTAATCTTATCGACTCTCAGGTCTTAAAACTAACCATTACTATTGTTTTTTGTTAATCGGAGCTAACCATTATTGTAAAGGTTAAATCAAAGTATTGATGGTAATGCTTTTAGTATTATTGTTTTCACACGTAGGGAAGGCATGCAACTATTAAAGTCCAATGTGTAAAGGTTATGAAATTCAAATCATGTGGAATTGTCAAATAAAAACAAATTTTTCAATCGATAACATGAGTAATGGCTCATTGACTTTCTTATATTTACTTAATGTTCATATGGCTTATCTTAGTTGCAACTTGGTAGATTTCAAAAGCATCATATACATGTTGAACAAACAAGCAAACAGCCTAGGGACTATGTTCCATCAAATAATGATAGTCTATTTCATTTTTTATTTAACCTAAAAATCTGAATGATCTAATCCTATCGCTTAAAAACGTTTTTTTCTCTTGGAACTCTGTTGCTTAACCAGAAATTTGTACGTTTAAACATTTCTGTGAAAGTTAGCATGACTCGAAAATAGTAGTCTGTAAACTATTTCGGTTTAATTAAGATCTCTGTATAAAACGAATAGAAACCTACACTAGTTTGGGTTGGTTTTATCTTTTTTTTTTTTACTAAAAATACCTTTATTCATTTATACCATCTCCAAAGGAGGCATTGTTTTCAACAATAACTGAAAAAAGAAAAAGAAGGAAACAGAAAAAAGATGCTAAGAACGAAGGTCATGAGCTGGTCGCAAGGAAGGATGCTGGTATCAAGAATCAAAAAGACGGAACCAATGTTGCAGGTAGGAGACCGAACGAGAAGGTTGCTGATGCAAGCGAAGAACTCCATTTGAAGGGAAAGGGCGATCAAGGCCAAATAACTTAGCTTTCATGAGAGTCTTACCTTCTTTGATGAGGAGCTGAGAAGGTTTAGAAGATGATGTGTGGAGGCGAGAGTTTCTCTCCTTCCAAAGAACATAAGCTATGGCTTGAATGAGCAAGAGGTAGATGGTTCTAACCTTAATATTAGGAGCTGAAGTAAAGAACCACCTGAGAGAAGCCTCAAATTCTGCTGGAGGAGAAATACGAGCTCTGGTGAAGAAGTAAGAGCAAATCTCTTGAGAGTAAGTACATCGAAAAAAGAGATGATCTTTATCTTCGTTGCTTACATCGCAAAGCAAACAACTGGAGGAAACATTTAGTCCCCACTGCAATAGTCTATCTCGAGTAGGAAGCCTGTTTAGAATTGCTACCCAAGATAGAAAGGCATGCTTAGGGATGTGAGATTTGAACCATAAATGCTTAAACCAAGGAACCAGAGGAGGAGCAGGGTATAGAGTCTCCCAGATGCTGGAGGCTTTAAATTGACCTGGCTCTGAGTCTGGTGAGTTCCGCCACAGGAAGACATCATCTGATCCAGTGATTAAAGCAGGAGGAGATTCCGGGAGACACACCTTTACAAGGGTGATAAGCCTGTGACGCCCTCTAGGAAGAAGCCAGGAACCGTCTTCAATCACGCTAGCAACAGAGGCAAGACTGCTGATGCCAAGAACTCTAGGACCATTTGGACCAGTAAGATTCAATAAAGGTCCTAAGCCTGTCCAATTGTCGTGCCAAAAGAGAGCCTTAGTGCCAGAAATTACTTGACAAATGAGGAAAGGGCGAGCCGCGACACCATTACCAGGAACCTGTATTATCAAAGTCCGCTGTCCAAAAAATCCTACCTGCTAGCACATGCTCAATATTTTTTTTATTCTATGGTTTGTCTGGTTCAGGTTATAGTTTGACAAATATAGAAAAATACAACGAGCCAGACATATTGAAAGATTCAGATGCGCTTTCAGATTGGCTTTTGAATTGATTTGGATTGCGTAGATACGGGATCTTGTAGTGAATACGCCCTAGTATAGATAATAGACTTCAAGTGGCAGTATATAGACTTCATGAAGGGGCTATATTCAAAAGTAAACGGGTGTGAATAGATTGGAGTCAAAAGTTGTGGGTTAAAAAGATATTCACTTTAGTTCTGCGTGAATAAATTGTGCTCCCTTTTGTAAATGAACGTGGAGCTTGTTCACCAGGAAAGTGGTTGATGCTTAACGTGCTCATATTTGTTTTCTGTTAGGTGCTAATTATTGACTTACGTAACATACATTAATGATAATCCAATTGATTTATCTGAGATACTATTTTTAGAACCGTACAGATCACAGCATTTGGTTCTTTCCTTATGATGGGGAAGATGTACGGCATCCTTTCTCTGACTGTAAATCTGTAATCCTCAGCATTCAAACAACTGAGTCACACGCCATCTAGTTATCTTGTTCTCATATGTAAACAAAAATTCTTAAGATAGTATAATTAGTATATTAACATGACTGTTAATCATCGGAACGTTTTGGGTATATACGTGATAAGTAAACGGCTTGTATTTTAGCTTTCACAGATATTATCACGAAAGGAGCAAATGATATCCTCTATAAAATAAGAAACAAAACAGTGTAAACATGTTTAATTATTATTAATTACATCAAACTTTATATAGACCTTGTTCAAAATAAATAAATACATCAATTTAATTATTTTATATCGAAATAACACAAATTTCTAGTTTTGAATGTAAAATCATTGATAAAATCATCAAACAAATATATATAAAAAATCAGAAATTATAATCTATAAATATAATAGAATAACAAAATCTAGATAGTAGTGAGACATACATTTTTTTCTTGTTGACAGAAGTTGTATGCTAATTTTTTTTGTGTTTGCTTTTTATGGTAAATAAAATATATCTTATTTTAATTGATTGACAATTATATCCTAAACATAATCAAACACACATTTATGTACTACAATTTAATATTCAAACACACATGAACAACTATTTTTTACTTTCCGTAATATATAACTGATATAAATACTAATTATTTCCTAATTTATTGTTTTTTGTTGGTTATATAAACAAAATAGGGATTTTTAATTTATATTTAATAGTTATAAATATGAAAATTAAATTAAAATATATATTCTGATTTTTTGTAAATATATGATTTCAAATATATAACTATTACTAAAACAAAAAAAAATTATGGACCCTTTAAAATTTTGGACCATGTTCGACCGCTTCAGTTGTACGTGGTAAAAGACGGTTCTGGAGGGAAAAGTTTATTGTAAAAACTACCTTTTATATATGTAAAATTCATTCAAAAGAAACTACTTTTGTGAAAACTACCCTATTGTTAATTAATATGTTATGAAAAGGTAAACGCTACAATAATCCAGACATAACGTGTTGGTGAAATGACAATTGCTATGCAACCATTTTAGCTGAACATATCACGTAACTGGTCACTGTAAAATTTACATGACAGACCGTCAGACCGCCACAAACTCTTATATATAGTTTGGATTTAGATATAAAACAATCTCATTATTAACGAACTGCCGCAACAGTAGTACTGTAGTAACACTATAACTTATTTATTACAGTGGCCTAAATGGTCAACGGATATGGCATGTTTGAAACCAGTTTTGAACCCTCCCAATTTGATTTCAGTAAGGATTCGTTCAATGGAGCAAATTATGATGAGACCCAAATTGCATTAATATGGGTTGGCTTTAGTTAAGCAAATTGTGAGAAGTGAGAATGATTCTGAAATCAAATTGGGCTTCATTAGCTTCCTGAAAAGTCAAATTTGTTAGGCTTTTATTCAAGCATGGAATGCTAATGAGCTCTATAGAGAGTGTGATTTGATTCAACTCGGTGAGTATTTTGGTTACATGAGCAAATAAATTGATTGGAGAGATTTTTCATAGATGCAAGTCGATGATCGGAGGTTTCTCCAGCTCCGACATCGGCTTGTTTAATTCGTTTTCCTTCTTTTTCTTTGATCTGTTTTGTTTCTAGTCGTTATTTTATTGCAAATTTATTATGAATTTGGCAAAGTTTTTTATTGTTCTTTTATATGCTTCTTCCAATTGGTTTGAAAAGACAAAACTTTCAGTTCGGTTGAACTGTTTAGAAAAGATAATTAACAGATCTACTGCGGATGGTGGCGACGGGTCTTACCTGCTTCAATTGTTGATGGTTCTTCATTCGATGGTGATGAAGTTCTTGCTGCAAACTATGGTTACTTCGAAAGGCAGCATGATGTTCTATGGAACGGTAATCTCTCTGACTCTGTTAATAGAGCAAAATAGAGAATTATCTTATCTCGGTGGCTCCTACTGGAGTAATAACAAGAGAATGACAGTCGTTTTCAACTCACTCTAAAGCGTGGTGCTTTTGGATTAATATGAAAATTATCTCATTTGAGATTCATCTATTCTAGAAGCAGATATAATGTTTTTATATGAAGATCTTTAGTCATCCATACGCAAAATAAATGTGTTAGTTTATTTTGGATCCCTACTGGTGTTTCTCTTTTCTATGTTGTTTTGTTGGTTCTCATTGTTTAGAATTCTTTGTTTTGAAGGTTTAGTGACAAAAAAAAGAGCAAATAAATCGATTAAAGAGATACGGCTGAAACAAATAATAAAATTTAAAACAACTAAACTTGTTAAAGAAATTACAGAAAGAGTATCATACTCTTTTTATGAAAAGTAAATACACCGACCAACTACTTACACATCTACCCGGAGCAAAACACATTTAAACACACAAAATAACTCTCAAACGTGTTCCGGGCTACCATCAGGTGCAGAAGCCACGAGCCGTCCACGCTCCGATCTACTATTGACGGCGAACTTTAGACTTCCTTCATGCATTCCCTTTTGCTTCTCCGTTTCCGTCCACTCTTTCAAGTAATAATATTCCTCCGTTGACTTCACTTCATCTCCCGTGGAAGACAAAAACATGCTTCCCCATTGCGGGAAATGCACTAAAGTGACAGGTAATGTACATGCCATAATCATCACCCCCATCCACGTCAGCCCTTGTTCTGTCGTAAACGTCGAGGTCGAGAAGAACACGAGCTGAGTCAAACCAGAGCCGAAGTTTCCTCCAGCTCCAGTTAACCCAGAGATAATGCCTAAGGAGCGGCGTGAGATGAAAGGTATGATGGCAAATGTGGCTCCACAAGCGGCTTGAGCGCCAAGAGAGAAGAGGATCATAGAGAAAACAGCCGTTGGGAGGGTCGTGGCTCGGCCTAGCCATACGCAGAAGCAACCGCCTAGGGTTTGGATGATCCATAGGGTCCAGAGACGGCCTCTCATGCCGAAGTATCTAGCCGAAATGTCTGAGGCCCAGCCACCAATAGGACGTGCAAAGAAATTAGCCATACCAAAGCTTGCTGCGATTATACCGGCCGTGTGAAGCCTGAGATGGAACCTGCACATATGGTTACCATAGACGGTATTTAAATATTTTAGGGTTTAAATGGTAGCAAATTACATTTATATACGAGTTACTTTTGATTATTAACCTGTCGAAAAAGTACTCAGCGATAACGTTATCGGTTGTGAGTTCTACTCCCATAGAGTATCCATATAGCAGCACGAAAACCCATGTCCGATAGTTTGTGATCGCATACCATAAAACCTGGTAAAGTTGTCAACGAGAAAATTAAGAATCTTAACAAAAAATGTAGAATAAGATACTTAATAAAAACAGATGAGAAATTTTATAAAAGGGTATTAAATGTAGGTATGATAAATTATTACAATCCTTCTTAAGTATAAGGGTTTCGCAGTTAAATGTAAAAATAAAATAAGGGCTTCGGCGCTTCGCATGCAGTTTCCTTATAAAACATAGATACTTGTGAGAGATAAAAATGATTAAGAAAAAAAGGACTAAGTAAGCCATAAAATCAGACTGTTTTGTTGGACTAATTTATCTGTATATATTTAAATATTAATCTAGTTTTTTTTTTTGGCCATCTAGATTGTATTGTTTAAATATTAATCTAGTTAAGTTGTCTCAGAACCATTAAGATATGGAAAAGTAAATAATCTAGACAGCGATCTATGGAACTTATTATATGTAAGACTAAGATTCGAAGGATCCAAGACGAAGCATTTATTTAATTTTATTACTAAGTAATACCTTTGAGAACTTGTCTTTAGTGACAGCACCTTTCTTCTCAAGTGTGCTTCTATTACCATCAGGGAGATCTTGTCCTAGAGTCAAAACCAAGATCCCCATGATGATGTGCATCCACCCGGGGATGAAGAAAGCCATCCTCCATGCGGTGAAGGACGTCGACCCCAGCCGTCGGAAGATCTCATAGACTAGTGGCATGAGCAGCTGCGTGACTCCACCGCCCATATTCCCCCACCCAGCCGCTGTCCCGTTTACTAAACCTATGATTTGACCGTTGAACATCGTACTCATCCAGTACTGGCATGACACGAAGGTCGCGAGGCAGAACCCGATCATGAACCTCACCGCTATGTACCTATCGTAAACAATAATTGTTAGAAATTTCACATTGAACACTTAAAAAATATATGAAACCATTTATCAATAGTTAACTTCTGAGTTGAAAACAAAATAATTGTAGCAAAAGTAATTTTTGATAAGACGTTTCAAACTAGTAGAAGAGACACTTAAGGTTTGTGCAACTTAACAATATACAAGGATGCTTACCCGCCGGCATCAGCAACGAAAGACATTGAGAAGACAGTCGGGGCCGAGAGCATGACGAGGAAAGCGCATCCATAACGTGGTCCAAGAAGATCGCAAACAGCTCCCATAACAAGCCTAGAGAAGATGCTTCCAGAGACAGAGGCAACACCGGCATTTCCAACATCTTGTCTGGTGAGATCAAGGTTGTCTCGAATGATGGGGACAAGGGGAGCAGCAGCAAATGTGGAAATAAAGCAAGTGAAGAATGAGATCCATGCAAGATGGAAAGTTCTCATGTGTGGAGCTGCAAATGAAAAGAGTTTGAAGACTTTGGCTTTGTGTTCGGTATCTACGGGAAGAGAAAATTTTGCTGATGTGTCGGAAGGAACCACCGGAGATTGGACTGAGAATGCATAGCTTTGTTCTCGGCCGGTGACTCCGTGCATTGAGCTTCCCGGTTCACCGAAACCATCAGCCATATTTTTGTCTTTTATTTTTGCTTGTTGGCTTGTGTTTATGGAAAAAAGGAGAAAGACTGGTTTATATAGAGATACGAAAGTTGACTTAGTAAGAGCCGATGGAGATTCTAAAAGGCCATAAGTGGGATTCGTTTAACGTATATGACACTATATTAGTATAGTTCTTAACGATAATTAATGACCCAAAACTTGTTAATGTGAGACTGATTACAATTATACTAGTTGCGTCTTATAATAATATCATGGAATATTCACTTTCGCCGCGAGCATGCTTAAACGAGAATTAAGCCTCGTCTCACGTCCCAAAGGTTCACTTAGATTCCAATTTAGTATTTATCAACATATGTCCATATTCTCAGAATTAGATGTTTGAAAGGATAATTATTTATTTATTTCGAGTTTCGTTACTGTTATTTCTTTTCTTTGATTTAATAAATAGCTATATACCCGTTCTAATGAAAATAAAATAAGCTATACATATAGATATTCCAAGCTCTCTACATTGATACATTTATCAAATTCCCGCCGATAGAATATAAATGAATATACTCCACGAAATATCAGTTGAAACAAAATTACAATGATCTTTCTTATGTAAATACACAACAAATCTCCTTGCAGAGAGTACTTTCTTACAGCCTTTACAGATATATATTATATCAGTACAATTAAGATCGGTGGCAGAAACTTGAAACTGTACGTGTCACCTATATAATGGTGACGTCTAGCTTTCACATACGTTGTGTTCTTTTTATTTTTGAAGGGCTTTCATTAGAGAGAAAAACATAAACCATATATATAGTGTTGTGTTACAGAAGAAAGTTCCACTTACATTACTTAGAAACATTAAGTTTATAACTATAGCTTTAATAATGGATTTTTCTCACCGATCATTAGACGTGAATTTTCCTTGAAATTTGTGAAACAAGGAGAGGAGTAAACTTGTAAAATATGAATTTTCTTCACATAGTGAGATTCAAATAATCAATCCAAGAAATTCACGGCACGATTCATTCCGATGATCCTTCCTCTCTACGTGAAAATGTCTTTGCATTGACTGAAAGGTTCCATTTGATAATATATACTATTTTTGGGGTTAGTTTTTTTAACATACTACCTAGTGTCATATATAGAAACAAAATATTTAGATTCTTACATAATAAAATATAGTTTTGATGATGATGTAATCAGATCCTTAACTATGCTTAGAAATATTCTAACAGCAGAATAACAGTTGTACTTCTATAATTAAAGAAAGTCACCATGCGTTTCCCTCATTAAAAATAGTTTAAACAATCGGAAAATACAAAAGACGTGTAATATGTCATATTAATGTGTTTGTTAATTTAATATGTAAGTTTGTAGCGAAATGAAATTCAATATGACAAAAGAAAACCAAATAATTTATACCAGTGAACTTCTTTTAGAAATATTGATAACTCATATTTGTTCATTAATCTATCCTGCTAAAACAAAAACATTATTTATGTATAATTTACGATTTATACCACTCAAACTTAATTTCAGATATTTCATTAAATTTAGTTTATTACTTATAGATTAAAATATTTGAATACAATATATATATATTTGAAAAAGATAATTCTTATATATATTGTGTTGTTATTTGAAAATAATATTTCTATTATAAAATTAAAAAACAAATATAAGAAAATTTATTATTAAATAATAATCAAACAAAAACATTTGTATGAAATTTTTTTTTTGAAATTGACAAATAATAATGTTTATTTTAATACTAGAAATTATAATATGTGAATATATTTTCAATATTTTCAATATTTTAATTCTGAAAAGAAATTATTTCAAACAATAACATTTGTATGAATATATTTTCTAAGATGTTTTTAATATGTGACTTTTAAAAACAATTTAGTGCAATAGTAAATATATATTTAATGAAAACCTTTGTCATATATAAATAATGATGTTTGATTTAATTTATTGAAAAAAAATAAATAATAATTTATTATATTGATTTTTCATTAATAAGACATAAAAATAATAAATATTATGCTCCAGGCAAAACACCTAATATACTATGATACATGAAATTATTTTGTCACTGGATATTTTTGAGTTATATTTTATTGGGGTTACTATAAAAAAATTTATAGTTTAACAGAGTTAATTATACTCATAATTATTATTAAAAGATATTAGTTTAGTTTTATTATTAAATTTTTATATTTTCAAACCCAACATTTTAACTTAAGCCAAATTAAATATTTTACCCAAAAAAATCAAATCACTTTACAAATGTAAACAAATAATAAAGTAACATATTTTTATTTATTTAAATTCTGCAAAAAATACATGCTTTAAAACGCAAGTAGAAATCTAAGTAGTGGTAATTTATGGTAATTAACATGTTTTGTGACGAAAAAATTATTTTGTTGTACTCATATCATAGTCTGATACATGTTATTAAACTGGATCAAGAATGTATTTACCAAATAAAAAGAAAATAAGCAAACCACTTAAAAGGAATCTTATATTGTCAACTCAAGTAGGAACATGCTGGTTACAAAGCCAGCAGATTTACAGACGCACACAAATAATTATGTAGACCAAATTGCCAACTATACGTGTATCTAAGACAAAAGCGGTTCAACAGTTGCAAGCCAAATTCTCTGGATTCCATTACCGAAGTTAATTCGATGACGTCATCATATTATGTTATTTTTGGTAGTGAGTTCATTTTTTCAATCCAAGCTCTAGATCAAAATCTATAATTCTTCTAAGTCATATTGAATGTAACTTCTAATAAGTTCTGATTTTTTATACTCTTCTGTTATACTTGGCGTTTGAATGAAAATCCAAAATTTTAAACCATTATGTTGTGTTCCATCATAATGCCGCTTTGATTTTTTTTTTTTTGTCAAAGAATTGCATTCATAGTTCAAGTTCAAAGACTTGGAGCAAAAACAAAGAGTCCAAATGAAAAACAGAACCAAAGAAAAGGACATCAATAGATGCCATAGGCCAAAGCCCTAAGAAAAGCAAAGACAAGAGAAAGGTATCACAAAAGAAACGTCACCAACCATCTCCAGATACCTCTTGAGGAACTTTATGTCATCGCTTGATTCCTGATAGCCGGGGCCAACCAAGACGGACCTCCTCTTGCTATATATGATTGATAGCGGTGCCCAGCAGGAACACTCGATGCAATCTCTTTAGCTATAGAATTGATTCCTTCCGACACCAGGAGAATCTGACATTGTTCAAAGTTGTGAAGAGAGCGCAGTACTTTAGAGAGCAGCATAGTATAATAGCTTGGTCCCTGACTATGTAATGCGTCCAAAACCATAGGAGAGGATACTTCAATGATCACTCTTTTGAAATGCAGATCATGTAAAGCTTCACTAGTCCATAAAATAGCCTGCAGTTCTGCTTCAAAGGCTGTGGCTACTGGTAGAATAGCCGATCGACTGTGAAGCAAGGGAATGCCCAAATGGTCCCTAACAACCCAAGCCGCACCACTCTTCTGAAAGGGGTCCGGTCCACCCAAGATGAGCCTATATTGCAATTAATAAAACCCGATGGAGGTTTTTGCCAAGTAGACCTCTCCCTTTGATGTACCTCCTGAGCCGATGACCCATTTTCACTAGTAAGCTGGAGGCTCAACCAGACAGCCGCTTCATCAGATGCTTTAGAGAAGATTTCATTCTCATCCATTTTCCTGTGTTCAAAGCAGAAAGAATTGCGAGCTTTCCATATTTGAATCTTATAAAGTTTTATGTTCCATCTCCCTATATATTAAAAGAGAAGTCATTTTAGTGATTTCTGACACGTGTCGCTCATACAGAGCTTCTCAGGAAGATTGTTATAATTTCATTGGTTGATGGTTTTCGATTTTTTCTTTTCTTTTTTATTTGTTTGATTCGTCGATCCTACTATAACAGGAAAGTACCATTGAATACTAATTACAAGGGAAAACATAATTTAATGACCAATTAACATCTCTTTCCAAATGACTTACATAATATTATTAATAACTATTTATGGTAATTAGTTGTCGAAAGTATGGTATATAAAATCATTTTATCAATTCAAATAAATATAATATTTCTCAAATGACTTACATAATATTATTAATAACTATTTATGGTAACTAATTGTCGAAAGTATGTTATATAAAATCATTTTATCAATTCAAATAAATATAATATTTTTCAAATGACTTACATAATATTATCAATAACTATTTATGGTAACCAATTGTCGAAAGTATGATATATAAAGTCATTTTATCAATTTAAATAAATATAATATTTTTCAAATGACTTACATAATATTATTAATAACTATTTATGGTAATTAATTGGCGAAAGTATGATATATAAAGTCATTTTATCAATTCA